>OY748300.1:9143318-9687655 GCA_963556515.1 Nudaria mundana | reverse complement strand
TTAGGGCTCCAACTACCCTAACCACTGCCATAGATATTCGCATGACAACCGGGACCGACAGCTTAACGTGCTCTCCGAGGCACAATACCTAGACAAATATTTAAATAAAAAAAACATGATGATATAAAAAAGTGTTGGATCACGTAGAGAGGAAACAATTTCATAAAGTGGGTTGGGATGCTTAGGCCAGTAAACCGAGTTAGGGCATCAAGAAGGCCAAATTCTATGAAAACACTTAATAGAATTGAAGAAGCGAAAGAATTATGTCAAGATCGTAGCAAGTAGAAATCCATGGTCACTCTCTATAATATTATGTACATACCTAGCTATGTATGTAAAAATATACACACGTAGGTAGGTATGTGTAAAAATAGATATGAGAACAAAACAAACTTCAATCGCTAAATATACTGTGTGTACGCGTGGGTTTCTCGAAAGGAAATGAAGATTTCCTCTCTTTACACGCAAATAGCGTTCTAGAGCGAAATGCTGGAGCTTGCGGGCGTGTTGCAACCTACTTTGACAATCCTGACCAATAGAAATGGACTAGACTTTTACTATACCTACATCTGTTGTAAGACAGTTACTAGAAATATATTCAACTGTATCTTTTACAAGTAAAATGTGACCGCCGGGCGCCACTGGAAATACGTTCTGCTTGTAACCAGAGACGCCCGGCAACGGACGTTGAAAAAAAAAAAAAAAAAAAAAAAAAAAGTAAAATGTGATATATGTAAAAGTCTTTTTTACACATATTATAAAATACTTATTAGAATAGTATATCCGCCCTTTGTACATCCTGTTTTTGTTGTATCTTGTGATTTTTGGTGTACAATAAAGTTTATTCTAATCTAATCTAATCTTAATTTCATATCTGCTTAACATCTTCTTCTTTCTTTCTACTATTATAAAGAGGAAAGATTTGTATTTTTGTGTGTATGTTTGTAATGAATAAACTCAAAAACTACTGTGCCGATTTAAAAAATTCTTGCACCATTGGAAAGCTACATTCACCCTGAGTAACATAGACTACTATCCCGGTAACGTGTGTGTGTAACCCAGAACGAGTAAACTAAATCACGCGGGCGGAGCTGCGGCGATCAGCTAGTTATAAATAAAATGAATCGAGGTTTGTTTGTCCGCTACAACTCGAGAACGGTTAAACCAATTTGCCTAATTATAGTGTTAACCAAATTGTAGAAGTTCGGGGAACGTTTAAAAGGTGGTACGAAGTTCGCCGTGACATCTAGTAAAAGTAAAAATATTGTTTATACTAGCCGTTTTTAACCCTAACGTGGTGAAATTATGGTACGACGCAGATAGAATTGGACCCTAGGCAGATTTATAGACAACCTTTTATCCCGATTATACACCACGCGGGTGGAGCCACGGTCGGACGCTAGGTCTTCAATCTCTAGTTGTAAAAAGTTTTTGAATTTAAATTTTTATTGAAGTAAACTTACAATGATATATCAGCAAATCGGAGTAATAATTCAAACTTTAGTTTTTTTTTTTATTATTATATAATATTATATATAATTAGCATTCCTAAGCATCATTTTAAAACTTTCGAACTCGAGTCGAGTTTTATTAAATGTTCGTGATATTTCGTAGACATTAAAATTAGATCCATAGATAGGGAGATATTGGGAGACTAGTGCTTAGTGTTTTAAGACATAAATCCTTCGTATAAGTCTACAGATTGATGTTTAAACTCAGCTTATCCCGAGACCCTTAGAACTACTACTGTGAAATAGAGGTCATGTGTAATACAGGTCTTGTCTATAGCTATAAACTGTAGCTCCCGACAGAACAAAAGAAAGAAATTGGTATTGTGCCAAGTGTGCATGGCTGCTACCTACAATGCATTTGTACACGAACGAAGGTTGTAAATATGAGAGAGAACTGCATTTGAATTTACATTATAGTTTAATATTACTGTAGTGTAGTAATTTACTAGCTCGAGTAGTTTAAGTTGTTCCATTTTTCACACGAACCTATTCGCGGCATGAAAATTTTATCACCAAGCGCAGAAAGTATTTCCGCGCCAGTGGGGGCTGACGTGTCGCACTGTAATAGCCATGGGAGCCCGGACCTTTGAGTGGTTAGTTAGTAAGTAAGATTAGTAGGTATACCGTTGTTGGCTAAAGTTGTAACAATTAATATAAATAATCATAACATAGTAGGTATACCTAAAACAAAGTCGCTTCTGTTCCCTATGTACGCTTAGATCTTTAAAACTATGCAACGGATTTTGATGCTGTTTTCACCAATGGATAGGAAGATTTCTTGAGGAAGATTTTTGTGTATATAATTTGTCAAGCGGGCAAAGCCGCTGGCGTCCGCTATTACTTTAGCAATTGTACACAGAAACATGTCTAAGGACTAACTGATTGCAGTAAAATCAGATTTTTTATAATTAGGTACTTAGAGAATCGTAAATACGACTTACTTACATTCCCGTTAGGAGTCGGTTCACGTCAGTGGTGTGGTGACCCGGGATCGTACTCACGTCGTCAAAACACAAGTCCAATCTATTAGCCACCAGACTAGCGGACGCTTAGATTTGAAACAACGTAAACTTATTCTTGATTAGAGTTTGCGAAAGCTAGCGTGGGAGGTCCCAAAATTCGGTGGAGTAATGAGTAACGTGGCGTAGCTGCTGTTGGGTAATTGTACGGGGAATAGCCCAAGAAAAATTATGTGTCATGGTTAATTAATAGCTTTTTACTATCATCATGTACAAACGGAAGGGCAGGAAGCCATTTTACAATACATGGTAAAGAAGGACAATTTATTCTTATTTGCCTGTTTATTACAAGTAAAACAAAACCTACGTAACCGTTCAATGTAATGTAATGGTAATAATGTAAATAGAAAGGATGTGAATGACAATTTGAATTTTTTTAATTTTTACTCTCTAGACCCAAAAAGAATCTTTGAATGTCATATTAAAGACTCAGGAACCGATTATAAGATGTATATGTATATATGTTTGCTATTACTTCGCAATAACTCTGTGTTCATATCCAAGTATATGACAATAGGTTCAAAATGCAAGACTTCTTCAATGTTTACTGGCAAAACATTTTTCACTCTCGCGCTAAACTTACGACTCCCTCTCGTCTGAAAATTGTATATTTTATGCAATTCCCGAGAAAGATTTTACTTGTGCTAGGAAAATAGAACTAACAAATTTACTATTACAGTTTTACTGGCTTTGTAAATTATCATGTTTAATATATTTTGTTCAATATTCCGACAGCGAAGAATTATACAAGGCCCCTTTGTTTGTTCAATATGTTTGTTATTTGTTCAAGTAATAATGTATTATTCGAAGGATTTTTATCCTATTTTGGATATAGATTCACTATAGTCGGGAATTGGGCAGTGAAAGCTTACTTCGGATTAACTGCTTTAATCATTGGGTGGCGTCAAGTACCTATGTGTAGGTACGAACTTCGAAGTACAAATATTTGTTGTAATAAGGAATCATTCTGGTCAAGTCTGTCAAGTTTAAGACTTGTTTACGTGTGTAAATAAATATCATATTTATTATTTAGTTTAGATATATTCATATCTCAAATAAAATACAATTACACTCACTAGAATTGTTAAATGCTTGAATAAAGTCGTCTTATATATAAGTAGTTAATATCAAATTCGTGCGGTTATTAACTGCTTCTACGCTCAAGTCGAAGCACACAATCCATTATCATAATTTTAATAAAGATACACGTAAGTGCCAAAAGCTTTTACTGTGAAAAATCAATACCACGTTATTGCTGTATAAGTAATATGTCTAAGGACTAAATTATATTAACAAATACTACTAACGAGGGCGTAGGTACCCAAACGCCGCCGCCGGGCCATATTACATACCATAAGTATAAAGTATAAATACACACATAAATATAAAGAAAACAAAATATAAATATAATATACCTTAGATACACATACATATACCTACATATTTTATTTTATTTTATTTAGTTAGGTACAGAGACAGATTACACAATACAAATTATAACATTTTACAAGACACTTTTAGAATCTGACATCCACTTATATCAGTACACAGCCTTTAAATATAACAACCTCGCTAAAAGCTAAAAGAAACAACAAGAAAATTATATTTAAATTACCAGTAAAGCTTAAGGCTTTACTCAAGACGCTCGAGACGTATCCTAAAGCTTTCAAAGTTATCGAAAATAATGTCCAGTTGAGAACAAACAATGTTATACTGACTGCACATTCTATAAAGTGCGTTATTTTGAGAGACATTGTTCTTGCACAGAGGCATGGCATAGTTGCGGAATGCGCACTGACCGAGTAGGTATCTTAAAGTTCACGTCGGTAATAAGGTTACAATCAATGAAGCCGTTCACAATTTTGTAGAGAGTGCACAGGTCGCCCATACGCCTATCATTATAAACTTACATACACTATTGTAGGTAAAATACAGAATAACGCAACGTAATTATAAGACAGCAAATAACCGACTTCAGTAGCTCAAAATACCATTTTCTTGAAAACGGCAAGTATTTTGTGCACCTGTGATTGTCACGGGCAGAGCATTCCATAGACGGACAGCCTGCACAGTAAAAGATTTGTCCCGGGTCGAATAAAATATTTATGTGATCTACAACCAAGGAAACAGCCTATTTTTTTGTTTCAGAGTTTGGGTATTTTCTATGTATATTTAGTACTAGTGGTCGCCCGCGACTTCGTCCGCGTGGTAATTTGGATTTTTTCCCGTTCCCGTCGCGCCGCGTCATATTTGGAACAATTCACACAATATCTTTATAAATTGTAGCCTATGTGTTATTCTGATGTATAAGCTATATTATTGTAAAGTTTCATTAAAATCCATTCAGTAGTTTTTACGTGAAAGAGTAACAAACATCCATCCATCCATCCATCCATACATACATACATACTCACAAACTTTCGCGTTTATAATATTAGTAGGATGTATTTAAAAATATATTATATTATATATAATGTTCATCAAATATATACTTTTAGTATTTAGAGAATGGACGTTAACAAAAAAACCTCTATAATTATATTTGTGTATTTAATATCTGTACTTATTAACTTACTCAATAATGATTAAATAGTCGCTACTCTCTATATCTATTGAACAGATATTCTTGCAGTATATACCAGGCTCAGTTTCTGCCAAAGTTAGCAGTCAGTTTAATGTAAATTAGTTATCACGGCGAACTTTGTATCGCCTCAAATATAAAAATAATATATATGATATAAAATATATATGAAATATATATAATATATAGATAAGAAGAACATTATAATACGAGTATGTATGTGTATACCAACACAACCACGGTTGTATCTCTTATCTCCTATTCCCGAGGGGGTAGACTAGAATGTTACCTACTAGTGGACGCCCGCGACTTCGCCCGTTTTCCAAATTATACACACACACACACACACATCACGCCTATATCCCGAAGGTGTAGGCAGAGGCGCATAACACAGCCACAATTTGCCCGTATGTTTGGTCCCACGTAATAGGGGTCAAGCCTATTGCCGTCACCAGGCACTCTAGAAAGTGGGTTATGTCCAAAATGGCCGAATCAATTTAATAAAATAAGCAGCTATATTATAACTTTGAAAACTAAATTTGAAACCCACAACAACAATATCTTACGTGCCAGCCGCTGTGGCACAGCCAATTAAAATCCTGGGCGTCTCGGACTCAAATTGACAAATCATACCTATAATTTATGCTTTCGATTGTCGGCACTTGGTGGAACATATAGTAATACATTATAAAATGACTCACTTGTACAGATAATCCACAATTTTTTAATTATTAGTAGGACCTGACCGGTTTGACAAAGTATATGAAATGTTTTTTAAAATATGTGATGTGAATAAGTGTGGAGCACCTTTGAAGATGCCATAGAGCGAAACCGGTCAGGTCCTACTAATAATTAAAAAAATTGTGGAATATCTGTACAAGTGAGTCATTTCATAATGTAAATCATACCTACACTAAAATTTTCCTCGAGAATCATTCTATCCTTTGGTGAAAACCGCATCAAAATCCATTGCGTAGTTTTAAAGATTTAAGCAAACATAGGAACATACAGACAGTGGGAAGCGACTTGGTTTTATACTATGTTTATAAGATACATCAACTTTTTCATTACCTATCTAGTTTTATTGGTCATAAGTATTAGGGAGCAATCAAAACAAGAAAATCTATTCTGAATACGAACCTATTTATAAAGGCCAGGACCGATTTTCCATAATGTACCTACAATTTTGAAATCTGTACTTCTCTCCTTACTTTATGATACTCGTAACTATCTTGTTATACATGGGACATGGGGTACACTAAAAGTTTTGCACTTCTAGCTAATCGGAACTTTTTGAATTTCGAATGTTATATTTTTTTAAACCTTGCAACCTTCTTAGTAATAAAAAAAATAATTGGCGGGAAATCATTTGTCATTTGTTTTTTATCACACATCAAAGTTCTACGTATGCAACGAAAATGAAATTAAGTTGAAAAGATTTTAGAGCGATGATTTTTTATGATTTTAAAAGTTCTCTCTCTCCGCAAGACTGTGCCGCTCGTCTTCAAAATGCTTTTGGGAGAGTAGCACCTTGTTTGAGCACCGTGAGGCGATGGTTTGCTGAATTTGAGAGAGGTCGAGTTTCTTTACATGACGAAATTCGTGAAGGGCGGCCTTCAACTGCCGTCGACGAAAATAATGTGGCTACTGTTAAGCGGTTAATTGAAGAAAACCCGCGGGTTCCCTATGAGACAATTCGAGGACTATTGGGGATTGGTATGAGTCAAATCCAGAAAATTTAACACGAAGAATTGAAAGTTCGGAATCTTTGTTGTCGTTGGATCCCTCATGAACTGACAGCGGAGCAGAAGCGGGCTCGCGTGGAATGGTGGTCACAGATGCTACTGAAGTACGACCACGGACATTCTAATGCTGTTTATGACATTGTCACAGGAGACGAAACGTGGATTTATTGTTTTGAACCCGAAAAAAAAACAGCAATCTTGTGAATGGGTGTTTGAAAATGAGAACAAGCCAACAAAAGTGAGGCAGGCGAGAAACGTTGGTAAAAAAATGATCGCGTTTTTTTTCTCAGCTACGGGTCCCATCTGTAAAATTCCACTTGAAGATCAAAAGAGTGTTAATACCGAGTGGTATTCTACCATTTGTTTACCCAGGGTGTTAGAAAAAGTTCGCAAAAGACGACCCAAAAGCCGCGGTCTCGTACATCATGACAACGCTTCTTCACACACGGCCAACAAAACAAAGTAATTTTTAGCTTCCGAAAAAGTACAACTCGTCCCCCATCCTGCGCATAGCCCTGTCCTAGCGCCCTGTAATTTCTGTATTTTCCCCAAAATCAAAGATTTGATGAGAGGTTTCACTTTTACCAACTCCGAAGAGTCAGTGGTAGCGTGCAATCAGCACGTAGAAAACATGCCTTCAGATCTGTGGTCTACCTGTATTAAAAAATGGGTCAATCGCATGAAAAAATGTTTAAAATGTAAAGAAGAGTATTTTGAAAAGCAATAAACATAATATTTTGGTTTTAACATGTTGTTTTTTTAAGTTACGCAAAACTTATAGTGTGACCTACGTATAGTACTCCAGATTTATAGATAGCTTAGCTAAATTGTTATAATATTCGTATCGTTTACCTTCAAATACAACACCAGCTCCCGTTTCATTACTACTTTTCTACATAATTGATGAGACAGATGAGCATATAAAGTACGTAAGCTTTTAGAATATTATTAAGTTATATACAGGCTGATTTTTAAAAAAAGGCTTGGATGGCGAAATCCGAAACTATAAGGAATAGCGAAAAATGCTCAAAGGAGTCACGAGCCCGATTTTGATGAAACTTAAAACCTCTACATTAGATTTTTGGAAATCCTAGCTGGGAATCGAACCCGTTGATTTTGAAAAAAAAACACCCTTTATTATTACACCATACGGTAGTGTCGCTGTTAAGGATCAAATTCTGCGAAGTAATGATATACGGCAAATTTAAGGAAAATTTGGAATTTTAATAAAATTCATATTTCATGTACCTAAATTTTGTATCATAATTTGTTTCGTTCGAAATCCCAGAAAATATCGTAACTATTCCGTGTTTTAATGTTCTGAATGATTCTGGCAGGCTGGTAAAATTTTAAAGTAGAACATAATCTTGCTTTTAATATCGTTCTAATTTAAATTTATTTTTCTTAAAGTGTATAAGAAAAAAAAAATTTAATTAGAACGATATGCATATTGGTGCCAATAATTTAGATTCTGTTCGTACTTTGTTTAGTAATTTATTAAAAGAAATATTTTGTAATATAAATTCTGTGATTTGAAAATGGATTTAACAAATTATGATCGATTTGATTTAATAGAAGCATATTTCAATGGAAGAAGTGCCTCACGCGCGTTGGTATGGTACAGAAACAAATATCGTCATCGTAATTTCCCCACTCTTAAGTGCTTCCAAATAATGGTAAATAACCTTAAACGAGGAGGTAGCTATCGCAAAACTAAACTATTAAAGCTACGTATTTGTGACGAAGATTTAGAAGTAGCTATTTTGACCTGTTTTCAGTCATTCCCCGGTAATTCCACCCGAAACGCAGCTGAAACCATTCAAGTGTCTTAGGCTACGATATGTAAAGTTTAAAAAAAATACAAGTATAAATGTTACCGCTCCGGACGCATTGTGCAAAAGTTACATCCAGGAGATAATTTAAGACGGCTTGATTTTTGCAATTGGTTAAATCGGAAACTCGACAACGACAGACATTTCTTATCCAATATTTTATTTTCTGACGAAATATTTATTTCTAATAATAGAATGTATAATCGAAATAATGAACATTTCTGATCACAAACTAATCCTTTACGAGTACCTAACCGAAGCGCATCGCCAGGTGCGATTTTCATTTAATTATTGGTGCAGTATTTTGAAGGACAGAGTATTTTATAATTTATGCTTTTGATAGTAATACATTTTTTGGAAAAAAACTCACTTTTACACCATTCCACAAATATTTTATTTTCTGTACCCTTCCGGTACCCTTTTAGGTAGGTACACCCACATTTTTATTATTTTAAAATGTATAGTGGGTACTCAGTTCAATGTCATAATATTAGCGAAATGTGTTCTAAAAGTATAAATAAATAAAAGTACTAGAAAATGTGTTACAAAAGTGAATTAATGGTGTAAATTGAGTATAAGTGAACACCTCTGATGATGCCATAAGGCGAAACCGGTAAGGGTACAGAAAATAAAATAATTGTGGAATAGTGTACAAGTGAGTTTTTTTTTCAAAAATGTATTACTTTTTATTTTAAAATTTATGACTTTTAAATATGTTGAAATTTTGAATTAACTGTTTGAAGAGCTGGAGAATTTTGCCATTGGCCCAGATCAACCAGATATTTTTTTAACAAGATGGAGCTCCAGCCCATAATAGTAAAAGAGTTATGATTCAGCAGTTTGGCGACAATTTTGTTGCAACGCATGTTCCTGTGCCTTGGCCAGCGAGATCCTCGGATCTCGCTGATAGATCACAAAAACTGATGTCACCGGCGGTGACATCAGTTTTTGTGATCTATTTATAATTTCTTTCTTAATATTTTATGAGCTCTTTCCTTTAGTTTGCTGTATGTCATTACCTCCCAGAATAAGATCCTTAATAGCAACACTCTCGTATGGTGTAATAATATAGGGTATTTTTTTTTAATAAATGGGTTCGATTCCCAGCTAGGATTATTGGTTTTTCAAAAATCTAATGATGAGGTTTTAAGTTTAATCAAAATCGGGCTCGTGACTCCTTTGAGCATTTTTCGCTATTCCTTATAGTTTCGGATTTGGTCATCTAAGCCCTTTTCAAAAATTCACCCTGTATAAATAAATACATATTTGGGTCGCTTAAGTGACGCCGCTTGAGGCACTTGATAAACTAAAACGACGTCTAGCGATTGGGGGTTTTATTTTTTAAATCCACGGCCCAAGGCCGCGGCTTCCCCAACGTCCTTTGTCACGCGGTTGGGTCAGGTGTTATCCCGCATCTTTGGGGACAGGTTTTATCCCGCGTCGGTGAGTGCATCTGCGTGCTACCCTTGTCGCCTGCTTCTGTAAGTACGGCGGGTGGCTGGCCGTCGCCGTCGTCAGGCTCCGACCACATGATCGGGGGCGACCTCCATAGGTCAATGGGCGAATATAAGTCTGCAGCGCCCTGCCCGCTGACTTCGGAACTCAGCGCGGAGGGTACGCTCCTTCTCGACCACCTCCTTCGTGAGCATGACCTGCTCCGTCCACCACGCACGAATGTTACTAGGTGTGAGTGCTTAAAAATTTTCTCACTTTTTTGCTTATTTTTAATTTAGGGTAAAAGTTTTATAAACATATTTGTAGGCAAAACAATTTGCTACAAATTATGACTTTTAAATTTTTTTATAAGACGCATAGTTTCCGAGATTTCGCGAAAAAAGTGTTTTCACCCCTTATTCCAAGATGGCAGCGGCCGGGGGACAAGGGTGCCGACCCCACAAACTTGAGGTTGAGCTTATATTGACCCCCACACATGTCCCAAAAATAAAATTGCGTCCTCCAAAAATGCAATACTCGGTCCTTAAATTGTAACATCTCAATGGACTACAGTTTTAAGTTCATAATTAAATAAATAAATAAATATTTTTGGACATTCTCACACAACGTCATCTAGCCCAAACTAAGTTATAAGCTTGTGCTATGGGATCTAGACAACTGATAAACATACTTATATATTTCTAAATATATACATAATATACATAGAAAACACCCAAACTCCGAAACAAACATTTGTGGATCACACAAATATTTGATTCGACCCGGGAATCGAACCCGAGACTCCAGAGTCGAAAGCCGATGCACTACCGACCACGCCACCGAAGCAGTTAAAGCAGTTAATTGTTTCAAATCATAAAATAGTATAAAACGAAGTCGCTTCCGCTATCTGTCCGTCCCTATGTACGCTTAGATCTTTAAAACTACGCAACAGATTTTGATGCGGTTTCCACCAATGGATAGTGTGGTTCTCGAGGAAGGTTTTTGTGTATATTATTTGTCAAGCGGGCGAAGCCGCGTGCGTCCGCTAGCTATACTATAATAGGTATAATAGGAATCCAAAAACGATTGTCCTTGGGTCGATACTACCTGCTG
Source organism: Nudaria mundana (assembly GCA_963556515.1). NCBI lineage: Eukaryota > Metazoa > Arthropoda > Insecta > Lepidoptera > Erebidae > Nudaria > Nudaria mundana. Next base: position 9,676,420 of record OY748300.1, on the reverse strand, counting down.
TTCACTTTCCAGGGGGAACGCTCATCCATCAGACCAAGGCACCACAATAACTCTGACAATGGATAATTTAGGAGCGCGATTCAGGGTATCGCTTCAGAGTCGCCATCTATCACAGTTTATACATATGGTTAGTTTAAACTGTGATAGATGGCGCCTCTGAAGCCATACCCTGAATCGCGTTACTGATAATATTCATAATTGTAACTATTTAATGACACTACTTTGGAACTTATTTCATAATAATCTTGGCCCCGCGAAGTATAGGGAACTGTCATTAGATAACTAATAGCAAAGACATACGAAATAGATAAACAAGTTAAAGTCATTAATAATATATTTTTCTACAAAGAACAAAATTAGGGTAGGCAGGATACAAATATGCTTGATTTGGGACAGGCAGGAACAGTACGGGACAATCAACAGGCACAAGGGACATCGAAGGATATTCTGGAAATATTTATAAACATAGTAATATTTCGGGAAGGCATTTGTGATATAAAATGATCACCTTAGAAAATGGATGGATGGATCACTAAATTTTGATGAAAGGCCTGCACACACAATGACTTTGTCCAGGAATAATATATATTTTTTAATTTGTATCGAATAACGTACACGAGAGACTTACAAGTACCTCGCAATTTATAAACAGATCTGTATCGACAAACCAAAAGTCCCTTGTCTGCGCAGGCCTAAAATGTGACAAATTACTTACAAATAAGTGACGTCACAGTTTAGTATTTCATATAAAATTCTACGAGGCTTATCGAGATACCTTTTATATTCATTAGACAGTGTACCCTTTTATCACAGTATTGATACTTGGCATAAGCAAGTAGAGCTCTAGAGCTAAGCTGGGTCATGTGTTCACTACCATCTTACACTCTATCAGAGTTAATTGGCCGATAGTGACCATTACCTTTGACCCTGGGAACCTCCTCAAAGGAAATAAGAGCACATTTCCTGACGTGCGGTTTTCCATCAGAGCGTGCGAATCTGGCCCGCATGTGTGTCAAGGTCAAATCAACCCGAAAACATGAAACACATTATTGTATGACCTCACGCAGAAGGAAAAACGCATACCTGGAAATGCGACCTAAGACTGACAAGGAGACACCGTGCGGTTTCGTCGATATGACACAGAAATGAGTTTTACGTACGAAAAAAATGGTATCGTGTTATTTTGGTCTTCATAAACTCTAGAATCAACTCTCAAACAAAATTAGAAATATGCTGAAAATGCTATTACCTAGTTTTATCATTCAAACCTCCATGGGTACAAACAACATAAGCTACGTACTTACCTTAAGCATAGTGAGAATCTTCTGTGAGAGCTCGTAGTCGAAATTGGTGTACTTGGAGTCAGTCATATCGTAGATAAATACGAGGCCAGCGCGCTGTGTATCTACCGACTGCAACGCCACGTCCAACTGATATACAACACCCTGTCAACAACAACTATCAGTTAATTTAAAAAGTTATTGGGTGTTGAGTTGCTTTTCGGAAAATATCGAAGTTCAGTTCAGCAGGCTCAGTGGGGAATATAGGTGTTCAGTTTTTGCTGACTGACGGACAACGCTCTGGCTAATATACAATATGGCAATAGGTACTCGCCTTCTATACGTGGTATGGTACGAGGAATGGTATGGTGATCGGATCGTGAAAGTGGTAGGTACATAATCTAGACCGGTTTTTCCACCTTTTTCGTTGATGGGTTTCGTTTTCTGCGGTTATCCTTTCGCCCTGAGGCGTCCCGAAGACGTATCCGGGGCTTTCGGCAATGCACAATAGAGCGTCTTAAAAATGGTTTCGTTTTTTGGTTCTTCAAGCGGAGTGTGAAGAATATCATTTGGCCGCCAACTTGAGGGCCTCATTCGATAGTAGGTACCTAATGTGTGCTACGAAAGTGGCCCCTCCAATCGCTAGGCGTCACCTCGGTTTTCCATCATCCGTCACTTTGGCGATTCAAAAAACAACATACGAGGGTGGATTGAAAAGTAGTCGGCCTAACACTGATCCATTTAGTTCTAAAAATCAAATCTATCCACATTATTTAGTTCAGTTCAGACCTGTTAATTGTGTGAAGTTTGAAACGTGTGCGATAATTAGTTTTAATTTTATAAATTTATTAACAAAGCAATCTGACATCATTTCCGCAAATGGAGCAAATCGAGCAGCGTGCCGTCATTAAGTACCTCCATAAGAAGGGGCTGTCATCAAAAGCCATCCATGATGATATGGTCAGTACATTAGGGGATTGCGCTCTTTCATATTCATCCGTCAAAAAATGGATAGCAGAATTCAAGCGTGGTAGAGAGAGTGTGAAAGACGAACCCCGCTCTGGAAGGCCTTCGACGTCCACTACTGACGAAAATGTTAAAAAATACTCGACTTAATTATGGGAGACCGCAGATTGAAAATTAGAGAGATAGCCGAGATTATAGGCATCTCTTATGAACGTACTCAAAACATAATAGTCAACGTGTTAGGTTTCCACAAGGTGTCTGCTAGGTGGGTTCCGCGACTGCTTTCAGTTGAGCAAAAAAGGATGCGATTGACTATTGTACGCGACTGTTTGGAGTTATTTGAAGCTGATGAATGTGATTTTATGAATCGTTTTTTTACTATGGACGAAACATAGGTTCATTACTGTACACCGGAAACAAAACAACAATCAAAACAGTGGAAAAGACCTGGTTCACCACCCCCCCAAAAAGGCTAAGTCGATTTTGTCGGTAAGTAAGGTGATAGCTTCAGTATTCTGGGACTCGAAGGGTGTGATTATGGTTGATTATCTTGAAAGGGGTCAGACTATATACTCTGATTATTACTGCACCTTACTACGTCGTTTACGAAAGGAAATAAAAGAAAAACGTCCAGGAATGATCAGAAGAAAAGTCCTGTTTCATCAAGATAACGCTCGTGTTCACACGTCTGTCCAATCAATGGCAGAAATTCACAACTGTGGCTTTGAACTGTTACCGCATCCACCTTATTCACCTGATCTGGCACCGTCAGACTTTTTTCTGTTCTCTAACCTAAAAAAGCACTTGGGAGGTCAAAGATTTTTGACAAATGACGAGGTCAAAGCAGCAGTAGACGCATATTTTGACTCTAAGGAAGAATCATTTTTTTTCAACGGGCTAAATGCTTGGAAGGGAAGATGGCAAAAAAAATGCATTGAACTTGATGTTGATTACGTTGATAAATAAAAATATATTTCATTTATTATGTATTTATTTTCTTGGTTAGGCCGATTACTATTCAATCACTATTATAATAATTCACCCTCGTATATGATTATAGCGAATTTGGGTGCATAAGGGCCCCACCAACCTTAGAAGCCAACCTCAACCGCAAGTGGTGTACCTGTCGATCAACCGACAAGGCAAGCATCTCAGCAAGCAGAAATTATGTGGAACCAGAAAAATTACAGACGGCCATCAAAACCTGTGTTTCAAACATTATACAGTCTGTTATAGACGTAAAGGCCAAATATAGCACCAGTAAATATATGGAGATAATTATAACTAGTATCACAGCGATATTAATAGATTATGCGCAGAATAATAAATTTATCATGAAATTTACCTGTAATGTAATTTGATGACTTGTTTGCGAGGGAAAATGTTTGTTTGCGGTGAATACAGCTATGGCGGCACCTGTAGCATCACGTGTTGGCTGCAAACATAAAATAGTTGTTATGGATCATCTACACAATGGGCCATCACAGGCGATAACGATTGTGTAGAGGGCCTAATAGGGTAGACGACTGTCAAATCAAATTACCTTCGTTTTATTAAACGTCAAAACGATACGCCTCATAGCATAGCATATCATGTACCGGCAAATCAGTAACCAAATACGTACATACTTTGGGATTCTTTATTTAATAAATGTATGGCATGTATGGCCGTCGTTAATGGTAGTTGGGGCCTTAAAACAAAAATCCGACCGGTCTAACTACTTCAATATCGCCTATGGGTTGTGTATCATATCGAAGTTCAGCGGAATCGCAGTTACACTGGAAAACCCTACTCGCACATATAATTATGCTAGAGTCTGCTAGACAAACCACAAGTGTTATAATTTTATAAATAACATTTGCTGCCATGAAAACGCCTGTCGCCTTCGTCATTTTGACAGATAGGTGCCTAGATATATTTATTTCCTCAATGTATTACTGCGTTACAACAAGCCTATGTGTAGTATTAGTTTTTGGTTCGTATTAGAAGAGTTAAATAATACTGGTTTTTTTTTATATTTGAGGCGATACAAAGTATATAAAAAAAAAAAAAAAATTATGTAAATTAAAAAAAGCGAAGGACGGACAGACGGACAAATTGTCGTATTAAATATATAGATTATTCTACTACAGGTGCCCCATGGCCCATGCTCTATACTACACTAGTGGTTCTGTGAACCGTAGACTTCAGGAGCTTTGTTTAGTAAGTTTATTTTACAATTTTCTTTATTACTCTTTCATTTTTCATCCAATCCAAAAAAATACCATTCACATGTTATTCATTGTAAGCAAGGAGTGTGTGTGTAAAGTTTCATGAAAATCGGTTGATAAATACGGCCGCAAACATGATCTGACAGAACCCAGAGATGTAGAGATGTGTACAGACGAAAGAAATTCTCCCCAGTCTGCAAGTTGAAACGGAGACTTCGGTTGCTTCGCTCCCTCAGTCAATTATGAAATGACTCACAGTACAGATATTTCACAATTTTTATTTTTTTAAATGTATTTATATGTAAGTACCCACATTAGTTTATATTATAATCAAGGATGCAGGCCAGTGTTAGCCTCACGATTAATTTAATAACAGAGAGTATATGAAGTGTTTTAAAATATGTGAAGTGAATTAGTGTAAAACACTTTTGCAGATGCCATAGAGCGAAACCGGTCAGGTCCTATTACTAATTAAAAATTGTGAAATATGTTCCAGAATACAGAATTAAATAAGTAAATAAATATGTTAGGACAATTCACACAACGCCATCTAGTCTCAAACTAAGCAGAGCTTGTGATATGAGTACTAGATAAACTGATATAATATTTATTTATATACATTTATTGTAAATACATACATATTATACATAGGAAACATCCAGACTTCGGTACAAACGTATTTGTCTTACCACAAAGTTTGTCCCGGCCGGAATCGAACCCGAGACTGTGGCGTCGAAAGTGGATGCACTGCCAACCACGCCACCGAAGCAGTCAATTACATTGAACTAATTTTGTTGCCTATCCAAAAGTTTTGTTTAAATTACTTTAAATCATCCACCGAGCCTTTTCCTAACCCAGTTGGCGTTCCAGTCTAACTACAATGCGAGTGAATCTCGTTATTTTCCGTGAGGCGACTGCCATCACCTCGACAACCCGTAGGCGATATCAAAGTTCTGTAATTAGACCAGTCTGATTTCGTTTAGGCCTCCAATTACCCGTAGCGATTAGATGTTCGTATGGCAACTGGGAGAGACGGCTTAACGTGCTCTGTGAGGCACGGTAGTAATTTGAATATCGTCGGCCATAAGTGCATGGTTCATTCACTAGTCACATTTAAAGCTATACCACTACTTATGCAAACTCTTTATCGGCGGAAGCCCTATTGTACACAGACGTGGTCATTATGTTGGTGCCCCCCACGCAATGGGGTTTTTGGAGATGTACCTACGAATATGCCGTTAACGTCACAGCGCGTCATATCTGTACAAGTGAGTCATTTCATAATGTATTACTTATGTTGGTGCCCCCCACGCAATGGGGTTTTTGGAGATGTACCTACGAATATGCCGTTAACGTCACAGCGCGTCATATCTGTACAAGTGAGTCATTTCATAATGTATTACTATGTTCCACCAAGTGCCGACAATCGAAAGCATAAATTACATGCTCTATACCCCCAGATCCGCTTTTGTAGGCTCATATTACCTACGGATTTTCCCCAGCGAGTGTGTTAATGTAAAATTCATAATTGTAGTTGTAGTGTACTTAGATTTTCGGGCTTTCTATATTTCTATACAGTGCAACGTCTGTGTTGTCCCTACATATATACTCGTATAGTGTTACTAAATAGAGAGTTATTATTTGTGCAGACAAGATAATTGACATTTCCATCTTTATGACTCAAATCAATTCATGATTTGCGAAGCTATTTTTAAGCTTACGATATTAATCCTTATCCAAACAAATACGCTATACGTCATCAGTATTTAATTTAGAACAAATTAGTCCTTTACATCATCTAATTTCAACGAATATCTTAAGAGATATTATAGATTTAGTCAAAAAGTACACTATTTTGAAGGCGGGCGACGACGTTGGAGTGCGCACTGCGCATGCGTGAGTTGACTGCCGGCCGTTCGCCTGTTAGGTCTACGAGGCCATACCGCGCGGCTCAGACGCGTGGTCGGCTCCTTACGGAACTGTTGTGTGCGAACTAAAACTTTCAAATTGTATGTCTCTTCTAAAGTAAAAGTAAAGTAAAAAAACTCTTTATTGTACACAAAGACCTTATAATACAACGGACATAGGATCTAGAACAAATCGCAAGAAAATAATGTCCCGAGTCGACCTATACATTATACATAGGCATACATAGATATAAACAAATTTCATATTAAAATTTAAACCTTGATTCAACGGAATAGTGTTCACTTTTGTTTGCACTAATTTATCGCATTACGTAGCTTCTATCTGTCCGCCTGACTAATTCACCTTATGCAGCTTATACTTGAACTACGTGAACATAGAAACAATGGAGTAGGTTTATTTTGTTAAAGTCTTTTAAGGATTCCATGATATGTACCTACGTAGGCGTAATAATTAATGTAAGACTACAATAAATTCCATAATCTTATAAATTGTAATTACTTGTTTATGTTAGACGAAATAAGCTGAAAAACTAATTAACGACTGACAAGGTTTTTTTTTTTCGAATCATTTTCATAATAAGTAACTGTAGTGTATGAATAACAAAAAGGGAATTAATGAATTTAACTAATTATAATATTATAAATGCCAAACTTCTTGCGGGTGTCAAAGTTCTTCCGCTTTCATTACTATTTTCATAACGCTATGTCGCTACGTCTACTACAAGATAGCCGTGTTTCAAGTGACTGAATTAGTTGCTAAAACTGCGCATCATTAATTTATTTTTATCTTATGGTTAATTTTTGGGATACGAAATTATTGGCTACTAGCTGATCACCGTGACTCCGCCCGCGAGATATAGTTATCTCGGCCCCGATTCCCGTGGGAATACATTACCGAGAATCCAAATAAAAAGAAAATAACAGTACATACACGAAATAAAATGACATGTGTAATTATATTTATGACAAAACAATGATACCCTGTGAAAATTAAAAACATTTTTGGGCTTATCTCCTCCATTCAATCAAGGGATTCTTGTACAAGTTTCATAAAGATCGGACCTCTTTTTGTTATGTCCATAAAATGAGCCGAACAAACAAGATTGTTATTTTTTGGATCAAAATATTCTTCTCGCCGTGCTAGGGCAATAATATTTTTCCATTGTGCACAGTGTACTGGATCCCGAGGAAAACTGAAATAGATGTTGGTTCATATAACGAAAAAAAAATCATAAAGAGCCAAGGCGTCTCCACTATAATCTTTGTTCCAAATAGTTTTATCGCTATCGGTAATCCGAATAAATCTGAATGGTCATTTTGTTAGTACATTATTCAGTGAAAATGAAATGGTCTCTTTCTTTTTACTGAGCTTGGGATGAGTTCGAAAGAGACAGATAGGTACTTCGGTATTGGACTGGATTGCAATATTTACTTTTGTCTTTTAATTTATTATCGACGAAATACTGTATTTTAAGTGAAATAATAAATTGCAAATAATAAAACAAAAGCTTATTTACTGAAAATATGATACACCGTCTTCAATTTGCTTTTTTTTCGTAGTTTTTACACGTTTTTACAATACAGTACGGCATTGTGCAACGTGTTGTCGTTCAGTTGTCAAAATCAAGACTGGCGCGCGATTGTTTCTCTTTTAGCGTTTTGTTTCTCTTTTAGTTCGGACACTTTTGAGCGATGATCCGAAATCCATTGTATTTAAAATCATTGATTGTACACCAGGAAAATATTTGAACTTCTATTTGTACATACTAATTTACTTTTGTATCGACAATATTAATTACAAATTCTACCAAGTCACTATTCCACGCAGACGAAGTTGCGGGCACAGCTAGTATTTAATACCGAGAGGCACCCGTTTGTAGCAACCCATAAGCAGATTTTGCTACTGACACCTTGTGCTTTGCCAGTCGCAAACCGTTTAAGATAATCGCAATATCTGAGGTCTTGGGCTAGTTGGTCAGTTGGTAGAACGTTCCTCCTAGAAAGGCAACAGTCGCTCATTCAAGCCCACCCCAAGACTATGGTTTTGCGACTCATATCGTAAAATTTTCGTAATAATCGTTATGTATATCTGGTTCTTTATAATACCCCTTAGATACTAACCAGTATAGTAAATTTGCCCGTCTCCAGTTCCGATTTCAAAGGATCTTCGAAGGGCTCAAACTTGATAAGCCCTTCTCTGCGCCGCGTCGCTTCATGTTGCCTCCAAAGTGCATGAGCACGTACTACGTCAAACTTTCTTGCGAGCAAAAATTTGATTGCTGCAGCCCTGGACACGCATGCGGCTCCCGATTCACTCAAGGCGTCCAAAAACGCCTTAGTGGCCTGTAATCAATGGAATTATGTAAATTAATTAAAATATTAATACAAATAATACTCGGGTAATGATGAGATCAGAGAATGTCAATATAATGCTTGTTATCAGAGACAGTTTGTATGGTTGGGCTCGGGAAGGTCTGAATTAAAAAAAAATGTATTGAACAGTCCATTTATCGGGAAAGGCTATCTAAAGGCTATATATTATCAGGCTAAGACCAATAGGAGCGGAGCGGCGATGAAATATATTGCAAAATACCGTACTTCAACGACGACGTGGGTGTTTGCTGGTAATATTATCTTTACCAAGCCAATTGGTAAAGAAACTACCACTGATAACACCGATTATGACTCTTGGAGGTGTCCCAGGAAACAGGGGTTTGTCTTTGGTACTTATAACAAAATGAATCACAAGTAACATCATTGGATTTGTTAAACATAAACTAATTCACCGGTCAACAGAATTAAAGCCAAAGCGCCAATATTTTACATAAATCGTAGGTATATTAAGAGTTTTCCGAGAATGAAATGTTGTTACCATCTTATTTATATTATAAGAATGTAAATCATTACTGTATACGATATAGGAACATTTGCAATAAAAAAATATATTAGATAAATATATTAAAAAAATATAGGTAGAATTAATTAATTTTTAACTTGAGTTGCAGCACCTGTCTCCTAAATTTGCTTTAAAAAAAATGTAGATTTAAAACTGCCTGACCATCTGTCGGCTAATCTCTGTAACGGCTACACCTATTTGAACAGGTCTCTGACTGACAGATAACTGACGTTAGGAATAATTTAAGCTACTTATATAAGAAAATCAAAAAGGTGAGTGAATACCCTACGTATTGAATGTCATCTAGTAAACAAAATAAGAGATAGGTAATTGAATAAAGCTGACCATTTTAATCTTTGCAACATTTTCCAGGAACACCAATTGCATTCTAACTCTAGATTCTTCATTTAAATATTCCATTTCCACTGGTCTTGAATTTAAAAACTAAATCACAAATACCAACAAAATTAAATCACACTTCCATCGCGGCCTTTCAACTGCAATTTATCGCAAAAATAATTCGCACAAACACAAACTACACACGAAACATTCTAATATAAACTGAAATTATTATATCTTAAATATTCGTATGTTTGCGTAGATCGATAACAATCTAAATGTATCATCGATTATAAGTACCTACTATACAGAGTGAAAATGTCACTTAAGTATTTTGGTAACCATTTAATGGTTATCAACGAACTAGTTTGACTGTTAGGGGGCTATTTGAAGCGTTTGAGTTGAGCACTTGAGCATTGAGGGCTGAGAGCGGATGGATACGACAACGAGGCAGTTGCATACGTATATCGATGCAAATAAGACGGGAGGGGAGAGCCGGGTTAATTCTTCCGCGACGTGTTTCCGGTGTACTCGTATACATAGTATAAATAAGTGAACTCAGATTGAATGCAGTACCGAACGAGTTGACGTGTATTTAGAGTTTCTATTTAACAAAAAGTATTCATCATTATTTGATGAGAGTAATTTTGAAATTGAAATCTTGCAACGTTACGGCTAATAATTTTTGAATTGTTTAATCTTTTATCTTGAAAAAAAATAACGACAGTTTCGACAAATGCTGCGCTTTAAGCCAGAAAATTCATTCATTTTTAACGTGGACATAGTTATATTCTACGCATACTCAGATGACAAATTCACGTAAACACTATTTAGACTCATTAAATTTTAACTTTATTATGAAATTCAATGTACACACAAATCGCACGATCTCACTAAACCAGTGTCGAACTATAAATGTCGAAGTGATTCAAACTGTTCAAATTAACCTATTAAATACGCCATAGGGTAAAATGTTAAAATCCTCATACAGGATAGGTATTACTTTTGGACTTTTGTTTGACTGTATTTTATTTATTACTAGAGGACGGCCGCGGTTTCGCCCGCTTGATAAATTATATATATACAAATACCTTCTACGAGAACCCTCTATCCATTGGGGAAAACCGTATCAAAATTCGTTGCGTAGTTTTAAAGATCTAAGCATATATATGGGGAGCGGAAGTGATTATGTTATAAATTATCTAGGTGTTGCCGGGTAGATCGACCCGAGTGTTAAAGAGTAGATACCAGAGTCTAATGTTATCACTGCATGTTATAAAACAAAGTCTGTCTGTCTGTTCGCAATAAACTCAATAACTACTGCACCGATTTTCGTGCTGTTTTCATCAATGGATACAGTGGTTCTCGAGAAGGTTTTAGACTATAATACTATTTCACGCGGGCAAAGCCTCGGTGTCCGTTTCGACTGCTCGGCCACTATGTCGTAGAAAAAAAAAACTTATGTCAGCATTTCGAAGGAATTTGTAAAAGACGAACAGTGAAAACCGCAAATTCGAAGAGTCAATATGTAGAAAGTTATAAGGGTTTAACCGTGGCCGCGCAGTCCGCACGAATTCAACTGCTCGGCCACCAGTTCTCTTAAACTGAGCTACGTACAAGTCTAATTCTTTTTGCTAATCACTGATACGATTTCGTAGAAAATGTAAATTATAAAAATAAAGCCCTACTGTTTGGACTTCACGACCTACAGCACTCCAAAATAACTTTGCCGCGCAGTCCGCACAATGCGAACCGCGCGGCCACGATTTTTCTTAAATGGACCTTAAACGGAGCTTAGTAGAAGTCCCATTCTTTTTGCTAATTACAGATACCATTTCGAAAAATATGTTGACAGTATGAATAAAGCCTAGAATTACTAAGAACTCGACCTACAGAACTTAAAACCTATAATCGAAGGAAAAAATAGGGTGACCAAGATTTATAGTGTGTGAATCCAGGCTTTTTTCTATTTTAATATCATAGTATATATATATATATATATATATATATATATATATATATATATATATATATATATATATATATAGCCAGTAGCTTTTCTTGTAAAAAGTGCTACTGATTGTTTATTTGACAAAGCCTTCGAAATGTCAAGTGACACAGCAAGTGCCTCACCATATCTTTCAAGTGCCTCACTCCAGAGGTGCGTGGCATACACTAGAAGATCTCCAGTAGAACGGCGTTGGCGAAACCCGTATTGCCGATCTCTTAGGAGGTCATTGTCTTCGAGGTATGTCAGTAAACGATTGTTTATTACACGCTCCATCACCTTGCAGAGAATGGAAGTGATCGCAACTGGGCGGTAGTTGACAGGGTCTGCACGACTACCCTTTTTTGGTACTGGCTGTACGTTAGCTACCTTCCAAGCTTTCGGAACTTTACCAGCCCGAAAAGACATACGGAACAGGCGTGTCAGGACAGGAGACAACTCGGCTGCGCAGTTCCTCAGAACAATGGTAGGAATACCGTCGGGACCACTGGCTTTATTCACATCTAGAGTGCGTAGTATTTTGAGAACCTCTTTTTTGATGAATGCGGATTTCTGGCATTTTGCAAACACTAGGAGGTAGCTGAGGTGGTGTTTTAGTACCAGCATCTAGCCGTGAATTTTCAGCAAACAGAGAGGCAAACAGATTAGCCTTTTCTACAGCTGTGTGTGCCAGTGCTCCATCAGGTTTCTGCAAAGGAGGGAGTGAGGATCGACAAAAGTTCGCCTCAACACATTTGGCTAGAGACCAAAACTCCTTACTCCCAGATGGGTAAGACGAGAGTCTGGCTCCTACGCGGCCAACGTGATTGAAGCGCGCCTTCATCAGGACCCTTTTGCAGGACTTGGCTGCCTTGTTAAAGGCTTTCTTCTTTAAACGCGTGTCCGGAGCTTTGCGATTTCTGGCAACAACCCAAGCTTCATAAGCCGACTGTTTGTCTGCCTCAGCTTTCAAACAGTCAGAGCCAAACCAGGGCTGAGCTCTGATGCCAGATGCCGGTTAGAAAACGGAATAAAGTATTCTATCGCCCGACCGATAACCCCGGCAACAGCAGACGCGCAGCTCGACGGATCGCCAGATGAAAAGCAGACTGACAGCCATGGGTAAGATGCAAGGAAATGTCGCATCTCATCCCAATCCGCTGACTTATATCGCCACACCCGCCTAGTGCCTCTAGGGCTGGAGTCAGGTGGGGGACACAAAAGTATGGACTTAACCAGACAGTGGTCAGAACTGCCAAGGGGGGCTGAAACTGACACTTGATATCGGTCTGGTTCAGTCGTCAGAAGGAGGTCCAGACAATTCGCCTTGTGGCTCTCAATGTCAGGTATTCGAGTTGCCTGGTCAACCAGCTGGGAAAGGTTCATAGACAAAGCTAACTTGTAGGCCTCTCTACCAGCATAGTCTGTTTTCTGGTAAGGGAACAGCCACTGCTCGTGGTGGGCATTAAAGTCCCCCAGAAAAACGATTTGTGCGGTCGTATGCCTCTGTTGAGCCACGTTGGCGGCCTCACTCAGATGGTCAAATAGCCTAGTTGTCTCCTGATCTCCGCTGTGCGATCTGTAGACACCCACATAAACAATTTTTTCGATGCCGGTGTCTACAAGCACCCAGATTGAAGAAGATGAGGGATAAGTTACGGAGACGCCTAGCGCAGATGTCATCACGCACATAGAAACAAACCCCTGCTTTTGAACGGAAGTTGTGCTCCAGGGTGTAGCCTGGAGCCAGGAAGTATCAGCAGAGGTTGAGATTTGCGTTTCCGTAAGCAAGAGCAGATGCGGTCTTGCAGTCTCAAGGTGGTGGTGGACTGGGACGAGATTGGAGTGCAGTCCTTGAATGTTAGTGAGGTGCACTTTCAGTGAGAGGCCGTGCATCCGCTTATCTATTTATATAATTATAATTTTATATTATGTTAATGTTGTTGCTCTCGTATATCGGGAGTAGTTTTGAAATAAGCTATTTTTTTTAGCTTATTTATCTGGTTTATCTGACTTATTTACATTTCCGGTATTATTAGCTATTTTTAACATTTAAGTAGGTAAATATCGGAGCCAGAGCTGAGGTCAGTGATAAATCACCTTGCACTTCAACTCTTGATACCTTTACCTTACCCATTATATATATAATTAGTCTGAAATACTAAACAATATGTATACTGTGATGATCACCATTCACTGAAATATAAATCAATCGATGAGTGTTTTATTTCTTCTTTATATCCTATAAGTAAACTTCTCTATTGCAATTCCAAACCAAAGGACTCAAAATATTTGCTTGTTATGATAAAAAGTATAGCAATATACTTGACATTAAAACGTCTTTTATGGGAATATCTCGTCGACGCAACGTAAATCATGGTCACCCTTCTTTTAACTCGAGTTACAGGGTTTAAGTTCTGTAACTCGTGATTTTCAAACATTAGAACTTCATTCATGATGTCTACATATTCTTCGAAATCGTATCAGTCATTAGCAAAAAGAATGAGACCTCTACCAAACTCCGTTTAAGCTCTACTTTAAGAAACACGTGGCCGCGCGGTTCGCCATTACGTGAGTGCTGTGGAACGAGAAGTCCAAACTTTAGGGCTATATTTTTACAATCTACTTTTTCTTCGAAATCGTATCAGTGATTAGCAAAAAGAATTAGACTTCTACAACGCTCCGTTTAAGAGAACTGGTGGCCGCGCGGTTCGCTTTGTGCGGACTGCGCGGCCATAACTTTGTAGTGCTGTAGGTCGTGAAGTCCAAACAGTAGGGCTTTATTTTTATAATCTACATTTTCTTCGAAATCATATCAGTGATTAGCAAAAAGAATTAGACTTGTACGTAGCTTCGTTTAAGAGAACTGGTGGCCGCGCAGTTGAATTCGTGCGGACTGCGCGGCCACGGTTAAACCCTTATAACTTTCTAAATATTGACTCTTCGAATTTGCAGTTTTCTCTGTTCGTCTCTTACAAATTCCTTCGAAATGCTGTCATAAGTTTTTTTTTCTACGACATAGTGGCCGAGCAGTCGAAATGGACACAAGCCTCGACCGTCAGTAAGTAATAAAAAAAATCGTCTGTAATTTGTGTAAGAATTTTATTTATTTATCCACTTAACCGGGATTTGTAGAGTATACTTCATAATATCGCATCTATGACTAACATAATATCGCAAATACAAAACAATCTCAGTAATCAATAGATAACTTGATACTGATTGTTTGCTTCAAATGGAGTTAGTCAACACACGTCGAAAGGACTACCTTCTGATAACAATTTTTCATCAATGGATATAGTGGTTCTCGAGAAAGGTTTTGGGCTATAATAGTGTTTAACGCGGGCAAAGTTGCGGCCGTCAGCTAGTATTATAATAAGGTGATATTTGTGTGTTTGTATGTAAGTTGATGTCAGGTACAGCTAAAAGTATAGTAGAGATCTCCTATAATAAGAAATGAGGACGCTATTACGGTCCTAGCAATTGTAATTTACGTAAAATGTCTAATAGATGTAGATTAACAGTATTTCGACACATCGTCTAAGTACAAACATTGGGTTTCCAATTCCCACGGGAACACATAGGTACCGGGATAAAAAGTGGCCTATGTCGCTCGGTGATAATGTAGCTACATGGTAGTGAAACAATTTTCAAAATCGGTTCAGTAATTTCGGAGCCTTCAATGCAAACAATCAAATCTTTCCTCTTTATAATATTAGTATATAGATAATAATTACTTTGTTAGAGGTAGCGGACGTTTCCTCCGACATCGCAATCGTACACGTGCTAAAATTCTAAGAGTGGACGTTTTTCCAAGAAAACCTCTCACACTTGAGTAATCTGTTGTTACATACCATATTAATAGTTTCACATTAACTTTAGTCATTCAATGAGCTAATAAAACACGTCAAAAATTTACACAACAGTCGACTTCAAATTACCGAAATGGTACGAAATAATTGGTCGGAGTGGGACCAAATTGAAATGGGACTACTGGTAATGTAGTAGAAATTAAAAAAAAAAAAACTTACTGTCGAATAGAGAACCTCTTCGTTTTTAGGCAGTCGGTTGAAAATTACGTCGTCCTCAAAGGGATATCGACAGAGGCGTTTAAGACCACACTTCGCGAGTCCCTGGCAGTGAGTAGCCTCAACAAGCGTCCCACCATTGTCATTTCTAGGCAGTTTAGGTAAAAAAAATATTTGGCAGTCTTGTCAAAAGTAGCCTACGCTATATTGCATAAGCTATCTGTCAGTGGAAGTCCCTTTAAAATAGGTCCAACCATTTCATGTAATAACCGGAAAAAGCAGACAGAGAGAGAGAAAGAGAAAAAAATAGAAAATTATTTATTTTATGTAAATACCGTATATTGGATACTTTCAGTAAAAAGTTGTGAAAGGAGTGCCGGGCATCATCTAGTTGCTTAGAAATTCAGTATTATTTGCAAATAGTGGTATTGAATTATTGTACAGTTCGCGAAGCCTAAGCTGAGCTTTGCATTTGTGTGAGTGATCACGAAAAGTAGAGTAAAAAAGCTGTGTACAACACATGTGTGTGTAAAACAGTTCACATATACGTTCACGTACGGTCACTCACACAACTGCAAAGCTCAGCCTTACGCCTCGCGAACTATAATATGTCTATGATTAATGATAATGAATATTATCTCTAGGGTATAAATAAAGTAAGCATAAATTGTAATTATTTTTATGTAGCTAGGTATAAACAGCACATACATATTTGGTATTTTAATGTTGGGTAGGTAATTATTACTAATTTAATGATAGGGAAAAATTAGTATAACTCAAACTGAAATATGTACATACCATTAAAATATGTACTGAGGCTCCGCCCGGTGTAGTATCCTCGCTTGCAATTTTCAAAGGGAACTCATTATTAACACCATAATCCATAGGATATAGACTCATTCATTATGTGTCAATTTTCATCCACATTTGTCCAGTATTTACGGAAAAATAAGTAGTAAAGAACATTCACACTCACACGCAAACTTTCGCGTTTATAATAATAATAAATATTTTGGACGTTCTCACACAACGTCATCTAGCCCAACTAAGCTATAAGCTTGTACAATGGGATCTAGAAAACTGATAAACATACTTATAAATTTCTAAATACATACATAATTTACATAGAAAACACCCAAACTCCGAAACAAACATTTTTGTAGATCACACAAATATTTGATTCGACCCGGGAATCGAACGCGAGACTCTGGAGTCGAATGCCGATGCACCACCGACCACGCCACCGAAGCAGTTTACTTAAATCCTAATACCCAAACTAATCGTTATGTTTAAGAAACTGTGATACCATTATTATATGGACTGACGTAATTATACTACCCATACCTAATTATGCTAAACGTCTTGCCATTGCCACGAATCTTACTCTTTAAAATTTATTTAATTTGATTTTTTTTTCTTTTATTTTGTCGAGGCTTTTGTCCATAATGGACATGTCAGCCTATTTAATTTGATAAAATAATGCGTATTTCAAAGTAACGTCTTCTATTGTAGGTACCTACTCAGCAGATGACTTTAAATCCATAGAGATAAATTATAGCTATTTATTAGTAAGACCTTAATGTTTAAATCCACATTGAAAGCACGTGGATTTTATAAGATAATACCAAAAAGATCAGAAACACGTGAAGCCAGATTTATTACATACCTACCTAGGTAATTTTGGTCATCGTAGCTCAGTGGTCAGAGGATTCCCCCTGTAAGGGAAAGGTCGTGGGTTCGAGGCCAGCCGATGACATCAGTTTTTGTGATCTGTTTAAAATTTATATCTTAATATTTTAAGACTAGCTTAAGCAAACTCATTCATTTGAAATACAGAAATATATTGATTTGGTAAGGATTCATCTAAAAATTCAGTGTTTAAATATCGTTGTAACACGTTAAACCGGGTACTCACTAGCGAGCCGTAACTGTAACATGCCTGATACAGTAACGAGGTTTTAGTGTGTACGCGTTTTACAATTACGGCTCACGACGTCGCCGGAACGCTTTCACCGAGCTTACTCATTTTGCGAGCTGTAACTGTAACCAAACAGATACAGTAACGAGGTTCTAGTGTGTACGGGGAGGCCTGCTCTGCCCTCAGTTTTGGTTTGTAACTCCACGATGTCGGACGAACTACTTACTTATATCTATAAGTAAGTAGTTCGTCCGGCATCTGCCTCTCAATGATCATAAACGGCCACGAAGATGGTGGATTCATAAAATGTATCGAGAAAGAAGTGATCTACTGTTCATATTGAAAAATCAAGAAATTAGTGGTCATTACATTCAAATGTGTTTTTGTAATAATCTTTGTCCTTAGGGTACTATGGAAAGTACAGTATTTCCCCTGTAGGCTTCTATCAGCAAAAGACATTTATCCTCTGACCATTCACTCATGATGACGAAGGAATAACTCGAAAATACAGTTGGTTCGCAGCGGCTAGCAACAACCTCTCCTCTTGACGTCCACGAGCGCACTGCGAGCGCCCTTTGATCCGCGGCAAAAACCGACAATCGTCGGCTCGCTGCGAGTCGCTCGTGTAGCGTTCGTGGCAGGCTCGCGAACCACGTACACACTATGTTTTGGTAACAGTAACGGTTACAGTTACGTGCAACGTTACGGGTTCAGAAATGAGTACGTTGTAAACATCGGCTCGCTCCAAGTCGCACTCGTACCGCTCGCAGCAGGTTTGCGAACCACGTACACACTATGTTTTTTGGTTACAGTAAATGCAATGGCTACAGTTACGACTCGCTAGTGAGTACCCGGCTTTACACTGGTACCGTAGTTCGGCAGAGTTTCGGTAGATGGACCCAACACTAACCGTAATAACACGATGCAAAAATTACGATGCGAAGCAAAAAATTTATGTCGTTGGTTTTGGTCATCGTAGCTCAGTGCATTTCCTCGGGAGTGGAGAGAGTTATATGAGTCCTTACGATGACATCAGTTTTTGTGATCTGTTTATAATTTCTATATTAATATTTTAAGACTAGTTTTAGCAAACTCACTGCTTTGAAATACAAAATTATACCAACCTAGATACCCCAAGGGCTAGGTTGCATCATCTTGAGTCGAACGACATATTTAAACCAATGATATCACAGAAAATTTCGGTCACGTGACCAAATTTACACATTCTTGAAGTGTTCTGCTATGTCATTGTTTGGATGTGTCGATTGGAGTTGACACTGGCTGTGTGATGCCTGCTGAACCAACAAAGACGAAAGGAAAAAAGTTAGAACTCTCGCAAGGGTCCTTCAAGGAGGTATTTGGGACCGAAACACTGCACAAAATTATGTTTGATGTATGGGAGCTCCTTTAAATATTTCTTTATTCTGTTTTTTTAGTAGTTGTTGTCATAGATCGGCAACAGACATGAATCATCTATGAAAATTTCAACTGTAATAATAAACAGCATGGTTTAATACAAGTATAATGTCAATGGCACTTCAAGAATAAAAGACTTATCTAACCTCCAGACCACGACAGTAATCGCTACTTGAACCATATCCGTTTGTAGTTGACATACACGGTTACTTGAACACATTGTAGGAATTCGCTTACAGTATGCGGGCCTCATATTTCGTTTTTAACAAAATCGAGTACCGTGATACATTTTGTTCGCTCATTTTCTTCTATTATTCGTTGTTGTATGAGTATGACTAAGCTTTTAAATTAAAAAATATTATAATGATATATTTATGTGGTTACATTATTCAAGAATAATTTATAAATTAAATGAGAATGTTATAGTAGGTACATAATTATAAATGTAAATGCACAGAGCAACAAAGATCCCTTAAATGTTATAAGTAAAACAAAGAAGTTTCCAATCGGAAACTTAAATTCCATTCTTTCTAATGTCTTTTGCTAGAAACCAATGAGCCACAAGTCTCAAAAGCCCCTACCAAGACGACATGAGCCTAACCACAGACTAGAAAGACTTCCTTACTCCTCTGTCGCCTAACTCATAGCCACCCGATATAAAGGCCTGATGCCTGATGGTCAAGACTACTTGAGACTCTGGTAAACTTATCAAAGTTCAAGGCGACGGTTAATAAGGAGCCGCGAGGACAACGAAGTTACTAGCGTGCGTTGGGCGTATGATTGTTTTTTATTTACTTTAAGGTTTGAGTAAGAAGATTTGACGTGCATGTGCAGTTTTTGTAAATACAAGACGCAAAAATTTACAGGTTGAGCCAAGCCAAGGACAGATTATGTGACAACACTCAGACGGCCTCAATATTATGAATCATGATATTGAGATCGTCGATGTGTTCTGTTGAAGATTACTCTTCCTCGTCTCCCCTCGAGAAAGTGGACCAGACAATAATATGTTCCAGAGGGATTGTTAAGTAATTCAGTGATATATGACGGATGTTCTTCGTACATAAAATATGAGTGAATAAACGATGAGATTAAACCAAAGAACGAAGTGCACGAGATAAAGGGTCAGACAGGCGAGCGTTCCAGTATCTGGTGTCTGTTATTTTAAACCTAAAGGTTCATAATTATAAGATTTTTCAATCCCAATAGGTTCAAATTAATTGTTGTCGTAGAAGTGTTATCGTAACTAGATTTGCCATTTTACCCATTCGTAAATATTAAAATGATTAGAAATATAGGGGAATAGTAAAGCGGATCCCGAGCTAAAAAATTTAAAAGCTTTAGATGTAGGTAACCAGGTATAATTAGGGGCAAATTACTTTATCGAAACACTTACGTAACTCAATAAAGTTTTCCAATTTGGTGAAGGGAATGAAAGGGGGATCCTCAAGCCACAGTTACTGAACGAGTCTATTAATATTCTACGAGGTTGATATTATCGGAGTATACTTACATATTACCGCAAGTACGTTTTGCACAAGGCTAAATATATCGACACGATGGGAATAAACACAGACGTAGACGTCACGACGGTAGTTAACGTTAACCCATAATATAGAGAGTAAATCTAAGAATTAAAATCGAGTACCTACGTAATAAGCTGCCTTATATTAAATATTGGATGGAACCAGGCGTTACTCGGCGAAAATCCATGACTAAGCAATGGTAAGTAAAATATTTTTAAAAAAACGTTTTAAACTTATTTTAAATTTCTTAATAGCACTATTTTTCGCAGGATTAAAAAGATAACCAAACGTCGACAATTGTTTCGCCTCTAAACGAAGCATTATCAAGACTGTCTCAGAGAGAACTGTTCTCTCTGAGACAGTCTTGATAATGCTTAGTATTGCTTAATAGTGCTATTAAGAAATTTAAAATAAGTTTAAAACGTTTTTTTTTTAATATTTTACTTACCATTGCTTTGCCTTATATTAGTTATTGTGAGACAAAATCCTGCGTATTTATTATTTATTGTGAGACATAACATTATTTATTGGTGGTAATGTGGGGACAAGAATCGCTTGAGCAACTAGTTCCCCTGAAAAATGACATGGGGAAATACAGAATAAACACGCCTCTGGGTGTGAAAATTCTTAAAAGAGTTGCACATGCCAATGCTCCTTCCATCAGACCAATCAGCTATTTGCTGATTAGAAATGAAGCACAAATTTGAACATGAATGTTTTCAATGAGTGCCCATGATGCTAGCAGCGTTACCGCCCTGAATGGCAATGGACAACCTTTGCACGAGGAAGGACCCGGTACGAGATTCACCCGTCCTATCCCTATCGTATAAGATCGAGTGTTTTCTCATACGGTAACTATTAAGATAATCTTCCCTACACAAAAGATTGTTATCCACAAAAAGGTCAATAATGCCTTTGCAAACAAAGTGTGACAAGAGACGTCTGACCGACCCAGGTGTTTGTTATCGCTTCAAACATATGCACATATAAACGCGACTTCCGGCAAAATATTAGGTCATGCGTCATTACAAGTTGGCTTTAATATTATATTCTGTTGAAATTTCAGCAGCGGTGCGGTAAGAAATGATTCTGTTGTTTATGACGAAGAATCTTCTGTGAAGGTTTGTTATTTTAACTTTTAAGTGACTATATTCATGCATTTAAAGTCACGTGTTGTCTATTGTTTAAAAAATAACTATTTCCCCTTGGTCATCGCATCACACGTGAACGCCTGAACCGCTTACGATAATTATTTTTTTTGTATTCATCATTCGTTTTTTATGGTATATCAGGAGGTTCTTATAGAATTTATGAGGACACTATTCCGCAGCTCAACGAAATCTCATATATTTTAAAAGTTTACAATACTTGCTGTGACATAATTCTAATTATTTATTGTAATAAGAGGAGGTAGTACACGTGGTAAGGATTAGAGAGGAACTAACCGGACGTCGCCATCGGTCGTCGACATCGTGCAATCGATAGCCTATTCTATTTTGAAACCACAGAATTAAGCTCTGGTCACACTTTTTTATTTTGTAGCTTGGTTAAGCCTTATTACATTATTATGTGTAAATGCAATTATGCAACAGGAATAGTAAGGACCTGGTAGTTTATGTATGGTTTCCTCCAGGGGTCTCTTGCTGGTACCCATCCAGACCTTGAATTAATATGATGCCACCTAGCTACCACACCATAAGGTAAATAGAAATAGTGATAGACAGGTAAATTAGGAATGTTGGGATGACTTCCATTTCTCACTTGAGTTGCCACTACAGCCAACAGTAAGAAACTGAACCAGTTTTTTTAAATTTCATAACTTAGGTCTGTACTTAAGTTCCAAGGATCATTGACAAACAATGCTTGGAAACCTCGTCCACCACAACTCTTTGATGACTGCAGCGTTACTTAAAGACATTTAGAAAACGAGGGACCTTAATGACATAAGAAAGTTATGATGGAATATTATAACCTTTTTCCGTTTAGCACAAATAAGAGGTAATTAAGTGCCAATACACTGTTATAAGAAAGTACCCTATTGTCCAAGATTACTATTAGTTAGTATTTCATGTTCTGTAGATCCCCACCTACTACAATTTTTATATGGAAATCTCATTAGTCATTACCTATGCAGCGCAGTACAAGTGAATTATATCCTTACCTACCTAGGTACTTATGTGATGTATTTTTAGAATTATGAAACCCACTCTGGCCTGGATATATTGCTGAGAGGCATAATATGATGGGTTAACTAGTACAACCAAGTGTTGCACTGTCAGCATCCTACTGACTGATCATAGAAATATTTTATGGTAAGCTATTGGAATAAAAAATTTAAGTAGAAAACCAATTATAGGACAAGAATAAATTCTAATAAGTACTTATTTCCTTCACAAATCTTACTTATATTACTAAAACAATGTACCCGCGCGGTGAACTCAAAAAGGAGTGATTCTGATAATGTCGTCGTAGGCGCTGGGCTGCACGTAAATCACTGTTTACTGGGAACTGGGAACTGCTATTTACTATATTAAAGCAATTCACTTTAATGTTAGTTAAAGAAAGTACGTTATTTTCTTTACAGTTCAACTTGAAATTAAGCTGCATGTAATTTTACAGAATTTCAAGAAGTTTAACAACAAAACACAAAGTATCCTAATCCTATCAAAACAAACATAAGATTGATGACATGGTAAGCAAGTAACAAGTTACATCCTATACTGTATTTTAAGAACGTCACTTCACGACCTCTAACATTGTGATTTGATTTGAGTAAGTATTTAAGTCATATTTAAAGAGTATAGTGATACTTGTATATTCGTCACAACGAATGAAAATCAAAAAAATACTTACCAACTCTTGATCGGGTGACAATACCACCGCCATCTTTCCAAGTAACTGTCAGGCAACTGACTGACTGACAAGATGACAGTCCATCCATGGGAACCAGGCTGACTGACAAAGACTAAAACATTATTTTAATAATTTATCGTCTTTATGGCTTTTTCAACGTTATAGGTAGGTACACAAAAATGTTTGTTATTAAGGGTCTTCTGCTAGGCGACGACGACGCGACAGCGAACGACCCTATCTACCCCGGAGCCAATTTCTGAGCCGGAGTTTTGCTCAAGTCATTTGGGCTTTCTTTTGGGGTTAGAATCCGAGCGCTCGCTGCTTTTTAGGGTTCCGTACCCAAAGTGTAAAACAGGATCCTACTACGGCTAAGGCTCCCATGTCTGTTCGTCGGTCTGTCACAAGGCTTTATCTCATGAACCGTGATAGTTGATTTTTTTCCAGATGATGTATTTCTGTTGCCGCTATAACAAAAATTTGTATACTATAAAAACCACAGAGCAACGAATTTTGGACCTACGTAAAGTGTTGGTCTAAGATAAACCGGCAAGTACGCGTTGGGCCACGCATATAATAGGGTTCCGTAGTCACCCATTTTAGCATTGGAGGTTTATTACATGAACTACCAGCATGAATTTTTTCAGGTTCTTTACGCCAGCTGTTAAGATTTCAGAATGGGGGGGGTCTGTTTTTGCAATGACATTCTATTCAAAGCTCTAAATTATAAATATCTCGGACGGACATGACGAATCTATAAGTAAAAAATGAGGGTATGGTCAAAAGACTAGGGTGCCCGTAAATGGGCTAAAGTAAAAAAAACGTCCTGTCATTCGTGTTAAGTCAAGTTCCGTGAATGAATGAGGTTATGTTGAAAAATACTTTATAAATATAAATTTACTTTTGCTATTTCAACATAGAAATTGATCGAACATGTCCACTCGATGGTGATTATACTTCCAACAATATTTATTTCCTTACTCTTTGTTTCTCCAATTGTTTATATTTTACCAACAAAAATAAATTTGTTTCAGGTATCCTATTTATCAAAGAGGTAATCCACAGTTGCGAGTATTTTTACCCAACTTTTGGATGAAATTGATCCGACCCCGGAATAAACAATTACCTAATATTGTACACTTCGAGTGTTCTATGGAAATGACCAAATATGATATCAAAAATTACCTTACTAAAATTTACAATATCCCTGTGGTTGATGTAAGAACTAAAATATTTTTAGGAAAATTCAAAAAGGATATTGGTAAAGGCTATGTAGTCAAAGATGATGATATAAAAGGTGCTATTATAACGTTGGTATGTGTTCAATTTATTGTCCTAAACCCTAAACAATATTAAAAAGTGATGTTTTTGTGACAAATTGTTTATAACACTATTAATTTTGATTTCAGCCCAAAGATGTGACATTTAAATATCCAGACTTGTTTGAAAAAGCCAAAGATGAAGCTGAAGAACAGGAAAAGGCTATTAGTGAATCCAAGAAGTCTTTCCAAAACTATATAGAACGCAACAAGAATAGATCAGATGTACCAAGCTGGTTTACAATATAAAGATTGTGATTGTAGGTGTATAGGCCCAGTGTAAAATAAATAGAATAACTAATTACAGATTATAATGAAGAACTTGCATTATGTTTTTATAGAAGTGTAAATTTAATTTGATGTAGGTAATAGTGTGTTATCTAAAGCAGTTTAATAAAATCTATGTTCAAATATTGATTTTTAATAATGGTAATAGTTCTATTTATTGACAGAACCAGGTAACCAATGATTGTTATATTTACAATGTAGGGGTGTTTCATCATACAGATCTTGGAATTCTTGGATGCTCAAGCTATCCTATGAGACTGCTGACAAACAAAAAATGCTCTGGAATATACCTTAAACTTTTGGTATGGAGGTACTCTCACGTAATGACTTGGCTCAATACAACTAGCGACATATAATGTAAGTAATGCATGTGGTTATAGGGTTTGGTAAATCCTACATAGGTACAGTACACTTCACATTAGAAGAATGCTGGGTGAGAGTGGAGGGGTGTATTTGCACATCAGTTAAATCGCTTTTACTTGCTGTTACAACCATACCCATTTGCACGTAGGGAAACCTTGAAAAGACATTTATTTACAAAACCGTCGAAAAGATCAGTCAACAGCTGAAAAAAAGTCGAACCGACGTGTGAATAAAAATCGCCTGCTATGTAGCTTGAAGGTCAGTGTGTTCT
Organism: Nudaria mundana; assembly: GCA_963556515.1. NCBI lineage: Eukaryota > Metazoa > Arthropoda > Insecta > Lepidoptera > Erebidae > Nudaria > Nudaria mundana. The sequence goes on along the minus strand of OY748300.1, from coordinate 9,650,835 downwards.
TTCTATATAAAACAACCTATCCTACCTAAAAGGTTTCATCAATGAACAAACAAAAGGCTACAATAAAACAATTTACTTTACATAGTCTTAGATATATTATATTAATAAAGAAAACATAAACTTAACTTGGTTCTTACAATGGTAAAAAAACTAATAGGTGATTTTTTGTTAAAAAAATCATAATGTTTCATTAAACACCACTTTGTTTTTATGAAAAGTTAAATCATCAATCAAAAAGACAAACAAAAATAAACTATTTTACCCTCATTTAAACTTATTTTAAATGATTTAAAACAAAATAACTAGTTTCTTTTAAGTTATCATAATAATTTTAAATTATAATATTAATATTTGCATTTGTACTAACAGTTATTTAATAACTTAGTAAAAATTAAATAATAGTATTGTAACTTGTTTTTAAATCTATATTATAATCAAAGTTTTTTATTAACGGAAGTACTCATCTAAGAAGGAGGTAGAATGGCATCTTGGACACTCTGCAATATCCAATAGGAAAGTGACCTGTAAAAATATATCTAAATGTAATAAGTACTAGAAATTTGAACTTGAGACTTGAACAAACATTAAGAGGACTATTCTTTAATCAATAAATCACACAACCAGATTCGTTTGAACTTGACATGCTATAATAAAAAAAAATTAAGAAGATAAGCAGAGGATGTTACACAAAAACTTCATCTAAATAACCCTCGCTGACAGTTTAGGTAGGTAGCTTTTGTTGTATGCCAAAGGTATTCTAGCAAAGTAGTTACTATAGCATATCAACCAGTGAACTGTGAACTAAGTTTCATAAGCTTTTTCTTTCTATGTTACCAATATTTTTATAAAACCAGGTTAGTATACTTGTACCTACTTATACTAATTTTTAGTGGTAAATAACGAAAACGACTTACACGAGGATGCATTTCACATTTCAAGCGGATACGTCCATGGCAAAAGTATCCACATGCTCTGCAGAAAACTACAGTCTTTTCTCGCTGACAGGAACACTTTTCCGTATAGATTTTCTGAACTACAGGAATCCCACGCCCTAAACGAGTAGGAACTTTATAAACTTTACCTGTAGCTGAAGCTACCACAGGTGTCGATTTTGTAGTATCCATTGTCGTACTTTTATTGTTGATTCTGTGTACACCTAATAAAACGTAAGTCCCTAATTTATTTCGCCACAATTTTTTTTTGGTAGGTACGTACCACTTTTCACTAAAATTGTAGTATTATGAAATCTTTTAAAAAATGTACGTTAGGCGGGTAGCCGGATAACGCATCAATCATCAACATCAACGAAACGAATCAACGAAGTCACAAATGTTAATTATTGTCAATCAATAATAGTGAAGTCGAAAAGTGAGTGAATAGCGAGAGCGTCGATCGAATAATAATAGTGTAATGCCTAAAAGTCCAAGGAGGGCGTGATGCTTAATAAGCATAGCATTGGTTATTATTGTTACTAAGTAGGTATGGATGCAGTAATACTAACAATATGGCATAAACGTTAACTTTATCATTTTACCAAATAGGTAAGCATGGTACATTTTCCTAAACTGAACGGTCTCACTCGACTCAATCACTGATACAGATAAACTTTCGGTACTCCTCCTTAACACATTACATCAATATAAGTTAACGGAGTACGGACTGAGTTAAAAAGACTAGTCACACAAGTTCATAGTTAAAATACTTTGCACAACAACGATAAATCATGTGGGTTGGTAGTTCAGTCGAGCCGCGACATCAGCAAAAAAGTACATTATACTTTATTATACTGTATAATAATATGTACTTAGACACGTATGTTTGTTTCTAGCTAATAAAGCGGCCTACACACAAGCCTGCCGCGGGGGCAATCTAAGGTATAAAAGTGGAGAAGACTCTAAATTGCCTCCTTAACACTGTGACGTGTGTAGGCGACCATGGTCATTTTTCTAGATCGTTGGTTCATAGATTGCCAAAGCAGTGGTTAAAGGATTTACAAATTTGTCGCCCGTAGCAGGACTTCAAATGGCATGACCGCCGGTTAGGCAATCATATCGTCGCTCCTACGTACATTGCCGAGTGCCTCTGGTGAGCTCGCAGGGAATTTCCAGTGGCGCCCGCACGCGTAAGGGCGTCTGCATAGCACCCTATACGGCATTATCAAAGGTGTTTTACACTAATTCACTTCCACAGTTAACATTAACATTTATAATATAACTAGCGGAACACATTTCTGGGATACGAAGTAATTATGCCTTATTATATGTACCAGCTATCTGTCTGTAAAAGTCTCGTTAAAATCGGTCCAGTCGTTGCAGAGATTAGCGGGAACAAACAGACAAAAAATTAAAAAATTGCATTGTTAGGTAGGTATCGTATATGCTTTCATATTCATTTAGTGAAAAGCTGTAAATTTGAAATTACACACAGACACTTAAATTTTATTTATCTGTATGGATATGGATGTATGGATTTATATTAATTAAATTAATTATGAGGCATTGAACTGCATACTCGAGATGCAGTCCATTGTTAGCCACCCGAATATTTCAAGTGGGTAATTAGGAAGCTATTACTGGTAATGTTCCACCAAGTGCCGACAATCGAAAGCATAAATTATTATACTAGTATCGCGAATAGGGGCCGCTAGGTAAATATTCGCGAAAAATGCGAGCGGACTTCGTGTGGCCGCAGAATAGTAAATTATTGATCGGCGTCTACAGTGATGCCAACTTAGCAACTTTGTAGCTAGATCTAGCTATTATTTGAGTAGAGACAGCTATAGTCTGACCACGCTAACTTTGCAAAGACCTACATAAATATGGTAGATTTAAAAAATAAGGGTACCTATGGACTATCCCTATGTTTATACGTAGGTCACACTATAAGTTTTGCGTAACTTAAAAAAACAACATGTTAAAACCAAAATATTATGTTTATTGCTTTTCAAAATACTCTCCTTTAATTTTAAACATTTTTTCATGCGATCGAACCATTTTTTAAAACAGGAGGACCACAGATGAAGGCATGTTTTCTACGTGCTGATTGAACGCTATCACTGCTTCTTCGGAGTTGGTAAAAGTGAAACCTCTCATCAAATCTTTGATTTTGGGGAAAACACAGAAATCACAGGGTGCTAGGTCGGGGCTATGCGCAGGATGGGTGACGAGTTGTACTTTTTCGGAAGCTAAAAATGACTGTTTTGTTGGCCATGTGTGAAGAAGCGTTGTCTGTTGTTGTGTAAGGTGTTAAAGGCGTTGACGATGTCAAGAGACACCGCCAACCTCACCTCGCCCCGCGACACTGCTTCCTCCGCCAGGGTATTCGAGTAACACGATCGGCCGGTAGCCGGGCGGTGATTCCGCCGGTTTCCGAATCAGGACCAGTTTCCCCGTCCTCCACACCTTGGGAAACTCTCCCCCCCCCCCATGGGTTATGCTCCAGGGTCTCCAGGAGCTCCTCGCGGGCTGATGATGGCCATATACCTATCCAATTTTTAATTAATACTGCTCTTCAGAAATCGCACAATGATGCTGGTACGAAACGGGCGACACTTGCACCATAGAATCAACAGATGAAAATGAGAAAGGAATTGGATTTTTTCTACAACTAATGTGCTTGCACTTTTGCACTACCCTTCCCAGCCTCGCCTGTCGTGTTCGACACAAGGTGCTATACCAGGTGGTGACCATTGGTGACCCGTACAAAAAGTGCATCATAGCCATCCCATCCCGCGTAAAAATCCAAGAAGTGAATACATTTTGAAATGCGGTACTGCTGCGTTGCTTTTATTATTGATTTTTGCTTCTGTCTTTTCTTATCCTTTGTTTTTAGATTTATTTCAAAATATTAACAAACGGGTTTTTGAGGATTCTAACTGAATAGTATAACATAGAGTAGAGATTCGTAGGGGGGGGGGGGGGGGGAGCTGTACCTGCCTGTACCTGGCTACGCCCATGTCTACTACAGGCATGGCCTACCGCTATGCAGGAGGCGTAATGTCCTGGCTCAGTCAACGGCAAGCATCAGTAGCAGCTGGTGAAGCCGCTAGAGAACTAGTTTGGCTAACCAGAATAATCGAGTTGACTAACTGGATTGTAGTTTTTGGTTCATTAATAGTTCTAAAGTTCCATCTAATAAGGTAGGTATGGCATTTAACGCCCACTTAACGTTTGAATATTTTTATTTTTTTAAATATTAATTTAAGTAAAGTAAGAATGCGATAAACAAATAAACCATTCTTTTCTGAACCAAAATACATTGATTGAAAATACAATTCTTTGAAATTTTCGTAGTTATGGCATCTTTATAGAAGCTCGGTTTTTGGGCGTTATTAACGATACCATGTTTATTAACGCCCACTTACGAAAGTGGCAATTTAGACCTAGAAAACATGTTCCTGGAGGATAAATATGTAATAAAACATATAAGTTACATATAAATTTCTTTATTACAAACAAAAAATACATAAAAAATTAAAATATAACAAAAAAAAATAAAAAATCGTCAAACTTCTGTTAATAATGATCTAAACATAACTTTTTCAAACTTTGTTTTTACAAATCAGACAAAAAAAATTTGCTCCAAATTTTCCGCCCCTTAAAATCTTCCACCCTAAGCTTCAGCCTTCTGGTAAATCCGCCACTGCCTGCGATAGGCGCGTGTGTAGCGCGATCGGGGCATTTTTTTCAATTTCAGTTAGTTGGGAGTCACCTGTAAAGACGTAAAGACACTCCTACCTAATAGTAATACCTACTTACCACCACGACTGCCGTGCACCCTTGATTGCCCCAGCTGCAGGTGGGTGTGTGTGTCACGTTTTTCTGAACTATAGGGTGTACAGAGGCGTTTTGTAGGCCCCGCGTCATACAAAAGGGCATTATTTAGATTTTTAGGAAATTAAATCGTTTCGGTTTCGGCGGTAGTTGAAATCAAATAGGACGTATAATACCTAAGTGCGTTTGCTACTAGAGCTAATTTACTAGGCATGTCCTAGGTATATATTATTATAAATTACCGACTCTCCGATTGACATTGACACGAGAAGTATCAACAATTAAACTTATCATTCAATTACAATCAACGTTTTTAATTTTTATCTCTCACGTATATCACAGGATGTTGTTGCATTGTTTGTCAAAAGTATATCTGGTGGAGCATGTGATAAATGGCTATATAATGTAAGGGTATGATACTTGGGTGTCGATACAGTACAGTAGTGACTTGTGAAGATGAACAGTTTGTTTTATTTAACGGTCTTTGCTGTCTTCTTTCTGGTGTCCTGTGACTTGGGCTCTCAAGTCCACGCGGCACCTGGGGTTCAGTTGCATAGAAGCCATGAAGCGTCTAAACGTGTGAGTACATATTATTAAGCGGAGCGAAGCGAAGCTCTATCTTAGACGACAAGTGTAAATCGTTTGTGTGCCAACTCCTCCGAAACGGCTCGACCGATTTTGAATTATTTGGCATGAGATATGCATGAAAATAGAGCATAATAAAAAATTGCATATCTAGTTTTATATGCACAAGATTAGTTTTTCTATAGTGCCCTGTATCGGCAAAAGGCTTGCGCCCTATTAGATGTGGTATGTAATATACCCTATCTACCCTATAGGCTTCATGATTATGACACGATTTTTTTTCATAAAGTCAGTAAGTAAGGCCAGGAACATCGCTAAGGAAGAGCACGAGGTGGGTTAGTATTTCAAGGTAGGGCGATATGATGTTTATTTCATGAACTCCGGGATTTCCGAAAAACGTAAATATCTTTTTAATTTGTCCCGGCGAACTTCGTGTCACCTCTCAACTTTTAATCCTTGCCTTAACGTCCATATATATCCGAATATTTTAAGACCAAAATATTCAAATTGCTCCAGCCGTTCTCGAGTTGTACCAAAATAAACAAACAGCGAATTTAACTACCTACCTAGAACTAATAGGTAGGTAATGGTAGTAATTAATTTATGCTGTACAAGGACTTTTCACATACAGTTATCGACGATAATTTAGTATATAGGTACGTCCGTCATAGTGATTTATGCCCTAAACAATTAGTATCCCGCCGAGTTCGATTTTTGCTGAGCGCGTAGCTTGTGGCTTTTTAGATTACCTCTGGCGCTCCGCAAAAATCGTGTCATGCTCCGGGGCAGGACAGTTGACGATTTTGGGATTTTGTCTCGGTGAAAACAATTGTGCATAATATGTGCATAATTAGTACTACCTTACAATAAATAGTACTTCTGTAATTTGAGAGCACAAAAGCTTTAAATTGGTACTGCTGCGGAGCATCCTCTCCAGCAAACCATAATGCAAAAAAGCGCTCCTGTGAATGATTTTAGCACGAAAGTAGTATAAAAAATGTACAGGAGATTAATCAAACAAAGTCATCATTCACCGAGCCTTTTCCCAACTCAGTTGGGGTCGGCTTTTCCAGTCTAACTGCGATTCGGCTGAACTTCGATATTTTCCGTGAAGCGACTGCCATCTGACCTCCACAACCCACAACCAAACAAAGTATTTGAATTAATTGCAGACACCGAATAACAAGATTTCTAGACACTCACATACCGAACAACGTTTCTTGTCCTGCACCTGGAGCTAGTTAGGAATAACTAGTTCTTCTGTGCGGGACTATCAACTAATCAAGCATTACCTTGACATTGGCGAATTCATCGATGAACATCGATGAGCCACGTTTTTAAAAAAAGAAGATTTGTCCCGCTTTTTTAACTTATTGTATTGACCAGTCTAACTTTAACCCATGAGCGTAGTAGGGCACATAGTACCAATACCAAGTTTAATATGTACTACGTTCATGCTTCAAGTAACGAAACAAGACACCTAAGTTTGACCATTTTTTTATAGGTCATAAGGCAAGCACCACCAACTGAAGACGATATTCCTCCGCCACCAGAATTCCCGCCTCCACCACCTAACATGAGGGTCGAAACCATGTCGCGTAACAAGAGAGAAGCTAAAGGTGGTGGATCAATGCCTACCAGAAAAGGATAACATTCGATCTCTACAACTCAAAAATCTATGACCATGTTTAAACTATACCTATGCGATATTTCTTAAATAAACATAATGAGCACTGAGCAAGTTACTTCTTTTTTCTTTTGCAATGCCTTGCATCGGCAATTATTTTACAAAAACCTGAAAATTTCTTAGAGCATGTCTCCAACAAAGGTAAGGAATAATAAGTAGGAAGGTGGGTAGGTAAACATTTTTGGACATTCTTTTTTTTTTATTCCGCGAGACCGCGGCCGCTCTTTGGTACCAGAAGGTATTTCCGGTATTTCCAGTGGCGCCCGTCTTTTGGACATTCCCACACAACGTCATTTAGCCCAAATGAAGCTAATACATACATATCCAAGTATCATAAGCTTGTGCTATGGCATCTAGACAACTGATAAACATGTACCTACATCTATATTATACATAAAAAAACCACCCAAACTTCGAAAACATTCACACAAATATTTGATTTGACCCGGGACCCAGGATGGCAGTTTAATACACATACCACTGCGCCACCAAGCACACATAGGCAGGGATACCAAGCAGCGACTACAATTTGTACGTTACTCGGAAAACTTCGATAGAGCTTTAAGTTTAAGCCATTTCTAAACTGATTTTTATTGCGGCAAATATGGCATTTTGCGGACAAGCACTGCATGCAGTCTCCGTGTGGGCGGTTTTTTTTTTTTTTACGTGGTCGGTGATGCTTTTAGGTACTTCACCGCCTCACTGCGAGGGGGAGCGAGACGGCTTTGTGTGGGACTCCCGGCGGCGGCCCTAGGATGGAAAACGGGCCGGACTACCCACTAAAACCTATCCACGGTATTTCTCCTTCGCCTTAGCCGGGCCGCCGCGGCGGCCCAACATTCTTCGATGCCGGCCATGGATTGAATGACGGCCAGCAGCGAACCTACAGTGCCGATAACGCCCGTGAAGGCCAACCTCGGCGAGTCCCAGGCGGCGCACACGAAGAGCGTATGCTCCGCCGTATCTACGGCGCCGCTCTGTGATGACAATCGGGGTCCGACAGGATCCCCACCACTTCTCACAGGAATTTGGCAAAACAGCCATGACCCGTGAGAAGTTGGGTGAGGAAGTAGATCGGAGCCCCTTGCGCGTGCTCCAGCCACTGGCGGAGCACGGGACTGATGGCCCCCACGAGCACCCGGCTCGCGGTGGGAGCCGCACATCATTTTTTAATTCCGCGGTCTAATGCCGCTGCCATCGCTGCCGCTCTTACGTCCATTGCCGAGCATCTCTGGTGAGCACACAGAGAATTTCCAGTTGCGCTCGGCGGAAGCGCCACCCCCTTTGTCCTTTGTCCACAAAAATCCATGATGGATTATAGTGGACAAAGGGCTAATTTTGATAATTATATGCTGCGGTACGAAGTTCGTCGCCCAATTTATTGTAAATTTAAACCATTCTCAAAACCACTTGAACCTATGAATTTTATTAAAATCCAGCCGTTTAGGAGTTAAGGTTACGTACACACGCACAGAAGAAATATATTATTATAAGCGGACGCCCACGGCTTCGCCCGTGACAAATTATATACTAAAACCTTCCTCGAGAACCACTCAATCCATTAGTGACAACACCATGAAAATCGGTCCCATGGTTTTTGAGTTTATCGCAGACAGACAGAGGCTGCGGAGGACTTAGTTTTATAGTATGTAATGATATATTAAGATTGTTAATATATGATTAATAATAATTATAAAATGAAGGCGCAGTTTTAAAAATTAACTACATATATTATACTTACTTACTATGTAAACAAACAATAAAATATTCTTTCAACAAATTTTTAGGTCTTTAACAAATTAATTATTAAATAATGTACATAATTATGTATATTTTGTACATTGTAATTATTATTTTTTCGATTCATTGGTATATTATTTTTTATTTAAATAAAATACATAAAACAACAAAGACAGGTAGGAACTATGGCCACTCCAAGATAGGACTAGTACCTTAGTTTTTTTTAAGACTAAATCATATTATACATTATTATTATTATTACTACACAGATGTAATAAATTAATTAATTTACAATCACTGCGAGAAAGTATGTATGTAATAGTCACGCCTCATTCCCATTGGGGCAGGCACAGACTATATGAAATTCCACTTGATACGATCCTGGCATACTTGTTTCACTTCTGCCACTTTCATAACTATTTTCATACAAACTCTCCAGTTATGGGTGGGTACTCTTTACCTGGCCTTTTGTTAAAACATCTCCAAATTATGGCCTATTTGAAACTTATAAATATAATAAAAAATTATAGGCGTAAAGTTAGTAACAGCCGATTTCTGAACTGAGAATTTCAAGTTTCAAGTAGTTGAGAGCATACTCAGTGTATGCCAAATGTCAAAATTTAGTAACAAATTTTGACATTTCATGTACTTAACAACCACTCAACTTAAAATTCTCAATTCAGAAACAGGCTGTAAGTATTCTAAAATCTATGTAAATAAGACATAGTCACTTCCTTCAATGAGATTAAGAGATTCAAGATTTTTTTCAAACTCATCATTAGTGAGATTCTGTTTTACACATATTAGAAGTGGAGGTATTGCCTCTGAGAAATGTACTACAGGTAACTTTTTGATAATGTTTCTTTTCAAAGGACAATACAATTCAATTGTCTTACCAATTTTATTTCTGTCAACATCACAGAAGGAATCTACCTTTCCCAAGCTACTTTTGCTCAATGAACGGACTAATCTTCTCCCCCATTTCCCTGCATTCCAAACAGTGAATCTATTCCAATGCGGCAGAACACATTTTTCTAATCGATCTAACTGTATTCTCCGGATAAGATCTCTTTTAACAGAAAATGTTGTCGCCCCTTCATGATAAGTATACACAAGTAGTTCTTTATCCACCCTGTATAAATCTCCACCTGCATCTAAATGACAGTAAAAAAATAACAAATCTTCTGGTGTTCCGTAACCAGTCTCATCAAAGCCTCCTACTTTGTCAAAGACAGATCTGTGACAAAACCAAGTAGGCATCAGTAAGGTTGGTCCATTAGATGTGTATATCTGCAATTTCAATTGTTCTTTAGACAGGCTATTAGCCCACTTTACAAAACGAGGAGTTGAATTAATTGGTACTCTAGTAATTTTACTACCTATAATTGCATTGAGATTTAATTTAGCAGCTTCCAATTGAAGGCGTAACCGGTCCGGATACATTATGTCGTCAATATCTTGAAAGCATAGATACTGCCCTGTGCTCATTCTAACTGCTGCATTTTTAGCAGCACCTACACCTCTTGAAATAACCCCTCTGGATACCACGAAGCGGATCCCTCGTGTAGTAAAATGTTCTCTCCATTTTTCTAGCAAGCATTCTGTTTTATCAAAACTACTATCATCATACACCACAATTTCTACGTTTATATCGCAAGTAAAAAGTGTTTGTGTTGTTATAGACTTCATACAATTATCAATCCATTTTTCACCATTATATATTGGTATGATGATTGAGACTTCAGCCATTTGAGTGTAGTAGATAATCACGATATTTCTGATACTTTCTATTACACTTCATTTCAGATTTTCATTACAAAAAACAATTGTCCAACCTAAATAAGTACATACGTGAGAAGAACTCAGTAGAGACAATCACTGTCACATGGAATTCTTTTTTATAATAACGTCTCGGATGGAGTTCGGTTTTTGTTGAGGCTTTTTAGGTTACCTCAGGCGCTCAGCAAAAACCGAGTTCCAGGCGCTCACTTGCAATACCGAACAACGTTTCCTTATCCCACACCGGGAACTAGTGCGGAGTAACTAGTTCTAGAAAAAGCGAAGGAAGTGTGCCAGGATCGTAGTAAGTGGAATTCCATAGTTTCTGCCTACCCCAAAAGGAAAGAGACGTGACCTTGTACCCGCTTTAAGTTCTCTATGGTATGGGCATGACAGGTTTTATAATGACAGAAACACTCTTTGCTTAGCAAAAATACTTAAGAGTTGGCATAATGGTTAACTGATTTCCGCCTGTCCCAATGAGCGATTTTTAAAACAATAACTTGATGACAGCTTGACAGTTGGTGACAGCTGACAGCGACTGAAAGAAAAGTGACATGACATCATCAAATCAATCATCATCATCATATTTAATTAGTCAACATACTCAACATTTCAATTCAACAATACAATCAACATAGAACATTCGTTTACTGTGATTCTGTAACCTCCTATTCTTTCCTTTTAACTATTTTTTGTTTGATCTGATTAGACTATTTTCTAATATCCAGCTATGGGAATAAAAGAAGCTAATATATATTTAGATAACCAATTTAATACATACTATGCTGGCCAAACTGTGAATGGGAGAATACAATATGTTTTCGACAGTCCCAAAAAAGTTCGAGGTAAGTACATTGAGTTAATAAAATATTTATGTATATTACCTAGCACTATTTCTTTTAGTTTTAATACAATCAATAATAGAATGGAAAAGCAGGGACTTGTTATCCATGCACTTTTCAGTTACATTGTTACGTACGTAATAATAGGGCGAGCCTATTACCGCAAGTCGGTAACTTCATGTTCGGCAGGTGCACACAATTTTTCATGATGCCTACTTAACTTGTTATTTGCCATCCGATTTGGATGAAACAAGATATTGTTACTCCTAGTTAAACACACTCACTGTGATAAGCGCATTCAGACAGGCAAGAACTTTCTTGCCTGTCTGAATGCGTTTGAAGACATTTTTTGATAATTTCTTTACAACTACAGACACATAATTTCTACTCTTATATTATGGTATAGTATAGATATAGACTGGAAAGCTGACCCAACTGAGTTCTTAAAGGGCTCGGTGGATGATGAGTATAGATTATATATACATATAGGAGGAGGAATCTGATACATTAATAGTAAGACTACTGTTTTCTTTTGCTTGTTTAAATGTAAACGTTTGTTATGTGTAATATTTATGTATTTAGAAATATTTAATTATATTAATCAGTTGTCTAGATCCATGTCAGATAGCACAAGCGCAATAACTTAGTTTGGAGTAGATGACGTTGTGTGAAAACGCCAAAATAATATAAATTTTTTATAGGTATTCATGTTAAAATCAAGGGAGAAGCACATACAGAATGGGCAGAAAGTACACAAAAAGAAGATTCACAAGGCAAAACTGAATCTACAGATACCCTGCATACAGGCCATGAAGAGTACTTCCAGGTGTCATATTATCTATTGGGCAGTAATACAGGTGAGTTTTTATGTGCTTACATAATTGACCGAGCAAGCGAAACCAATAATTCTACATATCAAGATTGGTCAGTATGGTAAATTTCGCTTTCATCTGTCTGTAGGTATGTTCGGGACTAACAGCCACTGATTCAATACTGTATCTGATTTCCGCAAAACTTAGCATAAGTGTTCCTAGGTTTAAAACCATTTTTTTTCAGCTTAAGTTTGTTGATCGGACAGAAATTGCCTAAATGTTTGCGGGTTCTACTGTTCGACCACTAGTAATTAGTAATAGTAGTAATTAAATTAAATATTTATATTAGGCATCTGATATCTGTGATGTTAGGATATTACACACAATAGTTCTAGTTCCAAATAGTGTTAAATGTGATATTAACAACCTACCACTGTAAAAATAAAAATGTCATTTGTTAATAGCTTTATGTACTGGATTGAATATAATTGAGTTAGATTTATTAGGTACTTAATTTATATGCTTGTTAATAAATATAAACTTAAGGGACGGACCAACATCCCACCTATATGTTACAAACAATCAGACACCAATCCACTAAATTAGCACTTATGCAAGTACCTGTAAACCTGAACACTGCCTCCTAAGATACAGGTATCTTACCTAGTTTATGAGGGAGAGTTCCATATTCGTGTAAACTTTGTAACTACTGTAACTTGAATACTATATACTATGTAAAAAAATTGTGTCAATAAATGCTTATATAATAATATAATGGTAACGCAAAGGTATGTAACTAGGTTTAATGTTACATTAATTACAAAGATGCACCTTTGTAAGAGACTGGTATCTGAACTAGGAAGATCCTGTCAAACAGATTACCAGGCTTCCCACATATAATACGTCTCAAATAATGTCCTTAAGTCCTTAAGATCCTAAGTTCTATTACCTATAGTAATGATTTATGTGAGTGCTATGATGTCATTAATAACTGTAGTACTGTACTGTAATCCATTATTGTAGTTGTGAATGGCTTCATTTATATGGAAATGTTTCTTAACTAGTGAGCCATCAATTTAACCTTGTTAACTGTTATCAAGTTTTAGTGTACCTTAGCACCTGTAATATGGTACATTAGTATATTTTTAAAGCGACCGAGTGTAAGATTAAATAATATTTTTATGAAGGTAAATATTGCATGTATTTACAAAGAGAAAATGTATATAAGTATTTATTTCAGTTTATCTAGTACTCATATCATAAGCTCTGCTTAGTTTGAGACTAGATGGCGTTGTGTGGATTGTCCTAACATATTTATTTTTATGTTTATGTATCAGGAAATGAGATTGAGATCCCACCAGGCCAGCATGTATACAATTTCACTTGCGCCTTACCACCTGTCCTACCATCATCCTTCGAAGGACAATATGGATACATCAGATATACCATTAAAGTAGTACTCGATAGACCTTGGAAATTTGATCAAGAAACAAAAATGGCGTTTACTGTTATTAATGCATTTGATTTGAATCTCAATCCGTCATACAAGGTAAGTTTTAAAGTGCGGAGGCATTAATCTATAACTATCCCATGGGACAGGCTAACTACTATGTGAGTTTGAACAGTGGGAAAGATACAAATATATTTAAAGTATTATTGTTAACTTTATAACAATAATACTTCAAATATATTTGTATCTTTCCCACTGTTCTAAAAACTACTAGCTATAACAAACACTAGCTATAAAAAGAATAAAAACGTATCGGGTACCTATGACCCGATGACCGCACGGGAAAATTCATGTCATATTGGTATGAATTTTCCCGTGCGGTTATCGGGTCATTATCGGTACCCAATACTAGTCATGTTCTATGATCGATGAAGTCGTCACGGCGCGTAGCTAATTATGTGTACTTTCATGTACTTGCTTGCTTGTTCGAAGTAGGTAACGAAAATGTTCAGCAACAGGTCCACTAGACCCTACACAGTACCTCGTGAAAGTGTTAGGGTGCTGCACTGAACGTGTTAATATTTGGGTTACATAATTAGTGAGCGTGACTGGATTCAATGTGTACATTACATAGTTATAAATTTCAGGAGCCAATACATATTCAGATGGAAAAAACATTTTGCTGCTTTTGCTGTGTATCACCGCCACTGTCCGTGGATGTCCAAGCTCCCGTCTCTGGCTATTGTCCTGGTCAAGTTATACCTATAAGAGTTGAAGTGGATAACAAGAGCAATGTTCAAGTGCATCTTGTTAAAATATTTGTACGAAAGGTAAGATTACAATGGCTACTTCTTTGTATGAAAGTATATCTTGACTTGAATTAATATTATTTGGTGAATTTCTGTGATACCATCAAATTGGTTATACCTAGATTCACATAAAAAGAACGCTGACCTTCAAGCTGCGCAGTAGATTATTTATCGATCTATATGGCGGTAACAGCGAGTAAGAGCGAGAGAACCGATGCGCAAACAACATCCCTCCCACTTTCGCCCAGCCTTCTTTTTACGTGAACACCAGTATACGTGCGTTTAAGTCGCATCGTCTGAATTCACACAACAAACCGTAGTAACCTAACCCTAGAGGTTTTCATTTCAATAACTAACTTCTTTACAATGTTGTCTCTAAGCACAAAATGTGTTTTTCAACCGACTTCAAAAATAGATTCTCAAATATTGGATAGAATCAGGCGTTACCTGGCAAAAGTCCATGCCAAAGCAATGGTGAGTATGATGTTCAAACTTTTTTAAAAATAATAGCATTAATTGTCGCTAAAACAGAAGACATTAAAACGTCGACATATGTTTCGCCTCTACACGAGGCATTCTCAAGACTGTCTGAGACAGACTGTCTGTTTTTTTTTTTTTTTACAATAGCTAGTAGCTAGTACTTCCTATGTCGTCCTATTTCAATTTTGTCCCATTCCGATAATTATTATTTAATTATTCTGTTATTGTGTCAATGTTTGACGTTTTTTTTTCTGTAAAAAGCTGTGTGTGTCCTAGGTGGTGACCTACAGAGCCACAACACCAAGCAGTGCGACTAAAAAGTCTAAAGATATAGTGCTAACCATACAAGAGGGTCCTGCGCCTGTTGGAGCAAATAAAACATGGAATTTGAATCTTGAAATCCCGCCAATACCGCCATCGGATCTTGTCAATTGCAATATTATCGATTTGGATTACGACTTCAAGGTAAGAGATTGCTCTTTAGCGATAAGACCGCTAAGGCTAAGGTTTATTTAATATTTAATTTATAATACATTATTTAATTTTAATCAAATATTCGTTTTAGTATTTGTTGTTATAGCGGCTACAGAAAAACATCATCTGTGAAAATTTAACTTTCTTAGGTTTCATGGTTTATCAAATACAGCCTGATACAGACAGACAGACAGTGAGGCCTTTAATAAAGTCCAATTATTACCCTTTGGGTACGGAACCTTAAAAATGCGCAACATTTAAACAAAACTAAAATAGAATGGATAGGCCTTGGCCTTTATTTTTATAACTCTCAGTCTTTAATCGTCTTTAAAAAACAAACCACAGTTTCTATGAAATTGGATGCAGTATTCACCACTAATTAAACTCTCTTGACCTCAATCTTAATCACCTAAATCATTATTTCTTAGTTAGTGTTCCCACAGTTATGTTCACAATATGACTATTAGGTATTAACACGAAATACGGCGTAGATATGCATAGCTAAGTATACCTCGCGTCACATAAAAATAACGCTGACCTTGAAGCTGCGCAGTAGACGATTTATCTATATATGTGGCGGTAACAGCGAGTAAGAGCGAGAGTACCGATGCGCAAACACAGCGCTCATCGTTATTTTTACGTGAACACCAGTAGGTATGGTATACATACGTTTTATTTCCTGACGTTTCGACCAGGTGACACCGGCTATGGTCACAGGCCGTAGTGTTAATTCATAAGCCGGATTAAAGTAAAATATAGATAATAAATCACGAAAGTTTTAAAGTTAATTATGTCTATTATTATACAGGTTGAGTGCACTGTATCTGGCATGCATATGGGCCTGAACGGTAAGAAATATATAGCGATCGGTACTATACCATTGGTTGGTATGGCTGGTCAAGCGATACCATCTGCACCGATGGGTCTTGCTGATGGGCAACCGTCTCCGAGTCAACCTGCAGTGTTGCCAGTCGGCCCCGGACAACCTGCTCAACCTAATGTTAGTATATATCTTCAAAATACTGTTAATGTTAGACATTACCAACTGCTTTTGTTACTGATAGTACCTACCTACCTTCTTGTCATATTAGTAAGAGTTAAATTGGCCCCGTTATTGGTGAAATTGAATGAACTATCGCACCGTCTCGGTAAAATGAATTTTTATTGATTCCCGATGGATCGGACGGGCGACGACAATCGACCACAGGCCTCATCGAATGCGACTGTTACGGTATTACTAATATTATATAGGAGAACGTTTGTACAGATGGATGGATGGATGTTTGTATCTTTGTTAATCTTTTACACGAAAACTACACAACCGATTTTAACGAAACTCGACAATAATGTATTTCATTCATCAAAATAACACATCTTTAGGCTATAATTTAAGGAGACAAACCCAAAATATGATAAAAATAAATATTTAATAAGGCAGGAAAAATCTTCAGAAACGTATGTTTAAAACATTCGGTTCTGAAGTTTGTTTAATTTTGACATTTGGTTTATACAGATGTAACGAAACTCCTTGGAGCTTTACCCTACATCAAGGTTTTGTAATTCATAATTCCATACAAATACTTTTATCGCTTCAGTTAATTAATATATATTAAGAAGTAATGTATTTACCTTAGAAGTCCAGGTTGCTATTATCATTGCTATTATAGGTTGCTAGTGCTAAAGTCCAGGTATAATTAAATAGGCGACTAGAAGAACTAATCTTGCGCAGACGAAGTCGCGGGCGTCCACTAGTGAATAATAATCGCCTGTTTTGTGTCCTAGGCTCCGTACGGGGAATCCCCAGCTCCTGGTGGTTGGGTAATGCCAGGTGCTGCTCCCGTCCAACCGCCCTATCAGACATTGTACCCAACACTTTGTAAGTATAACTTGAACTCGTATGTTATAATTCTACTCGTCTATAGATATCGGTCCATTCCAACTTTGGTAGTTTTTAACCAACTTAAAAAAGGAAGAGGTTCTCAATTCGACTGTATGTTGATGGTTGGTTGAACTGATTTTGAAAAACTTGTTTTAATTGAATGCTGCTGCCTCCTGCTGCTGCAATAAATTGATGTCGTCTTTTTTGCTAAAATTATTTCAACAAGAATTTTTATTTTTATTTATTTATTTATTTATTTATGTACACACAGTATATACATTATTGTGAATGGAAACATTATAGTATACAGAGGCACCATTTATCTCTAAAGAGATCTCTTCCAATGGGCCTAATAGAGGAGACGTGAGTTCAATCAGGTACTGGTGTGTGTGCAGGTTAATAAACTTACATACATTTTAACTACATAAATACACAAATACATACATATTAACTTATCATAAACATAGATACATAAACATACAGATTGTTAAGGAAGGGAAGCGAGATAATGTTTCTTTCACTTTCTTCTTGAAAACATATACAGTTTTGCAGTTTCTTATATCTACCGGCAGTAAAAAGAAAAAGAGTAGGAGAAAAAGTCGGATTTATGGGAAGGATTTTTTGTAATCGGTCTAGCAATTTTTGAGTTTATTATACTCTTTATAATTTTAGTGTAGATTAAAGACGTTATGTACTTGATTTTTTTGGGGGTCTTTATTTAGTTAAGTGAAATGAAACGCATAACATATTTTTGATTTTTTTAACAGCTGAGCCAGTGTACAAGGAATCTCCATATACAGCTCGTACTATACAAGACAGGGGGGAATCCAATCATATGATGATAAGGGGTCCAAATAATTTCGCGCCGTACTACCCTACATATTCTGCCGTCCAACCACCACCTTTACCTCAGTAACATTATAACGAGCTTCCGCATTTTGTAAACTAGTATTTTAAGATGTATCAAGGAATATAATATTATTATAATTCGTGCACGATAAGTTGAGTCCTGCGCGCTGTAATGTCAAAGTCGTGTGTTTTTGTTCCATTTGAGACATGTACATGCCCTATTTAAGCTGTAACTTTTGTTCACGGGAACAGCTCAACTTTATATTAATGACAAAAAGTGATTCGAGCGCAAGTCTCAACCTATTGCGTACGAGTAGTAGGTAAGTATATTGAAATCTAGCTTTTTTGTACTGTATCCTGGCACTAGTTAGGTTGTGATATTAACAATTATACGTAGATTACTAATTTATTGTTTGCAAAGACAATGTCGTTTAAGGGTTCCCTACACATCATTGCGAAAGTAAATGTACGATTAAAGAGTGAACTATAAAATAGTGTTTGTAACTTTGAAGTAAAAGCGTAAGTAAAGTTAAAGTGCTTACTATAGATTTCGGTGATGTAGCAGTAGCTAAAAATATTAATTGTCTGTTCAAAAGTAACAGACAGACAGACATACATCACGGTCTATATTTCCGAAGCGGTAGGCAGAGGTGCATTACACACCCACACATTGCCAGTAATTTGTTCGTCCCACGTGATAGGGGGCAAGCTTATTGCCGTTACCCGGCACTATAGAAAATTCATAACCACTCTTTAATTCAAACCAAAACTCCAACAGTCAGGACAGATTTTACATACAACTGAATAGAATCTCTGCAATAAGAGCGAAATACGGCGTATTATAAGTATGAGGCATGAGCAAAGTGAAGGTTCACTCTATAGATCTCAATTCAGATAAATAAAGTACAGTAATTACATCACTATAATAATGTAAGAAATACTTTTAATCGTATCATCATCGTGCAATCTCTACCAATCGTACTATCACGAGCATAAATATGTTACTATGCAGAGGACGGTAATTTTATCTGATCGTTCATATACACCATATTAATGTGACGATATTAACTTCCAAAGTAGATACCTTTTGGAGAGCAAAAATTTTGTTTCTGTATAGTTTAAAACACACTGGTCCTTAACATATACAACGTATGCCACGCGACGTGGGATACAGCGACACACTGGTCCTACGTCTTACGACGTCTGACGTTTACATTATCTACGGGCTATGACACTTTAAACGTGTGTGACAGTGTCGTACACGTGGGATAGCATGGGAACACGCGAATCCGGCGCGGTTACGCGTAAGACAGCGTGATGAATGACCAGTGTGTGTTCAGATGTCATAATACGTGGTGTACGTCGCATGTGAAGGATGAGTTCGACCGTGCCTTTAGCAATTTGAATTATACCCTGTCCATTCGTTTATTTTCTTTTTGACAGTACAATTTGACTTTCAATAATGATCTTAAAACAAAAGGGCGAAGGTCTAAATGAATATATATAATTTTAGTATTTCATTTTAATAGACCTTCGCACTTTGTTATAAACATCATTATTGAAAGTCAAATCGTACTGTCAAAAAGAAAATAAACGAGTGGACAGATTATAGTTCGTTCCATCTCTTACATTAAATTGCATTTTATTTTATTTTATTTTATTTTACTTATTTAAATTCTACGTTTGCAAATTATATGCTCGTGATCGTGACATTGTACTTTGCCAAACTAGTCTATTGATTATATTTACTCGCAAAATGTTTATTTAATGTTATCCATGTATGTTTTTGGACTCAAATAATATTTGTTGTATTTATGTTATTACTAGAAATATTATAGAAGGTGATACGGGAATAAAAATACTTGGGTTATGTAATTTTTGACTTGCAAAAAGATGAATCACAATATATACAATTGTTTTCAAATATAATTGTCCAGTTCTATGCTCTTTCACTGATATATGTTAATGAAAGGTGGTAATGATTTTGTTATATGAAGTGACAATTTGATTATTGTGCCCGTAGAATTATTTCCGTATAGAATAAATAAAATATTTAGAGAAAAACTTAAGCATATCACAACATTGTATGTCTTGTATTTTACCTTATTGGGACTTTATTAATTGTAAGTATTGTACACTCGGCTGCTTTTCTAGAGATAAATTTCCATAGTATATTTGATTACTGGTATTATAAATGAGCTTTATACTGTGCCAATAAATTAATTTGATTGCTTTGATGGCGTGGTCGGAAGTGCATCCGCTTTCGACACCGGACTCTCGGGTTCAATTCCCGGTCGGAACAAACTTTGTGTGACTGTCAAACAAAGTCTGGATGTTTCCTATGTATAATATGTATGTATATACAAAAAAAATGTATATAAGTATTTACATCAGTTTATCTAGTACTCATATCATAAGCTCTGCTTAGTTTGACACTAGATGGCGTTGTGTGAACGAAATAAGTCGACCAAAGAGTCAAAGGTAAGCTTATTAGTCTTCGAGCAATAAGGAGACACATGCAGATTAATACGAGTCCTGGCAAGACCACCTCGCCGGTTAGCGTCATAATGGCTGGTTGCCTATAACAAGCGGCTCTGAAACTATATTCAGGAATTGCTATCCAATTTCTTAACTTCTTAAATAATTGCTACATATAATACATTCGGAAAAATACCAATATTTTTTTGACCAGCCATTCTGACGTCAGGATGGCTGGTTGCCACCGTGTTCAGAATGAAGGACGCAAAATTTCTAAAAGTATGTTATATGAATAATTGCTACAATCACGAATTTAAATTTCTGCTTCATACATACATTAGATAAAAAAATATAGCGTTTATTAAAAATTATACGATGTGAACGCCTGCACGATTTGAACAAGACGCAGTCATAAAAAAAATTGTTGCCTTTTCAAATTTATTAGGCACTTCTTCGCATCTATGAATAAAATAGGAGCAAAATATTGCTGTAACATGTTTATTAGAGGGAAATTTAACTGCTTCGGTGGCGTAGTCGGTAGTGCATCGGCTTTCGGAGTCCCAGGTTCGATTCTCTGGTCGAATCAAAAATTTGTGTGATCCACAAATGTTTCATTCGGAGTTTGGGGGTTTTCTATGTATAATATGTATTTAAAAATATATAAGTATGTTTATCAGTTGTCTAAATTCCATAGCACAAGCTTATAGCTTAGTTTGGGCTAGATGACGTTGTGTGAGAATGTCCAAAAAAAATATTAAAAAAATTAAATTATCGATTCATAATATAATTTCCTCTATAATCTCAAATTTATGACATGTAATGCTTACATGTTTCAAAAGCGTAATCTCACAACATTTTGTATGCAACTATTTGTAATTTGTTATAAGGCTTTAATGTATGTAACGACTGAATGACACAAATAAATAAAATAACTTGAAATATGATGAAATTCTTTATTGATTTTCCTTCACAGTAAAAAATAAACGTAAACCATCAACGAGTCCATTTTTAACACAAATGTAAATATAACAGAAGACTATAACAAATATATTATTCTTATAGAAACCTATACACACTAAAATGAAAATTTTGAAGACAATTTTGATGAAATACAATCTCCCTTTCAATCATTGTTACTGAGAATCATAAAAAAATTTATTAAATAAATAACATAAATGCTTATCCATTTATATTTGTTATGTTATATATATATATATATATATATTTAAGTAAAACAGTCAAAAATATAGTTTTCTTCATAATAGTACATAAATATAGGACTATGATGACGCCCGCGGCAATAGACATAGAAGCGGACGCGGTCTCGCAGAAATTAAAAAAAAAAAAGGTTTGTACGAAAAATATACATTTAATGTAATCCATAGCGTCGAAGGGAAAGTAAAATAATAATATGCATTTTGAATTACATAACTTTGATAAAGAACATTTTTTATAATTTTTTTTTATTTACTTTTATTAACTGGTACATACCAGTTCAAAAAAAATAAAAAGATACATAGATCAGGGTTAACCACTGTCATGCCTGTTGTGAAAGTGTTATTAAACGTATGGTATATTTTAATCTTAAAATAAATAATTTGTATTCTATGATACTATATGTAACTGGCCCTATATTTAGATTTATAGTCTCAAATTAAATTCTTTTTTCGCACACTACGATTTTATCTAAGTACGTTTTTATAACATTGCATGAGAAGGAAAAGCAATAAGAGTTTTAGTTTTATGCCTATTTTGTTTGCCTGTAGACCTGACTTCGCTTAGTCAATGATATTTTTATGAAGTTTAAAAACTATTCTGATATCCCGTTTAGCGAAACAAACCATAGCTAAAATTATTTGATATCTAAACTGCCTCAAATGTATTTTCAATGAGTTTTTTTTTTCTAAAAAACCAAAGACATGTTTTTTCAGGTATTACATAGTAGGTATATTATGTACCATGTATAAATACGATGGCTACGTCGATGTTACAAGAAATACAACTAAAAATTTCTCGCTAAGAAAATAGTGACGCAGTGTTACCCGGCCGCGGCCTTTGACCAATCGCGATTAAGTTAAGCGTAGTTAAATGGAGTTTAGTTGAAACTAAGGGTAGAAAAGAAAAGTGTACTGTCATTTGGTTGCAAGTCTGATTGTCATGGAATAGTTGGATGTAATGGAATAGTTGGATGTAATAGAATCTAGGAGCAAAGTAAAGGGTTATTAAGA
The DNA here is from genome assembly GCA_963556515.1 of Nudaria mundana. Classification (NCBI taxonomy): domain Eukaryota; kingdom Metazoa; phylum Arthropoda; class Insecta; order Lepidoptera; family Erebidae; genus Nudaria; species Nudaria mundana. The sequence continues at coordinate 9,627,968 of OY748300.1, read as the reverse complement.
AAGATGTAGAAAGACAAAAGTAAGAATGTCTAAAAATGAGCCCCCGGTATTATATTTCTCAAGTAATTAGGCAAGATACGCGTTACCGAAATCTTATTAAGGTAAAATACACGGTTTAAAACGGAAATTTAAAATCTTTAACCAAATAACGAATTACTCGTACGACATTCTATTGAACACGGTTGGTTTTAAACCGTGTTCCCAGCAAAAATCTGTTTCAAACAGCCGTTTTAAATAGTGTATTTCATGCTTTAGCTTGGTATGGTCGAATATATTTTACTTTACCGATCTTCTGATACCAGTTTTTGACTTTTGCGAAGAGATAGCGATATCGACAGAAACAATAACTAAGAAATTGTTTGTCCGAGAAAATCCAAGCTGCGGACAAAACACATTGGTTAAGACATGTCCGTTTGTCAAATGTCCTATGTAAAATACAATAAGAGTTTTATTTTGACAATAAACAAGATTATTAGTCAATACTAAAGCATCTTGCCTGCAATTCTATTTTCTTAACGCGAATGAAAGTACATACATAATTATGTATTTTTAAAATAAAATAATCGTCATACAAAATAGTAACGTTTCGAATATGGTAGACACTGTGTCTTTAAATTACAATTCTTGTAATTATCAATTACTTTTATGATGTTATATCCGTCGGCTATAACATAGTCTTCGAATTTGTTTTCTACCGACACAACTCCCGGGATAGACTGGTATAATGACTTGAGATTTGGGTACTGCATGCTGGGAAGGAAGGTGGACTACACGTCGATGAGCGTCGCATATTTTGTGTCCACCTTTCGTCAAACCCAAGTAAAGTCTGCAGCAATGCAGACTAGTAAAACAGCTATGCTAGAGCGTGAACAGAAGTATGTAATGTAAGTACGATAAGATCAACTTTCAAGTGTATCTCAGAGCGTGTGTCGTGAACGGTGTTCTTCCCCCGAACTTCACAATTTAGTAGTTCCATCATGGTACACGGTATCTATCCCTGCATGGTACGGTTACGTTCTGTACGCGATAGTCGGTCGCGGTGACACAACTTCTAGGTTTCGCGAGCCGACACCCGGTAGTCTGGCCGAGCCGGCGCCCGTCCGTCGCGGGGTCAGTACTGGCTGCAGCGCGCGCGGAACCCGCCCTGGTACGTGGAGTCCTGCGACAGGAGCCCGTCGGGCTGCGACGGGCAGTCGGGCGCCGCCGACTCCTGGCTGAAGTCGGGCTGCGATGCGCCCTGCGATAGAGACAGCGGCTGCGGCTGCTGCGATAGGGGCTCTTGCGACAGGCGCGGCGGGCGGCGCCGCGGCAGGGCGCGATGCGCGGCGAAGGCAGCGGGGGGCACGGGGCCCAGGGCCCCCAGGCCGCCGGGGCCCACATAGGCCAGCGGGTCCCGCGGCGGGCGCGCGCGGTCATACACCGAGCCCGGCACCATGGCCTCGCGTGCGTCGAACATCGACGTCGACATGAAGTGCGAGCCCGGGTTCTGTGCGTTCACCAGCTTCTTGGGCTTGGCGAACTGGATGGCCGACTCCTTCAGGTTGGACAGCGGGCCCTCGGTCAGCACGCGCCGCTCCTTGTAGAACGCGAGCAGGTGGTTCCACAGCGGCTGCTTGCTTAGCACCTTGGGGTTGCCGACCACGATGAGGCCGTATTTGGCGCGCGTGAGTGCCACGTTGAGTCGCCGCGGGTCGCTCAGGAACCCGATGCCCTGGTGCTCGTTGGAGCGCACGCATGACATTATGATGATGTCCTTCTCCCTGCCCTGGAACGCGTCAACGCTGGCGACCTCGATCTCCTGGTACAGCTTCGCGTGCAGGCTGCCCTGGTACTGCATGTGCTGCACGAGGTACGACCGCTGGCCCTCGTACGGGGTGATGATGCCGATCTGCTCGGGGCGCACGCCGGCCTTCAGGAAGCGGGTGGTCAGCTTCTCGACGTTGGCGGCCTCGGTCCGGTTCAGGTAGGACGTGCCGGAGCCGGCGATCTCCTCCTGGCCCTGCGTCACGTAGAAGAACATGGGCCGGTCGGCGCGCGGCCACGGGAAGTCGATCTTGTGCAGGCGACGTTCCTCGGCACTGACGCCGTTTTGAAGCGAGCCCTCGTAGAAGAAGTCAGAGGGGAAGCGCGACAGCTCGGGGTGCATGCGGTACTGCACCTCGAGGCGAAATGGGCGGATGCCGAGCACGACGAGCCGCTCGAACAGGCTCTGGCTGAGGCCCGCCTTGGCCGCCTTCTTGCACATGACGACGGGCCCCAGCTGGCAGTGGTCGCCCACCAGGATGAGCTGGCGCGCACCCAGCACCACGGGCACCATGCATTCGGGCTCAGTGGACTGCATGCCCTCATCGATGAGGATGGACTGGAAGCGCATGCGAGCCACGCGCGGGTCGCCGGCGCCCACGCACGTGGTGCACACCACGTCGGCCGCGTCCAGCAGGCGCCGCTCGGCCGCGCGCCTCAGCGCCCGATAGCGACGCTCGTCGGCAGCGGACAGCTCGCCCGCCTCCTCCTTGAGGCGCGTGAGCTTGCGCAGCTCGCTGTCGGCGGCGGACAGCGCGCGCGCCTGCTCGTGCAGCGCCAGGAACGACACGGACGACTCCATGGCCTCGCGCGACTTGGCGCACAGCCGCACTACCTTCAGCCCCGTGCGGTGAATCTTCTCCGTGAGCTGGTCCACGGCGGTGTTGGAGGGCGCGCACACCAGCACCGGCCCGCTGTTCTGTCGCACCAGCTGGTACACGATAGTGGCTGACGTCACCGTCTTGCCCGTGCCCGGTGGACCTTGGATCAACGATAGAGGGCGCTGCAGGGCGTGTTTCACTGCGTATACCTGGAAGAACGACAGAAACTTTGAAGAGTTCTATACACCAAAGTTACCTGCCATGGTGATCGTACTGAGGATGTACTTGATATGTTACCTGAGAACGATTGAGGTCGGGCAGGTTCGGTGCACTAAAATGCTTGGGCAGATGTACGCGGAACAACACTTCCTCCACCTCGTGCCCGAGCAGACGACGATAGATATACCCCGACACTGAGGAATCGTCCACTGCAAATTTACGCAAAGCTAGTTGCATCCTGGGAACAAAAATTAAACTAGAACATGTTTAAAACATTTAGCTGTGTATATTGAAGCACTTACCTGTCAAATGAAGTACTTTTCCAAATAAAATCGACAACAAAATTTGAGGTACAGTCTAGTGGTGCGCCTGCTCCACTTTTCAACTCTAGCCCCACATCATCGCCGTAGTTGTCTGGCACTTTGATCACGTGGCCTACACCAGACCACGCTTTATGCAACTCGCCTACGTATCTGCAATATAACATAATACAATTGTAGTGGTTGTTGGGAGATATGTTGAGACGTTTACAGTAACACAGTATGTGGATGAATGAATATTTATTGTTGACATGCATTCGCTTTTAAAATAATGTATACAAGTACCTATAGTACTAGAATATTCCCGATGATACAAAACTGGTTTAGGTAGGTGTGGCTTAGACAATAGGAACGAGTTTAAATACCTATACTTATGTTATACCTACGAGTTGTTTACTTGTTGAAGTGCGTGTGCACATCTATCTATTGGTGGAATATTATGGTAGGTACTCGAAAGTTCTGGGCGCGTCTTCTTGTAGTATCTAGACGTATGACGTCAGAGATAAGGTATGCGCCACACAATTACTAAACTGTACAACACTAATTAAACTCCTCAGTGGGATTGTCGACTAAAAGGGCTTGAAACCAAACCCAAAAAAAAAATTGTAGGGTTGTCATTTTATAAGGAGAATTCCCCTTGAGAAGGTAAAATACAGTGGGATTTCCAGAATAAACTTTACAATTAAAATACTTGACTTACCTCAATCTAAGTTCATCACCATGCATAAGCTTCATATCACTATCAGTCTTAGCCAGAGTGAAATATGCAATAGTTTTCTTATTAAGTCCCACGTCCCAACGAACTTCAATGCCCTCTTGAGTTTGTGATTCCTTGAGGCGTTTGTCATAGTCCGCTTCTAGTTTCACTAACGGACCAAAGATGTTTTGATATTGATAGCCGTCTTCATATCTAGAAAGAAATTACATGAATATAATTATATTTTTATAAGCAATGAAGTATGCTAACTTTTTCTCGAAAAAAAATGTATACATTATCATCAGTTTGAGACTAGATGGCGTTGTGGGAATTGTCCTTAACATATTTATTTATTTAAACATACCTCAAAAGTACTTGATGAGGCTCTTCATCCACACCAGGTTTTTCCAGATCTTGAAAGGTAGCATCCACATTATCACGCCACAGCTCTTCAAGGCGTCCAATTTGTTGTGGAGTCACCTTAACACCACACCAAAATATTGTAAGACCATATTATATGTACCTACTAAACTAAAGTAAGGCCACAAAGATGAGAAAAAAAACCTTGGGAGGTTTAAAAATCTTTATTTCTTTAACTCCCTATTCTAATGCTGTTGTCTGTATATTAAACATGGATGATTCGTTGGAAGAGTCGGAATCAGACATATCTAGGACAGAACTATCTATTCTGGTAATGTTGACAAATGGTTGACAACTATGGTTCTAAATGTTTGTGTACCATAAAACAATGAGAGCTCTTATCGACCAACTTACGTTATTACTGGGTACGAGTGATAAAGACAGATAATAATCACTCTCTATCGCAATGTAACTCGGTAATAGTCTGTTTTTTGACAAAATTTATATAGTTTCGTTGGCCTTCCTTTAAATTCCTTTTTACATACGGGTATCATGATACATACCTGACGCGCTCTCATCTGCTCAGCTTCAGATGGGACCTTCACTAGCCAAGATAGAAACGCTCGATCAGCTGCAATGAAAGACAAGTTTTCTCACAATGACTTTGTGATATAAAGTGAAAATAAAACTCAAGTAGAGAAGCTTTAGAATAATATTTTTGTACTTAAGTTGCTGAAAATATATAGATGATATCTAGCAAATAGATTTACAATTTTGAGGTAGGTGGAGAGATAGGTATATAGAATAGGAATTACAAACCTCATTTTAAATCCGAGATTCTATATAGAGGTATATAACATCTGTCCAGGCACATAACATCACATACAGTCAAGTTATTGCATTGTAATAATAGGAATGAACTTTTGAACCTTGACCAATTATATTGTAACTAGAGGACGCGCCTCACAATCAGAATGTCTCAAGTTGCTAATTGTCCTCTAATGATCAGTAAGTCTAATTAGCAAAACGTCCAACGTCGTCAAGCTATTGCTTCAAGTTCAACAATATGGCTTGAAGATATGTTAGACAGTGTAGTAAAATACTTGTTTAATAAATATGTAAAGTGAACAACAACCTTTGATAATGCTATAAAGCAAAACAAGTCAGGTACAGGATTTATCCTGTACATTAAATAAAAGTGAAACGGTGTACAAGTGTTTTTTGTTAACATGTATAAGTTAATAAATAAGTTTCACCAAGTGCCGACAATCGAAACCATCAACTATATATCTTAGAAAGGAAGCGCTTTGGCAAGATCGCAAATACAAAAATTTGTTATTTGATAGTAATAAGAGAAGAAAGATTGACATCATGTTTAATGTCAAATACAAAAGAGAGCTGCAAAAGCTAGAGGATCAAAAAGTTAGGGCCTTTGAATTTTTGATGAACCTTGGCAACATCAAAAGGATATTAGGTGAATAAATGCATTTTTGCACTAATATCGTAATAATATTTGACCTTTTTTTATCAAATAAATTTTATCATGACTAACTTTTTATCATGGCATTTAAAAACTGACTATTTGCTAAATAGATGTTCTGCTTCTGCTATACTGACCATCTGATAGTTGGATGTTTTGCTACATAGACTTACTGCTCATTAGACGTTTTGCGCTATTGGACATTTAGCTACTTAGACATTCTGATTGTGAGGCGCATCCTCTAGTTAGGTCGATGGACAAAGTTTGTTTTATACTATGTTATGATTATGATACTTACAAATCAATGGCTTCCATTGCTCTTGGTCCCAGTTCATATCTTTAAGAGAACTTTGAGCTGCACATGGTTGCCTGGAAGAAAATAATTATTCTTATAGGTATACTACTGAGAATTGCTTTAACAGACAGACACAAATCACTTCTTTATCCCGAAGGATTAGACAGAGGTGCTTATTACGCCCATGTTTTGCCAGTCCCTTAGATTATTGCCGTTTCTGGGAACTAGGTATATTTGCCACCCTTGCTCGTTTATTAGCAGGTGTACCGCCTGCAGATGAGAATGAATTGTGCCCTGGAGATGTTGATAGGGCCCCTTAGCACCCGATACTTTGATATGCAATAATATTTATGCTATTAATCTGAAAGTTTTGATGTTTGTTTAGGATACAATTCATTCTGGTAACTAGCGCACATCTGTTTGTTCTGCCCTGCTCCTATTGGTAGTAGCATGGTGTGATATAGCCTATTCTGCCTATTCAACACATTCAAACTTGTATTACTGAAATTACAAAAAAAAAAAAAATCTGATAACTTACCGACAAAGAAGTACAACAACCGAATCAGCCTTAGCCGGTATAAAGCCCAAAACAAAAACATTTCTAGCCCCACAAGAGTAGCATTCCAGCAGTGTCTCCCCTAAGGGTCCATCTCTGTGTAAGGCAGCCTCCTTGTGCTTAGCCCGCACCAAATGATTAATGATGTGTGATCCTGAAGTGTTGCCACGGCCATTGCAGAACCTGGAAACATTACCTCTATAATATGATTCAAAGAAACAAAACATTTAACTGCTTTGGTGGTGTGGTCGGTAGTGCATCGGCTTTAGACTGGAGTCTTGGGTCAAATCAAATATTTGTGTGATCCAGAAATGATTGTTTTCGAGATTGGGCGTTTCCTATGTGTATTATGTATGTATTTAGAAATATATTATAAGTATGTTTATTAGTTGTCTAAATACCATAGCTAGCACAAGCTTAGTTTGAGCTAGATGACGTTATGTGAGAATATCCAAAATGTTTATTTATTAATTTAGGTCACAGAGACACTTATTAAAGAGAAAAAATGTAATTCTATGTTTACATTTACTGTCAGGTTCACAAAGCAACAGGTAGAGTCTGAGTCAGAATTTGGTAAAGATCTCAAGGTCACACTATTTTAATATAATTTAGGTTGCAAAAAGCCCTCTACTGAGAAACTAATATTCTTGGGTAAGTTCTATTGGAGTTACAATTTCAGACAGCAATCCTTTACAGCACCTATACCCCTATACCCACCTACTCTTAAATTAACCTACTTAAATATGAAATAAATTCCAACTACATAGAAAAGCAACTAGGACAAAATGTTTAGGTTATGATTCATATTTTTGTTTCTTATGTAAGCACAATTTGACAATATTTACACAACACCAGGTAATGTTTTTAAATGGAATAACTTGTTTAGAAATATATTACCCACTTAATTATGTGCATTTAAAATGATGTAATTAACATACAACGATAATAATGTTGTGAAATTCAATGATAATGTTTTTAAGTAATCCAAGTTGAATTAAAAGCTGTGGAATATTTTGACTTTAGTAGTTTCTAGAATGAGCAAACTTGTTGTTTGGAATTCAACCTAAAATTATTGTGTCAGTATGAGTCAATTAAAATTATTTTCTGGCTTACCATTTGTTGCAAATGTTGCACATGACCACAGTGGCCGGATCATGTATACCACAGTATTTACAAGCATGGTCTGGCAGCTCCTTGCTACTATACAATGCCTCATCTTCTTCTTCAAATTGTAACTCTGCTATAGCATTAGTTACGTTAGAAACTTTTGAAGATAAATCCAAACGACCTAATCCATTCACCTAAAATAAAAACAATATCCAGAATTTATTACAATAATCGAAGACAAATATAAGGTTAGAAGACAACCAAAATATTGGCCTGGTTGGGCTAACCTGATTTGATGACGATATGCCATGGTCATGTTGAGAAGCCTGGGTCTGACTCTGGGATGGAAGAGTGAAGTCAGTGAATTCGAATTCTGAACCTTGAGTATCAGCCCCGATAAGATCAGATTCTTCAGTGTCCAAGAACGTGAGTGTTTGCGAGCTCGGTCCGTACGCGTCTACACTCATAATTGTTAGATACTACTATAATCCAATGAAACTAAGAAAATGAGTCAAAAATATAAAATAATTCACGATTGGAACAAATTCCCATAACAGCCACGCAATCGCAATAATTATCAAACGACAGAAGGACGATAAAAAATCGCCATGTTAGCACATGGTTTGTTTCCGTTTACAAATTAATTTTAATTGGTTATACGAAGACAGGTGTATCGAAGCCACCAATCAACACAAGGTATTATGTCAGTTATCAAAGTCTAACCAATACTGTAATGGAAAACAACGATAGGTAAAAAATTGACACTTTCATAAGCAGCTATAGATAATAAATTGTTAAACAAAACAGATATTTAGCTATAATGCCGTCGCTGCACTAGCCATCTTTCGCCCAGCGAATAACATGACTTAGTTTATGCCAAAAAATTTCAAGGTTCATTTCAAGACTTATCCGCCTATATTTTTTTGTATTTTCAATATTTACTTGAAAATCTCAGGCACTGCGGTACATTTAAAGTAGATACCGAAACTACAATAATATACTTAAACTTGATCTAGGATATTTTCGAGCAGCAACGTTGAGTGATTGATGAAGTTTGCTAGATCCAGACAAATATTTTTTTTATTTTTTATATTTTTTTTATATTTGCCTGGTGGTAAGTCGTGACGACGTCTAGCGATTGTGGGCCACTCTCACAGCACACATTACTGTAATAGGTTTAAGGTTTTTAGTGTTGGTATCCCAGCTGACACTGGCAACACGGACATAGAAAAATAAAGATGTCTTACAATTACAACTTACGTGCAGTTTTACTTTTATTAACATCTAAATAAAGACTATGACAAGTCTAACATTATTACATGGCGCAGTCGTATATGCTAAAATAGTGAAAATTAAATGTTGTTTTTGCATGCTGTAAGTGTTGCAACAAGGATTATACAAAATGGAAATGTTGAAGCCGCCATCACATTTAACGCTACAAGGGGACGCGGGAGAAAATTATAAAAAATGGAAGCAACGCTTTGAAATATATTTTGAAGCCTCAGGGGCCAAAGAAAAACTTACAGAGTCAGGAAAAATAGCATTATTTTTGCACAGTATTGGAGATGATGCCATTGAAATATACAACAATTTTGAATTTTTAGAGGCAAAACCAAAAACAGTTTATGCAAATGTTGTAGAAAAGTTTGATACGTACTTCCTTCCAGTGCTCAATGAAAGTATCAATCGAAATATGTTTTTTGGACGAAAAATTCAGGAAGGTGAAACCTTTGACGAATACCTAAATGTTCTAAGATCGATGTCAGTTAATTGTAATTTTGGGCAATTACGAGATAGTTTGATAAAAGATCAAATAATAAGAGGTATTAAAAGAAAGAACATAGTGGAGAAATTGCTGAAAGAACCAGATTTGGATCTAAACAAATGTATTAAAATTATTAAGTCCTACGAGCTTATGGAAAAGCAAATCAATAATTTTGAAACAGAAAACTTGAACAGTAATGTCAATATAGTTAAAAGCCAATTCAGTCAGTCATCCATTAGCTCTACACAGATAGCAAGTAGTAATTTGAATAGAGAAAAAAATAAATGGCAGGCAGGAAACATAGCAAGAATTAATAATAACAGAAACAGACCTGTATGTCATAGATGTGGATATCAGCATGGCTTTAAGTATCGCTTTCAATCAAGAATGTAAAAAATGTGGCAAATATGGTCACTATGGCAAAATGTGTCGTAATAAAGTAAACTATGTTCGTCGTAACAGCAATTCTGAAGATGAAGAAAATTCTTATGTTCTAGGATCTATTCAGGTAAATGGTATAAATAAACAACTTTGTGAGAGTTTGCAAATTAATAATAAAATAATTGATTTTAAATTAGATACAGGTTCCGATTGTGATGTATTACCTTTTAAATATATTAAGCAGTTGAGACTAGGAAGTAAAATTAATCAACGACATAATAATTTATATAACTATGATGGTTCCAAAATAAACTGCGTTGGAATGTTAAATATTCAATGTAAATTAATTAATAATAAAAAAGTTTATCTTAATTTTTATGTAGTTGATAGTAGTAATTGTATTCCTGTTTTAGGACATGAAACTATCCTAGCATTGAACTTACTAGAAAGAAAATATTTAAGAAAAATAGAAAATGGCGGTTATGACAAAATTATTAAAGAGTTTAGTGATTTATTTGATGAAAAGTTAGGAACTTTAAAAGGAGTAGAATATAAAATTAAATTGAAAGAAGATGCAGTCGGAAAAGTTGAGCAGTGTAGGGGTGTACCACTCTCATTACATAACTTATTAAAAGAAGAGTTAGAAAAATTAGAGACTATGCAAGTTATACAAAAAATTACAGAGCCTACAGAGTTTGTCAGCAATATAGTAATAGTAAAAAAACCTAATGGTAAAATTAGAGTATGTTTAGACCCTAGTAATTTAAACAAATGTATTATGAGAGAACATTTTAAATTGCCCACATTTGAAGAGGTTTCAAGTAGAATGTCCGGTGCTACTGTTTTTAGTAAGTTAGATGCCTCTACTGCATTTTTTCATGTTAAGTTAAGTGATGAAAGTGCTAAACTGTGTACTTTTACCACCCCCTTTGGTAGGTATTGTTTTAAAAGATTACCATATGGTTTGTCTAGTTCTCCTGAAATATTTCATAGACATTATAAACAGATTTTTGAAAATATACAAGGATGTGAAGTTTTTGTTGACGATATTGCAATATGGGCAAACAATAAAATTGATCATGATAAAATATTATTTGAAGTATTAAAAGTGGCTAGGGAGAATGGCGTAAAATTTAACTTGGAAAAATGTGAGTTTGGTCTATCAGAAATTCAGTATTTAGGTCATATTTTAACAAGTCAAGGAATTAAGCCAGATAATAGAAAAATTGAGGCAATATTAAGTATGTCTAAACCACAAAATGTTAAAGAAGTTCAACGGTTGTTAGGTATGATCACATATATTGCAAAGTTTATTCCCTCTTTGTCTCAAGTCTGCTATCCCCTACGTAAACTAATAAAAAAAAATATGCAGTGGTCATGGTCAGAAGAACAAGACAAATCATTTGAGGAATTAAAAAATATTCTAGTTTCAGCCCCAGTGTTACAGTATTATGATGTTAATAAACCTACAAAGTTGTCTGTAGATGCATCTAAAGATGCTCTCGGTGCAGTTCTGTTACAAAATAACTTACCGGTTGCTTACGCTAGCAAAGCCATGACTAGCACACAGAAAATGTATGCACAAATAGAAAAAGAACTGCTTGCTATTGTCTTTGGCTGTGGCTGTAGCAGCTGTTGAAGTAGAAACAGATCATAGACCATTAGAGTCAATATTTAAAAAACCACTATGTGATATCCCCTTACGGTTACAACGTATGCGGTTACATTTGCAAAAGTATGACATTATTGTCAAATATAAGCCAGGGAAAGATTTGCAATTAGCTGATAATATGTCTAGGAATAATTATCATAGTGTTAGTAATAATATATTAGAAAAGGAAATAGAGGCTCAAGTAGGTATGGTTATAACTTCATTACCAGTAAGTCAAAATAAATTACAGATTTTTAAAAACGAGACAAATAATGACAGAGAATTATTGATGTTAAAAGATTATATTTTAAATGGATGGCCTAACTTAAATAATATTCCTGATTATTTAAAGTCATATTATACTTATAAAGAAAATTTGTATCTCTGTGATGGGTTAATTTTTAAAAAATTTTGCATTGTGGTACCAAAAACATTAAGATCAGATATGTTAAATAGAATACATTATAATCACATGGGACTAGATAAATCTAAGTCTAGAGCTAGATCATGTATGTTTTGGCCTAATATGTCAAAAGATATTGAAAATAAAGTTTTAAACTGTAGTACTTGTGATAAGTTTAGAAAAAATAATATAAAGGAGCCTATGATTATTAGAAATATGCCAGTGAAGCCGTGGAGTCACTTAGGTTGTGATGTTTTTCATTATAATGACATAAATTATTTGTTAGTAGTAGATTATTATAGCAAGTATTTTGAAGTTTTTAAACTAAGTAGTTTAAGACCTGAAAGTACTATCGAGTTGTTAAAGTCATGTTTTAGCAGATTTGGCATACCTGAGATATTGTACACTGACAATGGAACAAATTTTTCCAGTTATAAATTCAAAATATTTGCTACTAATTGGAACTTTATTCATAAAACTAGTAGTCCAACATATGCTCAATCAAATGGACTAGCAGAAAGATATGTTCAAACAGTTAAAAATTTGTTTAAAAAAGCTGATTATGAAGGTAAAGATAAGTATTTAGTTTTGTTAGAGTATAGAAATACACCTATTTCTAAAGAATTTGATTACAAAAGTCCTTCTGAATTGTTGATGAATAGAAAAACTCAAGGGTTGTTACCAATTATTGACATACCAAGTCATGAAAATAAAAGGGTACAGAACACATTGTATTTTAATGCATTCAAACAAAAGAGCTACTATGATAGGAATACTAGGAAGTTATCTAATTTAAAAGATGGTCAGAAAGTAGTATTGTTACACAAAAATGATAACAAACCCAATTGTTATGCTGAGGTAAAGGCAAAAGATAATAGACCAAATTCTTACAAAATTATCACAGAAACTGGACAAGAGATAGAGAGAAATAGACGGTATTTAGTAGACTGCAGGAATCAAAATAAAATGTGTTTTGTACCTGAGAGAGAAAATTACAGTAATTTTTATGATGATAACGTTATTGACAGTTCAGAGACAAAAATTAATGATGCTACAATTGCTAATAATAGGGAACTTAGCAATAATTTAGAAATGGATATTAGGGTGCCTGAACCTGTGGATCTGTCTGAATGTAAACCTAATCATAATCATAGTTTTGTGCAAAACGACAATTGTGTTAGAACTAGGTTTGGTAGAGCTGTTAAAACACCATCTTACTTGAATGAGTATGTAACTTAATATTTTTATGTTTATTTGTTTTGTGAAAGAAAGGGAGATGTAATAGGTTTAAGGTTTTTAGTGTTGGTATCCCAGCTGACACTGGCAACACGGACATAGAAAAATAAAGATGTCTTACAATTACAACTTACGTGCAGTTTTACTTTTATTAACATCTAAATAAAGACTATGACAAGTCTAACATTATTACAATTACTATTGAGAGTGGCCCTCAACTTGACGACCTACTGATGTGCCTCTTCACGCTCCGCTTAAAGAACCCAGGATTATATGTGGGAGGAAACACGTGCACAGGCAGGGCGTTCCAGGCCACTATCGTTCGGCAGAGAAACGAACGTTTAAAACGTTCGGTTCTCACGAACATGCCATCCACTGTGTGGGGGTGGCATCTCTGCCCGGCACGAGTCGTTCGGGATCGGAAGGAAGAGGGTGGGATCAGATTGAAGAGCTCTTCAGAACACTCGCCGTGGTAAATACGGTAGAATGCGGCCAAGGAAGCTATTGTTCGGCGCTGAACTAGCGGCTCAAGGCTTCCCGTTACCTCCGGACAGTCTATAATACGGATAGCCCGTCGCTGCATAGCGTCGAGAGCGTCCAGCAGATACTTCGCGGAGCCGTCCCAGAGGTGAGAGCAGTATTCGACGCAGGGTCTAATCTGCGTCTTGTACAGCAGACACCTCTGGTCCGGTGTAAAGAATCTCTTTACCTTATTCAGTATTCCTAGTTTCCGCGAAGCTAGCCCTATACATCTTTCGATGTAGTTTTTATTATTGAGCTCTCGACGAACGTCTATGCCAAGGATATCAAGGTTGTCCTTCATTGGTAATAATGCATTCTGAAGAGAGGGTTATTACGGTATTACGTTGGTATTACGGGAAGGAAAGGGGATTTCTTCGCAGTAAATGCACACGCCTGTGTTTTGCGGGCATTGAACTCGACCAGGTTCTCGGTACCCCATTGAGAGATACTGTCGAGGTTACGGTCGAGATCAGCCACGAGTCGTCGTCTCTCCTCCTCCATCTCAGATCGCCCCGCCGTCGGACGAACCGAGTAACTCCCGTGCAGTGTGCTGTCATCTGCATAGCAATGAATGTTCCCGAGGGATAGCATATCATTGATATGCAGAAGAAAGAGAGTTGGTGATAGTACGGACCCCTGCGGTACCCCGGCATTCACTTGCAAGAAGCGAGAAGCCTGGCCATCGCAGAGGACCCGCACTCGGCGCTCGTTTAAAAAGCTGGCAATCCAGCTGCACAGTTGAGGAGGTAGACCATATGCCGGAAGTTTGGAAAGGAGCGAAGCATGCCAGACCCTATCTAAGGCTTTGGCGATGTCCAGGCTAATAGCCAAGGACTCGCCGTGCCTTTCCATAGCCCCACCCCAGACATGCGTTACGAATGCCAGAAGATCACCCGTTGATCGCTTTGGCCTGAAGCCGTATTGTCGATCATTGATTAGCGAGTGATCCTCTAGGAATTGCATGAGCTGCTTATTTATAAGGAACTCAAGCACCTTGCAAATGACTGAGGTGACAGCTATGGGTCGATAGTTGCCTGGATCGGACCGATCCCCTTTCTCTTTTTAATATAATAGATATAATGTAAGTTAGAGGTATTGTTGTTGTTGTACATCCATTGCATTGGGGGTTGCCCTGTAAGGATGGATGTATTTTTTAAATAAGAAATAAATATATAAATAAAAAATAATGTTGATAGAGTTTGTCTGCAAATATACAGATCTATTTATGTTTTAACCAGCTCGGCGGTCGGCGCGCAGATTTTGCTGTTGATTTCCAGTTTTAAGTATTGCTATGTGACTTATTGTAGGCGCCTAACAAACTGAATGTTTGTTTGTATTGTATTAATGCGGTGTTCTTCGCAACCACTGAATCGAAGTTCTATGTGTTTTATTCCCGTAAGGTGTTTCCGATGGATTTGTGAACGAGAAGACCACACCACATGGGCAGTGCGACGAGTAATCAGCTAAGTTGAAATAGCTAAGCCTAAAGTCAACTAACTGACCTGTCTCCCTATAGATGATTTATGGCGAGAGACCATTATTAACTTTTGAGTTTATTTACGTATCATACTAACCTAAGTAGGTGTAGGAAAAATATACAAACTACTTACCTACTCGAGTAAGATTACACATTATTTTGTCGAGTCTGGCAGTCTGGGTTATGGTTTAGCGGTTCTATTTTTGATGTTCATGAGTAAGACGCCGTAGGTAACATACAAGTAGGTAGACGCCTAATATTAGTAAATCTGGTTACATTGAGATATAAAATGTACCTAGGTAATGTTTACAGCCGGTTCTCAAAAGTTATTGACCGAAACTATAAATTACCGATACCAGACGTCGGATTTGGCATTTGGTATTTGGTATTAGTATTATATAAATGTACTTATAGAGACCTACTTCCTACAAGTCACAAACATAAGAGTTTTATTTTGAAAACAGTGTTTTGAAATCATCATCATCTGCCTGCCCTTATCCCAATTATTTGGGGTCGGCGCAACACGTTTTCATCTTCCATACATCCCTGTCACACGTCATCTCCTCAGTCACTCCTTTCCTGATCATATCCTCTCTCACGCATTCCATCCATCTTTTCTCCTACCTCGAGTTATCAAGCCGTCTATATTCATACTTTGCACCTTTCTTACCACGTTACTTTCCTCTCTTCTCATAACAGGTCCATACCATGCTAGCCGTTCACTTCTCACTTTTTCATTTATTGGGGCAACTTTCAAACTTCCTCTAATATACTCGTTCCTTACTCTATCTATCCTTGTTACACCACACATCCATCTTAACATTCGCATTTCCGCTACATGCAGTTTCCTTTCATCCGTCGCTTTTACAGCCAAACATGAAAGTCCAAACAGGACGGCAGGTCTGACGACAGTCTTGTAAATTTTCCCCTTAAATTTCGGTGGAAATTGAGGGTCGCATATAGTGGCTTTGACTTGCCGCCATTTCATCCAACCTGCGTCAATTCTGTGCTTCGCTGTACGATCGATTTCCCCATCGTCCTGGATAAGAGAGCTGTCGCCGTCTAGCGTTATGGGCGTAAAACAGAGACCGCCGAAATCGGAGAACATGTACTCCGTTTTGGTTCTGCTGATTTCCAGGCCTACACTCTCCAGTTTACACTGCCACTTCTCCAGTCTGCTCCGCACCTCAGGCCCGTCTTCACCGACAAGAACAATGTCATCGGCAAATAGCATACACCAGGGGGTCTCCTCCTGTAGCTCCGATGTCAAGGCATCTATTATTAACAGGAAGAGATACGGGCTTAGCGCTGAGCCCTGGTGCAGGCCTACCGCCACACTGACCTCGACGGTGTTACCAGTAGCACATCGTACGTAGGTTCTCGATCGACAATACATTGCACAGATCAACTCTATATACTTCCCAGGCACACCTTTCTCTTTCAAAGCCCACTACAAAACCGTTCTGGGTATCCGGTCGTATGCCGAGTCGGTCGAGATCTATAAACACCATATGCAAGTTTTTGTGTGCACGCCTATATTTCTCAGAGAGCTGGCGGAGTGCAAATATGGCGTCTATAGTCCCGCGACCAGGAAAATCCGAACTGATTTTGGGTAACCTCGCTTTCCTCTCGCACTCGTTTCTCTATCACTTTCTCCCAAACTTTCATACTGTGAGACATGAGCTTTATTCCTCTATAGTTGCCGCAGTCTTGTACATCACCCTTATTCTCAATAATGGGCACTAGGGAACTACTGCACCATTCATCGGGGATCGTCACCTCGTACAACAACTTATTGAAGAATAAGGTCAGCCACAGACATCCATCTTCTCCCAATTTCTTCCACACTTCCACTGGAATGCCGTCGGGCCCTACGGCTTTCCCATTCTTTATACTTCGTACCGCCTTTCTTACTTCATCTTTGGCAATCTCTAAACCACTAAACCTACATTTACTCGTCCCTCATTTAGATTTCCACTCCACGCATTCTCTTCATTCATAAGTTTTTCAAAATACACTTTCCATCGATTTCTTACTTCATCTTCTTTCACTAAAACTATACCCTTTTCATCTTTTATACATCTCACATGTTTTACATCTTTCGTTCTATCTTCTCTTTCTTTCACTAAGCGGTAAATTCCTTTTTGGCCTTTAGGTCCATCAAGGGGCTTAAATAGTTGTTCTTGAGCCTGGGATCTAGCTATCGCCACCGCTTTTTTTGCCTTTTTACTCTATTCCTTATACCTTACCTTTTTTTCTTCTTTTTCACTTTCATTCCCTTTTTCTTTCCGCCATTCCTTAAAAGCATTCTTCTTTTCTTTAATCACCTCCTCCCTATTCCACCACCATGTATCCCTATCAATAACACTTTTACCTTTCGTTTCTCCAAACACTTGTTTTGCTTCTTTCCTGATACAACTTGCCATTTCATTCCAACACTCATTCACTGATTTATCCACCATATCTTTCATTTTTATCATTTTATTTACCACTCGTTCTTTAAACTAGCTTGCATATTCATTCTTCTCTATCAACCACCACTTGATTCGAGGAGGTAGGGGCTGTTTGCGTTTTTGAGGAACCACTTTGACTATTAAGTCGAGAATAAGTAGTTTATGTTGCTTCACTACCCCTTCCCCTGGCAGCACCTTGCAGTCTTTGACACAAAACAGTCTACCCCTCCGGATAAGAAAGTAGTCGATCTGTGTCAAGTGAACACCACTCTTGTACGTGATTAGGTGCGGATCCCGTTTCTTAAACCACGTATTCACAATCGCCAGGTTAAGGGAGGAAGCAACTTGTAACAGTGCTTCACCGTCGCTGTTACATATTTCCTCACTTTCTGGTATACTCATCATAACTGTATCAAATTCCTCCCAAAACTTTTCTTTCTTCCTGTCATCACATCCGCTCTGTGGTACATACACGCTGATCACATTTAGCACCAGACTCTCATAGGCTACTTTCACAACTATTATCCTGTCGTTCACTCTTTTCACATCGGTCACTCCTTCTTTCAGGTTGCCGTCCAATACCACACCAACTCCATTCCTTTTTCCATCACTCCCACTCGAATATAACTTATATCCTTCACCAATCTCTCTTGCACTTGCGCCCTTCCACTTAGTCTCTTGCAAACAAGCTACATTTATTCTTCTTCTTTTAAACACATCCGCTAATTCTCTTCCTTTCCCAGTCATAGACCCAACATTCCAACTTGCATATCTCAGTCTTACTTCTCTTTCGCTATGGGCTTGCGTCCTCGATGCGACAACCCTTGTCCACTTCCTACAGTTACCGGGTGCTGTCCCTGCGCGTCAGGGGGTACGCCAACCTTGTCCCCCGGCCGCAAGGGGTGAAAACACTTTTTTCACGATATCTCGGAAACTATCAACAGGATAACTACCCAACAGGCGAGGGCAAACCGCCTACAATAACATTCCAAAGGAGGGTTGACGTCAGGCGGGCGACCGGTCGTAAAAATTCATAGCCAAAACATTCTGCAACATGATGGGTAATAATGGAAAGAGACTAAGAGTTAGGGCGTACACAAACTTGAGGTTAAGCTTCTATTGACCACCCACACATGTCTCAAAAATAAAATTGCGTCCTCTAAAAAATGCAAAGCTCATGTAACATTTCAATGGACTATTGGCTAATCGCTTCGAATGGCAAGACAGCTGTGCATTATTGGACGATATTAATAACAGGTTGGTAGAGACTGTCCGTATGGACATGCAGTCTCTACTAACCTGCTATTAAGGTAGGGTTCAAGTTTATAACATCCCACGTACGAATTGATCTCAGATACTGTCCCACCACATACGGGACCTCATGGCGAGTCGACCCGCGATGACGCTTCAAACCTCGGATGACGCTGCATAAAGCAGCTCTCAATAGACAGATTAGGAAGTCTTTGCGACACGACATACGTTTTCCCTCGTACCCAGTCGCTTCATTATCCAGCGTATTGAGGAGACTATGGAGCGAAACCAAGGCTCCAAAGTCTTAGCATGAGACGGGTCTATTTGGCAAAGGTAGCTGACGAAGATCGAAGAAGGTCGCGTAACGTCGATTATGTCAGATGTAGGGACATAAAGAGTTTCTATGGACAGCTACTTTTTTTTTAATCCGCGGCCCTGGGCTGCGGCCGAACCTACGTCCATTGCCGAGCGCCTCCCGTGGACACTGAAAGAATTCCCAGTGGCGCCCAGCTGACCTTGGCCACCTGTGTTCCCGCTGCGTGGTGGTCGGGTGTTACCCCGCATATTTGGGGTCGGGTTTTATCCCGCGTCGGTGAGTGAAGGCGTCCGCAGAGCTTCTAGCCTGCTTCTGTAAGGACGGTGGGTTGCTAATCCATCGTCCTCAGGCCCCGATCATGGAGGTCGATGGTCCTGGGCGTAGTCACGTCTGCGGCCTCGCCGCACACTTCGGAACTCAGCAGGGAGGGTACGCTCCCTCACCCTACTGGCTGCCTCCTTCACGAGCATAACCGGCTCACAGAAGGAAACGGCTGTGTTTCACTGGCTCCCGCTAGAGACCATGGCCCGTAGCATGGTCTCTAGTGAGAGAGTATCTATGCCCAAGCCCTCAACGAAGTTCCGGCGCTGACTCGCCCACGCTGAGCACCAACGTGTGCCGTGTCTTCGCCGGTTGACACGCGGGTATGACCACAAGATGCATGCGAAACAGATACTCACCGAAGTTTCCGTGCCCGGTGATGATCTGTGTCGCACGATAAGTGAGGCCACGGTGCTGCCTCTTAAGCCACTCCTCCATGATCGGTCTCACCGTCGCGATGGTGGTGGTTCCCCACTTTGGTTGCTCAAGTCGCACCTTCCATGTCTCCATGAGATCCTGGCGGAGGTCGGACCGCTGGGACTCGATTTCTCGAGACACAGGCCTGTGGTCCCGCTCCAGCGCCTCCTTGTGCCATTGAAACAATGACGCAAGGGCTCTCGCTACCAGGTCCCATTGGACAGCTACCTACTAGTTTGGTGATAGAGAGCCATGCTAAACCAACACCATAGTGGCAGAAATATATCCCGTCTGGGTTATATTATCTCCCTGTCTTACAGACTGTACATGATTAGTATGGCTCCCAAACCGTTCCAGAGCAGCAATGCGTTGGGCAAGGATTGAAATAGGACAGAGTTTTTGAAATCAGGGGGGACGCTGAAAGTCTTTCAGTAGCTATTTAACTCCTCCTTGCTCGAAGGCAGAACGCCAGAAACATGGATCGAATGTTGTAGCCCTGTTCTCCAAAAAAGAGACTAACTAAGAGTAGAAATAATAGTATCATTAGCAAACGTGTATCTACTTCATTCGGTGTACCTACTTACTATATTGCACATTGCTCTCATTATAAATTCAGAATTAATTCATTCTCATTATTAACTCCTCTTACTCCGCTTCATTGTGTTCCACTATAATCCACCACTGAAAAGTAGGTAGGTACCTAAATACTCATACTGCACACTATAATAATATGAAATATAGGTACCGCATTTGCATGTGATTTAGAAACATGTTGAATTGGCGTACGTCCAGACACAGATTATCATCAAATACTCTCAGTTTTATTAACATAGTAGGTAATGATTTGAGATAATAGACGAAAAATAATTTTACACACTTCAGGTCTTCAATATTATTCGACATTCTGAAATGTGTGCCTCCGTTAAAAGGAATTCTGGTTTGTTCTGTAAGCGTCAATCTTCCTACCTACCTAATTATAAGTACTGACTAGCAGATGACCGCGACACGGCACGCGTGATTTATTCTCGTTTCCAATTCCCACGGGAATACATTACCGAGATAAAAAGTAGCCTATGTTAATCGGGTATAATGTAGCTACATACCTATTGGTTACAAAAATTTCAAGTTTAGAAAGAAAGAAAGAAAAGAAAGAATAATTTTTACTGTTGCATCACAACTTAACACTCAAGGTTACACAAAGAAAAATATAATTTATCTGTGGTCATGATGGCCACAGACGTAAAATTGACGTAAGTGACACGGTCGTGTCACAAACTGTCACAACACAAGCTTGGTTTGGTTTGACACTTATGAGTTACGTATGTGTGGCGGGAAATACGTGGCAAGCACATGCCGCGTTTTTGAAACATATTATTTAAATGGTTAACATATTATTTAAATGGTTATCTTAATCCCGAAATTTAATATTCCGAATATAATCCCGAAAACGTTTGGACATTTTTTTATAATCCCGTTTTTAAAAATTCCGAAGTTTTATTTGCCATATAATCGCAACTCCGAATTTCATTTGCCCATTAATTCAGTTGTACGACGTTTTAGAATCCAGACGAATGTGTTCCAGACACACGAAATCTAAATGCACAAAATCCAGATGACCGTAATCCATATGCACGAAAGCCCAATTTTTAAAACACAATTTTTTTAAATATACTTAATTGATATCCAGAAAAACAATATCCAGATTTTTAAAATCAAGATTATTTTATATGAAAATGTCATATTACACAGTTGTCACTTTCACCTGGGACAAATCTCTTTTTTCTATTAATGCAAGTCGTTTCTGGCACTCGCCCCGGCCGCTGCAGTGGCACCGCTCGCTTCGCTCGCATGGCTCGTGTGTAGGTGGTCACAGTTTTAATCTAACCTACCCATTTTGTTTAAAGAAGAAATTAATTAACCTAATCTAAATAGTTCAGTTCCGGGTAACCTACTAAAAACAATCTCTGTTTTCTATTAATGCAAGTCGTTTCTGGCAGTGGTGGTCGCAGCTCTAACCTAAACTAACCTAGTGAGTCGAAATTGACACTTAAACCTATCTGTAATAAATATTGGATAGAAACAGGCGTTACTTGGCGAAAATCCATGACAAAACAATGGTAAGTAAAATGTTTTAAGAAAAAACTTTTTAAAATTATATAATAGCATTAATTTTTCGCAGAATTAAAAAGACAACAAAACGTCGACAATTGTTTCGCCTCTAAACGAGGCATTATCAAGACTGTCTCAGAGAGAAGCTTCTCTCTGAGACAGTCTTGATAATGCCTGAAATTCTGCGAAAAATTAATGCTATTATATAATTTTAAAAAGTTTTTTCTTAAAACATTTTACTTACCATTGTTCTATCTGTAATAGGCAAATAAAACAATAAATTTACTGACTGGCAATTTTTATTTTCAGGAGATAGTAAAGCTATAGCTAATGGTTCGACGAAAACTATATAGAGGTTTAGATAGATAAGTAATATCATTTAGACCTACAAAATAATTGAGGCTTATTAAATTATCTTAATAGTGTAGGGTAGTTTAGTAAATTCTGGAAATTGTTAGCATGGGAAACAAAAAATAATATTATTTATTGCAATAGTTTAGCTGGAACACGATTGTATGTGAACCAAATAAAAAGATTATGAAAATCTGGTAATAGTTTATTTGGAAAATGGTACGATGGGAAACAAAAAAAAAGTATTCTGAGAATCTGGCATAACTATATTTGGATTATGAGAATATAGGAAACAAAAAAAACGTTTTGAAAATTTGGTTTTGGTGCACCTGGAAATTGATTCATCTGAGAAATTAAAAAGGGAATTTCAAAAAGTTGTCATTCATTACATCTGTCTTTTAAAAGTTCTACTAACCGTTTTCGGGGTTTTAAGATTCGGAAAACAGAAATTCGAGATTTCAATAGGTTACCTATTTAAATATTTACATTTATTGCATAAATTGGCCATTTCGCATTCAGCACCACTCACGTACCCACGTACAGTAACTTACGTACTTGTAAAAATCAGTTCAGTAGTTACGGAGCCTATTCTATGCAAACAAACAATCTACACTACTATCTACGCTACTATTATAAAGAGGAAAGATTTGTATTTTTGTGTGTATGTTTGTAATGAATAAACTCAAAAACTACTGTGCCGATTTCAAAAATTCTTTCACCATTGGAAAGCTACATTCACCCTGAGTGACATAGGCTACTTTTTATCCCGGTAATGTGTTCCCACGGGAACCGGGAACGAGTAAACTAAATCACGCGGGCGGAGTTGCGGCGATCAGCTAGTCAGATATATGTAGGTAGGTAGTAGAGCTTTCCGCGATAAATGGACTATCTACCTATTTATCGAGGAAAGCTTGCGTGCCTTATATTATATACATACGTAGCATCATGATTATAATGCGGATAAGACTGCGAGCATTAGTCAATATTAAATGCAATATGACCAAAGAGAATTACGAGTAGGTAAGTATGTTAGCCGTTTTAAACAGTATCGGGTGGTCATCTTATCACGCGTTAAGCCCTTGAATATTGATTTATATTTTCAAACTTGGATATACGATACTAATCCTCTATTCATCTATTACGAACCTGTCTCATATATCAAGGGCTATCTTACATAAAATGCGCATACATTATAAATAATCTAGACCTTTTCAGGTTCATTTCTTGAAGAGCTTGAATGATTTGATTAATTACTTCGATTACTCGGTCAATTAATTAACCCTATTCCTACATTATGTATCTGCTTCTACAATCCATTATAAACCTGACACCTTCATGAAACAAATTGACAGTGAGCACCAATAAACGTTGAAGATTTTATGTTTGTTTGTACACATACAAAATTAAGAGCCATCAACCAACGTCCAATAAAACGAACGTCATATCAGATTACTGTGCATTTGCTCTCAAAGTCTTGATTGATGAGAACGATGCCCTTCAGTAGTATTTACAGAGGAATATAACCGTCCGGTTGAGTCAATTAAAGTTAACAGTGCCCTTTATACAATGGGAGTAAATACAATTATTACTGTGCAAAGATTTCATTAGGTTGTTGAGCAAATTGTACAGTCGACGTGCTACAGTACTGGCACGAGACAATTGCAGACAATTGGTGCGAAGCGGCGCCAGGCGTGATGTCACCCGACTTCAACAACATCATATACAACTTGATATTGAAACATTTGAAATAATCTGTCATACATGTCTTGAATTTGCATGTGATTCATTTAATTCTGCCTCTACGAGCAGAAATGTAAAATGTGCAGTAGCTAAGGGTCATTAAGTTTGAGAGCTTTAACTGAGCCACAATTTCCTTACCTAATTGTGTCGTTAAGTAAAATAAAATAAAATAACGCTTATTATCTTTGAAATTTTTGGAAAATTATTTAGATTCGTCAAAAGTTGGTGTGACTCTACCGAGGGTTCCAAAATGCAACGAGACTGAGAAGAGCCCTCAAGAAATCTTAAATCTAATACAGAGTTATTTAGAAAGGAGCAATTCGTGTTACAACCAGGCAGCCTTGTCATCTAAGAAATCATTAATACTATAATAAGCTTTACGGCACAATTTACTTTTTATTAGTTTTTTAAATTTATTGACAGATAAATTTGCTATTTCGGTTGGCAATGTATTGTACATTCGAATAAAGTTCCCCGCAAAAGAATTACTCACTTTATGAAGCCTAAATTTAGGAACAGCCAGTTTATCCTTATTTCTTAAGTTTAGATTATGATTATCACTATTTTTCACAAACTTACTTTTGTTCTTGTGGGTATACAATACAATTTCATAAATATACTGTGAATACACTGTAAGGATGTTAATATGCTTAAACTTATCTGTTAATGATAAGAGCTTTTAAATCAAGTTTACATTGTAATATTCACAATGTTAGGTAGGTAGGTTGGTACTATATAATTTACAAAAGGTAGTTGGGTACGTGCCGCCATAAAAAGGTTTAGTTAGGTACCATACAAATATCCGCCGGGTATAATTTTCCTTCGCTAATTCCCTAGTTTTCCTTTAACCGAAAAAAGTAAGTAGGTACTTATAACAATCTCAAATCATTAATTATCTATGCTGGTTACATACAAACTAATAGCCTGTTTATAAGTAAAGGTTGGCGCCATTACTCATCGGGATTCATAGCATGTCCCTATGACGGGACACGGTGGTTCTTCTCATAATAATTTATTTATTGACAGCTAACAGCTCTAGTGAACAAACAACTATATTAAATCTTCACTTAACTATTGATAGGTGAAGTGTGGTTTCGTTTATTTCATTTAAACACTGTTCTATAAATATAAAACTAAAGATTTACTAGCGGACGAATTAGTTTTATGGTTCTCAATTCCCGCGGGAACACATTCTCGGGATAAAAAGGTAGCCTATATTACACCTTATTACATCAGCTATCTGCCAGTGAAGGTCCCGTTAAAATCGGTCCAACCGATCACAGCCGACAGACAGGCAAACAAAATTTAAAAAAATTGCATTTTGTATATCAGTATCGTGTATACTATAGTATGCGTTGAGTAAAAAGCTGGTAATTTGAATTTATTTATTTATTTAATATAAAAGGATTTAGTTTTTCTGGATATCGTTTATTTTAATTTAAAATTCTTGATTTTAAAAAATTTTTTGTCTGGATATCAAATTAAATGTATTTCAAAAATTTGTATTTTAAAAATTGGGCTTTCGTGCATATGGATTACGGTCATCTGGATTTTGTGCATTTAGATTTCGTGTGTCTGGAACTCATTCGTCTGGATTCTAAAACGTCGTACAAATGAATAAATGGGCAAATGAAATTCGGAGCTGCGATTATATGGCAAACAAAACTTCGGCATTTGTAAAAACGGGATTATGAAAAAATGTTCAAACGTTTTCGGGATTATGATATTCGGAATATTAAAATTCGAATAGGCACGCGCCCTGTTAATTCGATCGAAAGTTATTGACAAAATTGGGTTTATGATATGCATCTGCTTGTCGCCGCTTTGGGGAAACAAGCGTGATGCTATGAGTGCATGTGTGTTGCTTATTATGTAGATATCATAATCATGGAACTTGGTCTTCAGCTCACAGACTCTTTAGCAAGGCATTATTTATATACCCACCTACAGTCACATAGCTCTATTCCTAATTTGCGCTTGCTTGTCTGTTTTTGGTACTTGCACTTGTAAAGTTCTTAAGGGCAAATTCCATGTGCTATCAGATGTTAAACTAATAGAACTCTGTCTAGACGGTCTTATTTACTAAAGCTAAATTAAGAACAATTTGCTTTATGGTTATTTTATGTGTTTTTCTAGGCTATTTGGTTCACGGCTCTTGGATTATACTACAAGTCTTAAATGCAACCTAAATACCTTACCGCAGTTTATATAACGTACTTGATAGTAGGTATATATGTACCGACCTACATTGATGCACTTATGATTAGAACAATAATAAAATAATCAATAAAAAATCTTTTTTAAATCAAGCTTACATACGCGGGCAAGGTTTCAGCTCAATCGGAAACCGGGAAGTGTGTTAAATTTAAGTTGCAAGATTTGATTACATACGGACATCGGGACAGGTGAATAAATAAAACCTTGTAAAATGGTCATTTTTGAGATGTCCTGAAACTCGTTAGTATCTACCCGTAACCCGGACTGCAAAGATTGTAGTAGTAGGATCTGTAGGTTTATAATGCCGGATAACAGCAATATTTATTTATTTATTCATTATATTTTATTTATTTTCCAGTTCTATAAGGCACGCTTCTTCCATTAGTGTTCGCCAAAGGTTGGGGTATGCCAAAGGTCAATTGAACCGCCGGGCACCACTGAAAATACCTGCTTGTAACCAGAGACGCCCGGCAACGGACGATAGAGAACGGCCGCGGCCTTAAAAAAAAAGGAAAAAAAAAAGGTCAATTGAACACAGCAAGAAAAGGATAAACAAGGTCCGAAATACCGAACTGCGTTCAAAGACCGGTATAGTGGATATGGGTAATAAGGTAGCGAACAAAAATGGGAGTGGGCGGGCCACGTAAGCCGGATGAATTCTGAACTTTGGGCGAGGGTCGCTACTACATGGACACCGAAAGATGGAAGACGCCACCCGAGTCGGTCAAAACAGAGATGGCGCAACGATCTGGATGAGACTGGTTTGAGGTTGCGCAAGATTGAGCACATTGGACGAAGTTGGGGGAGGCCTTTGCCCAGCAGTGGGACAGTATAGGCTGAAAAAACCAATATTGGGTGATTTTAAGAATGTAGTTAGTGTCCACTTTCGTGTCTCTCACAGGAACTAAACTAAAATACTTATTTAAAACAGTAATCCCTATTTTCCTTAGTGCTCACATCTCTATGGCCCAAGTCATCCACACTCACATTACGGTGGACAAAGTGACTGGCAAAAAGTTGGTGTAATAAGTGCCTCTGTCTACCCCTTCGGCGATAACGACGTGTTTTGTGTCTATGTTTTCCTTAGACTTCAACCACGGATAGATTTGGATGTTGATAGTGCTCTTTAGCAGTAAGCACTCTCATCATTGCACAGACGCTACAACATAAAGTAGCAGGATGTTATGATTTTTTTTACAATCGGCTCTATAGACTAAATTGTATGCTTGTTTTTGTGTTATTAAAGTAAGTAAATACTACGATCAAATGATCATGTTTATATTTTTTTACGGTAATAGATACTATCTTGATCCGGCCTAGATACAAATTATGCTATTTTTGTATCGTTTATTAATTGATAAATCATGTTTTTATTTGGTAAAGAATTAATATAATGTTTATAAAAACATACGTTTGCACATAACGAATCATTTTATAACATACCTAGGTACCTAATACCTACCTACTAAGAATTACAATAAACATAGTATATGTACGAGTATGTACCCACTAACAATGTTTACAAAATATCGTTTAAAAATCCTTCACGTCATTGTTGACTGGGAAGGTTTCCAAAATGCTAGCTGCGTTTTGACCTTGTTTTGACATTGGATGGCGATACCTCATTGTTGACTAGGAATGTTTCCAAAATGCTAGCTGCGTTTTGATATTGGATGGCGATACCTGCTTATTCTTTGGAATGGGAAATTGTCAGTGTTCTGGTAATCAGGCATTTGGCGATGTCTCTTTAAAGGCAGCGAGCGCTCAAACCCCATGTCCGCAGTATCGGCTCAAATACGTAATCACCTGCTATGTTAGCGTATTTACGCCGTGCGAGACCTTCAACCGATGCAGCAGCTGCGCTGGCACATCCAAATGTGCTTGAAAGGTGTGTCACACACCAAAGACCTTCCCATGGCATCGGTCCTGCAACACAAGTCAGAATTAATCAGAGTATTTGACAATTTTTTCCTGCCTAATGTTTCGGTGCTATGGACCGATGGCAGAAATGCTGGCAGACTATTTAGGCACTAATATTTAGTATTTAGGGGGGCTCGTGGTCTAGTGGTAACCGACAATGTTAACACATTGCAAAGGTTAAGCAACATCGACTCAGGCCGGTCTTAGGATGGGTGACCATTTCATAAGACATGAGACCCCTCCGTGCCTCGGAGAGCACGTTAAGCCGTCGGTCCTGGTTGTCATATAAACATCTATGGCAGTCGTTAGGGGTAGTTGGAGCCCTATATCAAAAATCCGACCGGTCTAACTACAGAACTTCGATATCGCCCATGGGTTGTGAAGGTCAGATGGCAGTCGCTTCACGGAAAATATTGAAGTTCAGCCGAATCGTAGTTAGACTGGAAAGCCGACCCCAACTGAGTTGGGAAAAGGCTCGGTGAATGATGATGATGATTTAGTATTTAATATTTTTATTAACATCATCTCACTTTGCGTCAGTATTGCAACCATTGGTAGGCACGGTAGACAACATAACGTCTTTTCTAAAATACTCACGGCATTTACTCAGATACTAAAGACCACATTGGAAACAGTGGAAGTCATGGTAAGTTTTGACGTGGAGTTACTATTTATCAACGTTTCAATAAAAGAGTGCTTGATAGTAGTTAAAAACCTACTGCGAGACAACGAGCTACCGTTTAACCAATATCTCCGTAAACACTTTATAGATGGCAACTATTTCCTTTTCCAAGGCCAATACTACCTAGAGACTGATGGTGTCGCAATGGGAAGCCCTGTAGCCCCAAAACGCTGATTGGGAATTACAAATATAAACTTATTTGCATATGTATTGAATACTGTGTACCTATACCATAGTCTATAGGTACTTAGATGCAGTGCAACGAACGGTAAAAACATAGACGATTTTAAATGTCTTACTATAATCTGAACCAGCCGTGGTCACTGAGGTCACATGTGTTAATGTTACGTACCAAACGAGCAAATGCAAAAAAGCTTCATGTCATGTCGGAAATATTTTATTTATTTGTATGTATATGTATTGTATAGGTACCTGGTACATATATACTACGAGTATTAGATGTCTTACTATAATTTGAACCAACCGTGGGCACTGAGGTCACATGTGTGCATTTTAAGTGCGTGTCGGTCCACGCATAAGGTTCCGTAGTCACCCATTATAGCCTCTATAACTCCTGAAATAAGCGAGTTATCTAACCCTTTATAATTTGCCTTCAAAGTTCATTACATCTAAAGAATTCTGAAAGTTAAAAACGTAATTCAGCTGTGCTACAGGTACGGATAGACGGACATGACGAAACTATAAGGGTGTCGAGACGTGGACTACGGAATCCTAAAAGCTTCATGCTTAATGTCGGAAATATTTTCGAATAAGAAGTGTCTGAAGTTTTTTAAATATGTTAAAAACAAATAACTATTTGGATTATAAAAACATAGATTTTTTACAATAAAATATTTTAGAACATTTAGGCATTTTAACATACAAATAACTCACAATATCCAAGAAATACATCACATTTGGAAAACACACTTGGACGTACCTATATAAATATTAGTATTAGGTAGGTACTTGGTTTTTCTTGAATAAATTTACGTTTTTCTTGGATTACTAGTACCTACGGTGTCTTGTGCGGAGCTTGGCGCAGCACCACGATTAGGTTTTTTGGCGTATTTTGGCGTGCCTCCAGATCGAGGGCTATCCATAGAGGGGTCAACCATCATTGTAGCATAAGCAGTTCTCGAGAGCTAAGGGGGACGTTCCCCATTTCTATATATAGATAGATAGATAACATTGGTATTTTGAGATGTTTTGAGATTATATAACTGCTTCGGTGGCGTGGTCGGTAGTGCATCGGCTTTCGACTCCGGAGTCTCAGGTTCGATTCCCGGGTTGCATCAGATATTTGTGTGATCCACAAATGTTTGTTTCGGAGTTTGGGTGTTTTCTATGTATATTATGTATGTATTTAGAAATATATAAGTATATTGAGCTCCTTAATGGCAGATATATTTATGGCATACATGTTTTCTACGTGCTGATTGAACGCTATCACTGCCTCTTCGGAGTTGGTAAAAGTGAAACCTCTTATCAAATCTTTGATTTTGGGGAAAATACAGAAATCAAAGGGTGCTAGGTCGAGGCTATGCGCTGGATGGGTGACAGGTTGTACTTTTTCGGAAGCTAAAAATGACTTTGTTTTGTTGGCCGTGTGTGAAGAAGCGTTGTCATGATGTAGGAGAACGCGGCTTTTGGGTCGTGTTTCGCGAACTTTTTCTAACACCCTAGGTAAACAAATGGTAGAATACCACTCGGCATTAACACTCTTTTGATTTTCAAGTGGAATTGTACAGATGGGACCCGTAGCTGAGAAAAAAAACGCGATCATTTTTTTACCAACGTTTCTCGCCTGCCTCACTTTTGTTGGCTTGTTCTCATTTTCAAACACCCATTCACAAGATTGCTGTTTTTTTTCGGGTTCAAAACAATAAATCCACGTTTCGTCTCCTGTAACAATGTCATAAACAGCATTAGAATGTCTGTGGTCGTACTTCAGTAGCATCTGTGAGCACCATTCCACGCGAGCCCGCTTTTGCTCCGCTGTCAGTTCATGAGGGATCCAACGACAACAAAGTTTCCGAACTTTCAATTCTTTGTGTAAAATTTTCTGGATTTGACTCATATCAATCCCCAATAGTCCTCGAATTGTCTCATAGGTAATCCGTGGGTTTTCTTCAATTAATCACTTAGCTGTAGCCACATTATTTTCGTTGACGGCAGTTGAAGGCCGCCCTTCAAACTTCAAACAAGGTGCTTCTCTCCCAAAAGCATTTTGAAGACGAGCGGCACAGTCTTGCGGAGAGAGAGAACTTTTAAAATCATCGCTCTAAAATCTTTTCGACTTAATTCCATTTTCGTTGCATACGTAGAACTTTGATGTGTGATAAAAAACAATTGACAAATGATTTCCCGCCAATTGTTTTTTTTATTACTAAGAAGGTTGCAACGCTTAAAAAAATATAACATTCGAAATTCAAATAGTTCCGATTAGCTAGAAGTGCAAAACTTTTAGTGTGCCCCATGTATATTATATTATATTATTTCAGATATGTGGATGATGTTATAATCTGTTGGACAAAGCGTCAACTGGGTGTTCTGGTTTCGAATCTTAACTCAGTACCCTAGGATTGAATTTTTATTAGAAATGGAAACAGAAACCACCCTTAATTTTCCATGAGTGAGGTCCATGAGTTTGGTATTTATAGAAAGCCTTGTACAGATTTAGTTATTCCCTATTCTTCTAACCACCCTTGGCAGCACAAGATGGCTGCATTCCATAGCCTATTGAGTAGGATGTTGGTAGTGCCGTTAAGTCAGCAGTCATATGATAACGAGCTGAATATATTTTGTCATGTTGCGCACTCCAATGGTTATAACGTGGGTATGGTGTACTCAATGCTCAATAAAAAACGTAGACAGAATAGTTTTCGTTTATTACATCCATCTACTGAACCTGTCAGGAAGTACACTGGGCGCTTGCCGTTTGTGGGTTCCGTATCATTGAGTGTTGCCAAGATCCTGAGGGAAAACAATATATTTACGGCTTTTAGAACCCAGAACACCTTGAGGGATTTATGTAATGGTAAAGATTTAGTATCTGTTTCATGGACGTCAGGAGTTTATTTGTTACATTGTGACGGTTGTAATATGCAGTATGTGGGTCAGACTGGCAGGTCCTTTGAAGTCAGATACAGGGAACATTTGTCGGCCTTCCGTAACGGTTGTCCGGAGAAGTCCCACTTCGCTAGGCATCTTCTTGATACAGGTCATACCTTGAACAATGATAACACCTTTAAGATTTTGAGGTTGTGTGAGAAGGGGTTCAAGTTATGTGTCTGGGAGCGTATAGAAATAGTTAGGCGGGACGTGGATACCTTACTCAATGAACAGACTGACTTTCATGCGTCTCCTTTGCTTAATTTGTTCGTGAATGGACAGCCACAGTAGTTTTTGTTGGTTTGTGTGTGTTACACTATGTTTTCGGCGAATTAAAAAGTTGATTTTTGTCTTAAAAATACCTATTTTGAATTTATTAGCATAACTTAATATTTCTACCCCCGGTAGTTGTTTTCTGACACATCCTACATCGCGCTAGCGATATTTACATGTTCATACCTTAAAAATAACTATGATATTGCTTCATATTTTGCTGTTCTCTCTGAGACAGTCTTGAGAATGCCTCGCGTAGAGGTGAAACATATGTCGACGTTTTAATGTCTTCTATTTTAGCGAAAATAATGCTATTATTTGAAAAAGCTTGAACATCATACTTACCATTGCTTTATCATGGACTTTCGCCAGGTAGCGCCTGATTCTATCCAATATACAAGTATATAAGTATGTTTATCAGTTGTCTGGATCCCATAGCACAAGCTTATAGCTTAGTTTGGGCTAGTCGACGTTGTGTGAGAATATCCAAAAATATTTATTTATTTATTTACTAGGTATTCGCCGGAACGCGGTCGGTTACGTCGAAATTAATAAAACGGAGAACGAAATCTCGTAAAATCGCGCTACAGCATAATAACAATCAGACAGAAGTAGTGTATAAAATATTTTTATTATAAAGTTAAGTATTAATTTGGTATTAAGATTTTCTAATCGCTGCATTTCTGTGTTTCGAACAACATTTGAGGATGATTAGCAAGGCCGTTAATGCGTTTAAAATCAAATGATGGGTCAATCACAAGCCCAAGCAATGTAAGCACCCTAGACAATGCCACAGAACTAAGTCCAACGGCAAACTTCCTCTCTCCAATTGAAACAACCGCCTTGCGGAGTGTAAGTCCTCGGGACTTGTGAGTGGTGATGCCAAATGCCAATGATAGAGGTAGCTGCTTTCTTGAGCAAGCCTGGTTGCCGTTATTCCAATTGACTGTTCTTGGAAAGACAGGAACAGAGTCGTTTGCATACATCGGGCCCACATATCCATCAAAGTTAACCATAACGCAAATTGGTAGAGAAGTAGGTTGATTACCTTGCAAATAGATTTTTTTTTTTTTTTTTTTTTTTTTTTTTTATATTTGGTTCGCCAAATTGACGCCGCCCGCCTGGTGGTAAGTCGTGACGACATCTAGCGATTATGGGCCACTCTCACAGCACACATTACTATTGAGAGTGGCCCTCAACTTGACGACCTACTGATGTGCCTCTTCACGCTCCGCTTAAAGAACCCAGGATTATATGTGGGAGGAAACACGTGCACAGGCAGGGCGTTCCAGGCCACTATCGTTCGGCAGAGAAACGAACGTTTAAAACGTTCGGTTCTCGCGAACATGCTATCCACTGTGTGGGGGTGGCATCTCTGCCCGGCACGAGTCGTTCGGGATCGGAAGGAAGAGGGTGGGATCAGATTGAAGAGCTCTTCAGAACACTCGCCGTGGTAAATACGGTAGAATGCGGCCAAGGAAGCTATTGTTCGGCGCTGAGCTAGCGGCTCAAGGCTTCCCGTTACCTCCGGACAACCAATAATACGGATAGCCCGTCGCTGCATAGCGTCGAGAGCGTCCAGCAGATACTTCGCGGAGCCGTCCCAGAGGTGAGAGCAGTATTCGACGCAGGGTCTAATCTGCGTCTTGTACAGCAGACACCTCTGGTCCGGTGTAAAGAATCTCTTTACCTTATTCAGTATTCCTAGTTTCCGCGAAGCTAGCCCTATACATCTTTCGATGTAGTTTTTATTATTGAGCTCTCGACGAACGTCTATGCCAAGGATATCAAGGTTGTCCTTCATTGGTAATAATGCATTCTGAAGAGAGGGTAGGGGAAGGAAAGGGGATTTCTTCGCAGTAAATGCACACGCCTGTGTTTTGCGGGCATTGAACTCGACCAGGTTCTCGGTACCCCATTGAGAGATACTGTCGAGGTTACGGTCGAGATCAGCCACGAGTCGTCGTCTCTCCTCCTCAATCTCAGATCGCCCCGCCGTCGGACGAACCGAGTAACTCCCGTGCAGTGTGCTGTCATCTGCATAGCAATGAATGTTCCCGAGGGATAGCATATCATTGATATGCAGAAGAAAGAGAGTTGGTGATAGTACGGACCACTGCGGTACCCCGGCATTCACTTGCAAGAAGCGAGAAGCCTGGCCATCGCAGAGGACCCGCACTCGGCGCTCGTTTAAAAAGCTGGCAATCCAGCTGCACAGTTGAGGAGGTAGACCATATGCCGGAAGCTTGGAAAGGAGCGAAGCATGCCAGACCCTATCGAAGGCTTTGGCGATGTCCAGGCTAATAGCCAAGGACTCGCCGTGCCTTTCCATAGCCCCACCCCAGACATGCGTTACGAATGCCAGAAGATCACCCGTTGATCGCTTTGGCCTGAAGCCGTATTGTCGATCATTGATTAGCGAGTGATCCTCTAGGAATTGCATGAGCTGCTTATTTATAAGGAGCTCAAGCACCTTGCAAATGACTGAGGTGACAGCTATGGGTCGATAGTTGCCTGGATCGGACCGATCCCCTTTCTTGGGGATCGGTTGTACGTTCGCCTCCTTCCAGACCTCCGGCACGAGCCCTGAAGAGTATGACAGGCGGTACAGACGCGTTAATACTGGAGACAACTCAGCTGCACATTTTCGTAGCACCACCGCCGGAATGCCGTCAGGGCCACTGGCTTTCCGCGTGTCGAGTGACCGCAGCACTGCCCGTACATCACATTGCCTGATAACAATATCAGGCATTGTGTGGCCACAGTTGGCGATGGCGGGGGGCTGCAGGCCACGGTCGTCGACCCGGGAATTAGCCGCAAAGAGGTCTGCGAGCATATCCGCTTTCTCTTGGGCTTTGTGAGCCAGTGTTCCATCTGGGTAACGCAGCGGTGGCAGCGAGGGCTGACAAAAGTTAGATTGCACGGCTTTGGCCAGTTGCCAGAATCCACGGCTGCCCGTGGGATGGGAAGTGAGCTCCTGACCAAGCCGCGCGACGCGCTGGGCATCCGCTCTCTTAAAGGCCCTCTTACTCGACTTTGTGGCCCGGTTGTACGCTGCTTTGAGGTGGCCCACGTTTGGGTCGCGCACAGCCCGGGCCCTGATCCAGGCGCGATATGCCGACTGTTTTTGTCGAACAGCTTTGGCACAATCTCGCCCGAACCAGGGACGGGCTCTGCGGATACTGGCGACATCAGTGAAAGGGATGTAATAATCCATCCCTAAACTGATCTCGCCAGCAATAGCAGAAGCACTATCCGAAGGAGCCTTTCCTACAAAGCAGCGCTGGCTCCAGGGGACGGACGCAAAATAATCGCGTAGACCGTCCCAATCCGCTGACGAGTAGTGCCATAGTCGTCGTGACGTTTGCACAGGACGTGCAGGAGGTGACACCTTCATGCCAGCGTGAACAACACAGTGGTCGGAACTACCCAGTGGGGCTCCTACCGAAACACTGTACTGGGCTGGGCGACTCGTCAGCAGTAGATCCAGCAGAGCGGGCGCGTGATCTGACCTGTCTGGTATCCGGGTGATCCCGCATACCATCTGGGTCAGACCGTGGGAGAGAGCGAACGCATGGGCGGCTCTACCCGCATGATCAGTCTTGAGGGACCCCAGCCATTCAATGTGATGGCCATTGAAGTCCCCCAGAAACACTAGGTCAGCGTTCGGGAACCGCACCTGCGCTTCATCAGCCGTCTCGCTGAGGTACTGGAAGAGCTTTGTTGTCTCAGAATACCCTGTGTGGGATCGGTAGACGCACACGTAGATCTGGCTCATAGAGCCATGGTCTACGTGCAGCCAAAGGACGGAATTGGAGGGGTTCTCTAGGCAGCGCAACCGGCGGCAGCAAACATCCGCCCTAACGAACACGCACACCCCGGCTTTGTCTCGAAATTGTTCCTCGATGACATAGCCGGGGTAACACAGGTAAGACGTGTCGTCAGGGCGGCGTATTTGTGTCTCCGTGAGGAACATCACAGCGGGCCGTGCCGTCTCAAGGTGGTGGTGGACGGTATCGAGGTTCGCATGGAGTCCACGGACGTTAGTGAACTCCACCTCGAAATGTGAAGTTGTGGGGTTTCCTAGGGCCGCTGTGTAACGTTTATTTCTTTTTTGTTGCACTGCCATTGTAGATTTTGAAGAAGAAGCATGAAGACAGGGCGACATTTGGTGCAGCAGTAAGTGACAAAGCGCAGGGGCTAGCTTTGTCTAGAACCGTGTGGTTAGGTCGGAGCCGACCCGCCGGACGGAAGGGCTCCCAAACCCCCCTGATGCAAGGCCGCCGCTACCCCACACCGGTTACCACCCGGAGCGGCGATCCCACATCAGGATTATGCGCAACATGTGGGGCAGCCTCCTGGGGTGGTTGGCCCCAGGCGGGCCCCATGACTGTGTTGCGGGCGGCCGCGGCAACGCCGTTGCTAAGGGTCTCCCTGGCCGGCGAATCGACCCACACCACCCACACTAGACTCCGTTTCGCCCCCACTGGTCCCATGCCTGCTGCACCATACATCGCCCCGGGCCCGGCGGTGCAGCTGCTGAACCCCTAACGCAACCCAGCCTGGGCTGGGTTACTTGGGGGGCTTTAGCACAGCTGCACGGTGGTACCCCCCCGGACCAACACTGTTGTACCACCTGGTACCCACGTAGGGGCCGAAGCCACTCCATAGGTACCGTAAATTAACGAGCCTCGTCCGTTTATCAGCAGGTGCGCCACTAGCAGGTGAGGTCGCTGGGGCCCTATAGATGTTGGTAGAGCCCCTTTGCACCCTTTGTCAGTAATTGTTCTTGTTGTGAACAAATAATGTGTGCCCTCTGTCCACAGATTATTTTTAAGCATCACCCGCGTCCCTGCGCTCATATATAATACTGGCTCCAAGCCCTGAGCACAATCATTATCTTCATTTCTTGCAGATTCAGGCTTATGATCGGCTTTTATCATCGCGACTGCAACACCCAATTCAGACAGCTTCTGTACACTAAAGATTATTGCTTCTTTCCTGGTCGGGAATAGATGAAGAGCATCTTTGAATGTTGCTAATTCATCGGGAGCAAGGTTTACCTTCATTCGAGAACGGAATAAATCATTGTCTTCGTGTGTCCTGGATCCTTTTGAGAGGTTAATTAACGCACGCACGATTGCATCTTGATCAGGTCCACTCTGTCTTTGAATGACGGTTTGTTGGAAACATCTATAAAATTGTCGATATAGCAATCGATCATGATTTGACAGGTCATGATTGGACAATGATGTATATAAGGCTGGATCGGCAACAGGTGGCAACTGGGAAAAGTCACCAAAAAAATATACACACAAGCCGCCAAATGGTTCTGATGAAGAATCAGGCTTAGCTTGTCTACATCTCGCATCAACATTGGCTAATAGCTTGGCACCACACATTGATATTTCGTCAATAATTAGGAATTTCACCTTTTAAAACTTTTCCTGTAGGTCTCGTTCAGATTCTCCTCTCAATTCTGAGATTCGCAGATTTCCAGCCATTTTTAACGCAGAATGGAGAGTGCTTCCGTTTATATTGTAGGCTGCACAACTTGTTGGTGCACATACGATAAACGCAGAGTTTGTTAAAACTCTTGAAATGGATTGCTTCATGGCGGCAATAAGATAACTTTTACCAGTACCAGCCTTGCCCAGGACAATGCAACGCTTGTCATTAATTTCACGACCATTTTGAATGTTAAGTAATGGATTATTAACATGATCTAGAACCTCGATTTGTTTATCATTAAGTGTATACACTGATTCGTCGACCTCGAGAACATGGTCCCTGACCTGCTCTAGCTGCTGTTATGAATCCCAGTGCATTAGCAATGTTTGGATACCGAGCTAGTGGTTCTTCCCAGTGATGGTCTAAATCAATATCTCAGTTTCCTATGAGCACAGGCTCGCAAAGTTGGTTGGGTCCTGCTCCAGCTATCCTCATCCATTCTTGCTGCATATACTGTTCATCTTGTTGTTCTGTGTTCTCAGTTTCTTGTTCGAATTCAGGTGGCTCTAATGGCAGATCCATATCTACCGCATCTGCATGTTGACCTATTTCTAAGTACAAGTCACGCTAAGTCTCATCAGCCTGCTTTGCACACCTTCGGGTCTAAATGGAACATGAAGCATGACCTGCTGATAGTAGAATCTATCAATTTTCAACAATGACGCGAGTCAACTATAAACTCTTAAAAGCTGCATTTAAAAATTTAAATTTCGTGCACGAGGCGACAATCAAATTTTTTAGCACTGTCAGAGGCATGTTTCTTGAATTCTTAATAACTCAAAAACTATAAGAGCCACATACACCAAAAACTATACAGCAAAGCACGTTAATGTGATCTATCTGCATGCCAAATTTCAAGTCGATAGGTTTAAAATTGCGACCGGTATCGATTTACATACATTTTCGATTGGGCCCATCTTAGAGAAGACTCCGCTACGTTCCGTCTTAATTATAGGACAACAATTGGGAGTTAACCAAAATACTCAAAGGTGTGTCTATAAGACTCTATAATATAATCCACCCAATGCAAAACAAAGGCGTTCAGTTTTATACCCATTCAAATTTGGTATTTAATCAGATAATTTAATTTTTTCCCATAAGCGTCTACATTATGCCCATTGTTCATATTCAATCA
Organism: Nudaria mundana; assembly: GCA_963556515.1. Classification (NCBI taxonomy): domain Eukaryota; kingdom Metazoa; phylum Arthropoda; class Insecta; order Lepidoptera; family Erebidae; genus Nudaria; species Nudaria mundana. Next base: position 9,589,065 of record OY748300.1, on the reverse strand, counting down.
CGATTGAACTCTGTGAAAATAAATAATCAAAGAAATGATTGGCCTATTTGCGGGCAAACAACATAGCACCATGATCGACGTTCGCTGATTGAAGTTATTGTGTATGCAAATGATCAGATGGTTTTGAAACAATTACACTTCTTTTTATACTATATCCACGAGCGTCCGCTAGCTAAGCGGACGCATGTGGCTTTGTCCGCTTGGCAAATTATATAGACAAAAACCTTCCTCAAGAACCACTCTATCCAATGGTGAAATCCGCATTAAAATCCGTTGCGTAGTTTTAAAGATCTAAGCATACATACGGACGGAAGCGGCTTTGGTTTTATAGTAAGTATGTAGTGATAGTGGTTATTAGGTTAGGGAAAGTGACGTCAACCGTCTTATGGAAAGTCGTGGCGACGTCTTGCTATTGTGTTCGACTGTATATTAGTATTGGCCCTAAAGTTGACGACCCAGTGATGTGCCTCTCCACGCTTCACTTGAAGAATCCTGGGATGTAAAAGGGAGGAAACACGTACGCAGGCAGGGCAGGCCATTCCTGTCACTAGCTTTCTTTTTTTTACGCCGCCCAGCTACGTCCATTGCCAGCGTCTCAGATGAGCACTCGGCAGTATTTCTAGTGGCGTAGGCGGTTCTGAGCCCTGTCACTTGATGTAATAGACTGTGTCCGTAGTTTCATACGTGACTTTAGGGTTACTGCTCTTAAATGAAATTATTTGTCCCGATTTCGCAACATTCTTCAATGCTGCTGCGCTCGTATTGGTCGTAGCGTGATTGGAAATAGTCTATAAGTATGTGTAATACCTTCCACAATAATTGTACTAGGTAAACTAGGTACCTACATCACACAAACACAAAATAATTTAGCCAGAAGTTTCTCATTTACTCACATTAGTGCGTTCAACCAGTAAATATGGTCTAAGCTCGGAAATCAGTGGAGCGATATGCATTTTTACTTCAACCATATCATACTCAATTTATTTCGTTAGCAGGATCGTAGATACAGCATGTACTCGCTAACCATTTTTGTGTATAAGTCCTTGACTCTCCATAACATAAAATAGCGTACTTAATTATATTTTGTAACGCGTGACGTTTGAACCCAAATTAATCCAATTGACGTCAAGGAGTTCAACTTAGATATCATAATATCCAATTTGGATTCATAACCGGGTGGTCCTATCAAAACTACTGCTAAAACAGCTTATAGTTATGGTAGGATATATTTCATACCTTTATAAGTCAACGCCATTACGGCACTGATTTAGAAGTGTTTTGTATGTATGTAACGTAATTTAGGACGTAATTTTGTTTGTAAAATATACACACTAAATGACGTCACCATACCCGAAGAGGTAGACTTGGGCGTTCATTACACCCACATCTCGCCAGTAACTGTTAGTCCTACGTAATAGGAGGCGAGCCTATTGCCGTTACCGTATATACGGTAGAAAGAAAGAAAGAAAGACCATTACCACTTTTGTAATCCCAATCTAAATTCTAACAGCCAGGACCTATAGATGTAGGGCGTATATTTATCGTTCCACAGATGCTACGAGCGGGAGCCAGTGGAATGTGGCCGTATCCTTCTGCGAGCAGGTCATGCTCGCGAAGGAGGTGACCGGGACGGAGAGTGAGCAGACCCTCCCCGCTAAGTTCCGAAGTGTGCGGCGAGGACGCCGCAGACTTGAATACGTGCAGGCACATCGACATCCATTATCGAAGCCTGAGGATGGCTGGATAGCACCCCACCGTCCTTACAGAAGCAGACCAGAAGGGTTGCGTGAAGTGGGTCTTTACCCCACTCACGCTTTTACTCACCGACGCGGGATAAAACCCGACCCCAAAGATGCGGGCTAATACCCGACCAACACGACAGAGGCCAAAGTCCGCTCGGCGCCATGCCACAGGGAATTCTCTTGAGTGCGTATAGGTTCTATCGGCAATGGATGATGAGGAGGCCGCCGTTTTAAAAAAAAGACCAATGTAACAGGCACCTGCAATCTCTGCAGTCCGGGCATAACCCCTTCGGTGTTTACCTACAAGTTGCCAAGTAGGTATAAGTTGGTGCAATAATATGGCGCCACATTACATTGAAAAAATTCAAAAACAAGATTCAATGTCAGAACAATAATTACTTTAGTTAATTTTTTTGCCACACCCAACCTTATACCTACTTGGCAAGCTTTAGGTACCTATACTACCTATATATTAAAATTTTAAAGGATCCTCCGATGTCTCGACCTATTGAATGTTTCTATAATTAGCTAAGGAGATGCGTGAATGACCGGTGCCGGCGGGCCCTGCAGACGGTGAAGGCCGACGCTACTGATATCCATAGGGTGACGAATCGATTTAGAGGCCGCCATGTGAACAACAGTTCCGGCCACCTACCGACAAAATAAGGCACTTCGTCACGTATAGCGGATACTACGCCTCTACCCTCTATTGAATACTAATTCGTGTAAAATTGTGAGTTCTAAACTGAGCTGCAAATTTTAGTATTTTTGTTAAAAGTCACAAGGATATATGTAATTTTTCCAGGGCTATCAGTACTTTTCATTGAGGAAAAAACACCCGAGAAAAAACCGGTTTTAATTTTATGTATGCTTTCGATTGTCGGCACTTGGTGGAACTTATAATAATACATTTTGAATAAACTCACTTGTACATTCCACAATTTTCTTTATTATTTAAACTCCTGACCGGTTTCACCCAATATATGGCATCATCAGAGGTATTCATTTTATATTTTTGTATTTCAAAGCAATGAGTTTGCTTAAACTATTCTTAAAATATTAAGAAATAAATTATAAATAGATCACAAAAACTGATGTCATCGGCGGGATTATCTGTCTCGGTATCGGTATTCACTTTCACACTAAACACTACATATCATTTTCTAATTGGTATTCCTGAGATATTTAATTCAAGTTCATCTTGTAGCTACCCATAGCTAACATGACGATAGTGTCCAAGGTTTTAATTTTGTTTCTCAAAAACAGCACGATTTCTATTAATTTTCATCAATTGTTTAGTTAAAAGGATACAGTTTGACGTATTTATATTTGGACATATTTCAGATTAGGCGTTTCTCTAGTTGGGTATTATTATGTGATTGGACATTTTTCTTTTTGGACATTATTCGTGCAAACCATGTGATTTTCCAAGTGAATTGATTTGTTGTTTTTATGACTCGTAGACACCAATCTAATATTCTTAAGGTGCTGTGACTGTTTCGGTGACGTGGTCGGTAGTGCATCGGCCTTCGACTCCGGAGTCTCGGGTTCGATTCCCGGGTCGAATCCAATATTTGTGTGATCCACAAATGTTGGTTTCGGAGTTTGGGTGTTTTCTATGTATAATATGTATGTATTTAGAAATATATAAGTATGTTTATCACTTGTCTAGATCCCATAGCACAAGCTTATAGCTTAGTTTGGGCTAGATGACGTTGTGTGAGCATGTCCAACAATATTTAATATTTATTAAGGTCAATGTATTTGTTTTAATACAGATATAATTAGTCCTTTTCGCTGAAAACAAAAGCTCGTTAAAATTCCTGGGTAAGTTTAATGAGGTATGTCATATTTTGTTTTATGATGGCGTCTCCGATCTAAGTAAGTACTCGACAACCCACTACCCACGCCCAACGATACGAGCATCAAATGTAACTATTACACGCTCCATTACTTCCAAATTATCTTCATTTCAGAAGCTCCGAGTCTCAATATCAAGGATCCTATTATAGAAACTATTACATAATACATAGGTGTACACGTTATCTGTAAATACTAATATTCAGAGGATTTCAATGACAAAACTATACCTAAGTACATAGCTAGAAGAACTGCGCACTTATAGTCGTTGTTCACTAAGAATTATGTACCTACCTATACGTAGATTGTGTATCCTAGGGATGACGTCTTTCAAGGGAATACCCGGACCTTCTAGCAGCAAGGCAGATAAGGAGAAATGGAGAAGCGTGCAGTATACTCGGTACGAGTCGGACCTTGCCGAAATGTCGAATGTAAAAGTTCTCATTAAGCAAAGACACCTTTAAATTTTTTTTATTCATTATACAGTACAGTACCTACCTACCTATATCACTTTTTAAACGGAAATAACACGAAATATGCTTGACTATTCAAACGATTACCAAAAAAGGAGGAGGTACTGTTATGTTTTCCTTTTTTTTTGTATTTGTTACCATTTTTGGACTGGGTGAACCAATTTTGTTTTTTTAATTGAAAGCTACTCCCATTCTGAAAATTATTTGGTCCTAATCCGACAATTATTTGGTCCCATTCCGACAATTATTTGGTCCCATTCCCACAATTATTTGGTACCACTCACAAGAATTGAAAGTTCGGAAACTTTCAATTCCCTCATGAACTGACAGCGGAGCAGAAGCGGGCTCGCGTGGAATGGTGCTCACAGATGCTACTGAAGTACGACCACGGACATTCTAATGCTGTTTATGACATTGTCACAGGAGACGAAACGTGGATTTATAGTTTTGAACCCGAAAAAAAACAGCAATCTTGTGAATGGGTGTTTGAAAATGAGAACAAACCAACAAAAGTGAGGCAGGCGAGAAACGTTGGTAAAAAAATGATCGCGTTTTTTTTCTCAGCTACGGGTCCCATCTGTACAATTCCACTTGAAGATCAAAAGAGTGTTAATGCCGAGTGGTATTCTACCATTTGTTTACCCAGGGTGTTAGAAAAAGTTTGCGAAAGACGACCCCAAAAGCCGCGTTCTCCTACATCATGACAACGCTTCTTCACACACGGCCAACAAAACAAAGTCATTTTTAGCTTCCGAAAAAGTACAACTCGTCACCCATCTTGCGAATAGCCCCGACCTAGCACCCTGTGATTTCTGTATTTTCCCCAAAATCAAAGATTTGATGAGAGGTTTCACTTTTACCAACTCCGAAGAGGCAGTGATAGCGTTCAATCAGCACGTAGAAAACATGCCTTCAGATCTGTGGTCCTCCTGTTATAAAAAATGGTTCGATCGCATGAAAAAATTTTTAAAATGTAAAGGAGAGTATTTTGAAAAGCAATAAACATAATATTTTGGTTTTACCATGTTGTTTTTTTAAGTTACGCAAAACTTATAGTGTGACCTACGTATTCGACCAGGTTGTACCGGCCGTGGTCATAGGACAGTGACATGACTCGTCGAAATGTCAGATATTAATAAAAGGTATGGTACGTAAAGGTACGTAAATATTATAGGTACTTATAATATTTACGTCTTATTTTCTTATTAATTCTCGTTAAAAACTGTGGTACCTATTAGACAAGAAGTTCCTAGAACGTACAACTGTTCATGACTACATAATTTAAATTTATTACCAGGTAGGTATATCGTGATTTTCGTGTCAATATAATTAGAATTTCACGTGTAATCTTTAATTGGCAATTGCAGTAGATACTACTTATTGATTAAATACCACGAAGTCCTAGATAATTAAGATTAAGTTCATTCAAGTAAACTAATGAAGGTTGACCTGGCGCGTTTAATTAGGACTTGACGAGTTTTGTGCTGATTGTGCCTGAAGAGCACCTACCTAATACTCGTAGCACAAATATAAGAATATGCTAACAGCAAAACATAGGACATAAACAATTTAAGAGTGAGACGTAACTTACTCTTTTTTAGACACACACACACACATATCACGTCTATATCCCCCAAAGGGGTAGGCAGGTGCATTACACACCCACAATTTGCTAGTATTTTTAGGCCAACTTAATAGGGGGCAAGATTATTGCCGTCACCGACATTTGAATTTTGAATTTAATAAAAAGTAGTATTTTTTGTATTGCAATGTAGATGCTATATTGTCATTTTGAAAAAAAAATTAAAACCTTGCGATGAAATGTTGATGAAAGGCAACTAAATCTTACGTGCCAGCCGCTATGGGACAGCCAATTAAATTTCTGGGCGTCTCGGCCTCTTTTTTAGAAGTCGGTTAAATATGATTAAAGTACCTATTCCTGATGCGATCCATGATATATAGGGTGTAATATACAAATGGGTCACTCTGGTAAGGTCTGAAACTATAAGACATACGAAGATCCATGTCATCGATTTTAGTAAAAATTTTGTAAAATAAAAACTGCATTCACAGATTCTACCAATAATTATGCACCTAACAAAATACCTAGCCTATACGATATATGATCCCGCGTCGGTGAGTGAATCTGGTTGCGTGCTGTGGGGCAAGGTCCCCGGGGCACGCAACCCTTCTAGCCTGCTTCTGTAAGGACGGCGGGTAGCTATCCCGCCGTCCTCAGGCCCCGATCATGGAGGTCGATGGTCCTGGGCGTAGATGAGCCTGCGGTGCCCATGCCGCTGACTGCGGAACTAAGCAGGGAGGGTACGCTCCCTCTCCCTCTCGGCCGCCTCCTTCGCGAGCATGACTTGCTCGCAGAAGGACACGGCTGCGTTCCACCTACTAAGCGCGACTGATGCCCCCGTCACTTTGGGGACCAAACTTCGGAAATGTGGTCCGAAGTTCCATCGGCTATCGAGTACGATCCCTAGGTACTTCATCGAGGGCTTGATGCCGATGCTAACGCCTCCTACATTTATGCTGGAACCTTCAGGTGGACCGTTCCGAGGTCCGTGAAAACAGAGAACCTCAGACTTGTGCAGGGCCACCTCCAGTCCCAGCCGCCGTATCTGACCCACGACTTGAGCAACACCCGTCGTGACACTGAGTACTGCCTCCTGATGCGTTGCACCCCGTGCCGCGTCGGTTTGGGGGGTGGTTTTGAGGCACACCCCCTGGCCTATCGGGCTTTGTTGACCCCTCCCAAATTCCCTGTTGGGGGTCGCTGTGACTGGTGCCGGGTCTGGCCCCGCATCAGTCACAGCCGGGTGTTCGTGGAGGGATTCCTCACCTCCAGTTCCCCGTTGGGTAGTATTTTTCTTCGTACTTTGCAAAGCCATTTTTTAAACAGTTTAACGTCCTCCGACGGGCGACACCCTAGGCGTGACAGCTCCCCTGCACGATTCATCCTCTCACCGGGTGTCAGAGCTTGGGATTGGGTTCCTTTTTTATAGAGGTGTTCATCCTCGCGGCCCCGAGGGGCCACTGGTCCTGTCAATTCAGGATTACGGCTGGGCCGGGCGGGGGTCTTTACAAGACCGTTCCGCCCGCCCCGTTGGTGATTTTTTAACGAGGTTTTCTTCCCCGCGGTTCCGAAGAATCAGCTTCCCACCTGCTGCCAGGCGGGGTTCGGCCGAACGGTGGTCTCTACGAGACCGTGTCCGACACCGCTGATGAGCTCAGTGATGTCGGACCCGTCACCCTGGTGGTTTCTCCGCACAGCAGCACTCTGCTCTGCAGAGTGTCGGCGGAGAGACCTGGGCCACGCAAAGCCCCCGTCGTGGTGGGTCTGCGTTCCTCATGCGAGCGACAAGACCCCCACCTTGGCCAGAATTAGCCGTAGTAGGTACAACTCTGCGGTATGTTGCCGCAGAGTTGCAGCCACTGCCGTTGCCCGGGGTGCACCACGTGCAGGATCTGACCAAAGCACCCCATGGTTTGTTACTTGAGTAACTAATATTCTTAAAATTGTTCGTCAACTTCAACGTCAACGTCTCATTTCATTGATTGAAAATGAAATTATGAAACGCTCATCCTGTTTCTATATGCAATTCTTTATGAATGGTCACATTACATCAAAGTACATTACATTAGCATATTTACAATGAGCCGTACCTCTCAATTCTCTCCGCGCCAAGGAAATTCTGAAATCAATGCACATGTATTACGGAGGTAGGTAGGAGTTATGTAGACACAAGTTTGCACAATCTGTATTCAAAAATAATTGCACTTAACAGTCTGTGAAATTAATGAGACTTTATACAATAGTTATTTAAGTGTAATTTAAATCTGCCTGAACATTCTTTTTATAAATAAATATTTTTTTGGCATTCTCACACAACGTCATCTAGCCCAAACTAAGCTACGAGTATAAGCTGAGATACAGCTCAAGATGGACGGACAGCGAAGTCTCAGTAATAGGGTTCCCGTTTTTCGCCGCCGAGTTCCGAAGTCAGCGGCGAGGGCACCGCAGACTCATCTACGCCCAAGATCATCCATGATAGGGGCCTGAGAACGGCAGGATAGCCGCCCGCCGTCCTTATAGAAGCAGGCTAGAAGGGTTGTGTGCTGCGGGGCCATTGCCCCACAGCACGAAACCAGATTCACTCACCGACGCGGGATAAAACCCTACCCCAACGACGAGGGATTCTCATCATCATCTTATCTCCGCCGGGCGCCACTGGACATACCTTCTGCGCGTGCACCAGAGACGCCCGGCAACGGACGTAAGAGCGGCCGCGGAATTAAAAAAAGAAAAAAGGATTCCCGTTTTAGATGGCCACAATGCCATGCATGTACACAGACGATACAGTCGCTGAGTACATCATACATTGGGGGTACTTAATAGGGTGTAATTATTTGACAGACACCATAATTCCTGTTCCCTTTTTAATGTGCCCGATGGACATCCAGTGATCACGCAATGAAAATTACAAACGTCTGGAAGAAAGAAACAATATCTTTTAGTTATATTTTTATTAATAAATTTATATAAGTATCTTGTCGACTTCAGTATTGATTGATTTATTATTGGATGCTAAAAATATAAAAGCGCAGGGTCATTTGACCTCTGTGGTTTATGTTCATTACATTGTGTATAAATACTCAGTAGTTTTATTTATAGGTTAAAAGAGAAACTCTTTTATTGTCAATTCTCGTCGTCTCTTTAGAATAATAGGTAATTGGTTTCATAAATATTATGATCAATAAGGTAAGGTAAGTACATAAGTAATTTTATGTACTTACCATTTTCACTAATTAACTTTCAACTGGTAGTCATACACAAGAGTGATACATACAATGTCGAGAGAGTTTAATCGCAGTTACAGAGTAAGTATGTCTTTTTTTCCAGTTGTTCATGTGCGGAGTCCTCGGCGATCTGCACGTTGTCTCTTGTATATTTTTTAAGTATTTTTGTGTTCAACATACATACTTTTGGAGTTAAATAATGATAAAAATCCAAATCTAGATCTTTAGATCTTTACAGAGATTTGTTCGGAGTAATAAAATACGAATGCAATAACATTTTCTCTAAAATAACAATAAATGTAAATCAATTCAAAATTAAGTTTAGTTTAGAAATTATACCCAGTCTTGCCACGAATATTGTAACAAAGAAAAATATTTTTTTTTTCTATTGCAAATAACATTTTGTACTTTTACAATGTGTTAGTTTAATACATAAATATAAAACAATTTAAAATACAAAAAGCTTACATATTCGAAATGGTCTCCATTGGCGGCAATACAGTCCTTTAAACGTTGAGGCCAGTTATCAATAGAAGCACGCACTCTTTCCATGGTAAAACTTTACACTGTCAATCGTATGGATTGTTTTAGTGACTCTAGATTATCATGGCGTTTAGAGCAAGCCGTATCTAGATAATCTACCTGAGTTTCTTGCTTTATCAGTATAACCAACTTACCGAACCATCGAAAAAATCATTTTCAAATGGTTTATTTGTGTACTTAATTAGTATTTTTATAATATTGCTTGACATGAAATTGTAAAATTTTGACATTCATATTTTTTTTTTTTTTTTTTTTTTTTTTTTTTATATTTGGTTCGCCAAATTGACGCCGCCCGCCTGGTGGTAAGTCGTGACGACGTCTAGCGATTGTGGGCCACTCTCACAGCACACATTACTATTGAGAGTGGCCCTCAACTTGACGACCTACTGATGTGCCTCTTCACGCTCCGCTTAAAGAACCCAGGATTATATGTGGGAGGAAACACGTGCACAGGCAGGGCGTTCCAGGCCACTATCGTTCGGCAGAGAAACGAACGTTTAAAACGTTCGGTTCTCGCGAACATGCTATCCACTGTGTGGGGGTGGCATCTCTGCCCGGCACGAGTCGTTCGGGATCGGAAGGAAGAGGGTGGGATCAGATTGAAGAGCTCTTCAGAACACTCGCCGTGGTAAATACGGTAGAATGCGGCCAAGGAAGCTATTGTTCGGCGCTGAACTAGCGGCTCAAGGCTTCCCGTTACCTCCGGACAATCTATAATACGGATAGCCCGTCGCTGCATAGCGTCGAGAGCGTCCAGCAGATACTTCGCGGAGCCGTCCCAGAGGTGAGAGCAGTATTCGACGCAGGGTCTAATCTGCGTCTTGTACAGCAGACACCTCTGGTCCGGTGTAAAGAATCTCTTTACCTTATTCAGTATTCCTAGTTTCCGCGAAGCTAGCCCTATACATCTTTCGATGTAGTTTTTATTATTGAGCTCTCGACGAACGTCTATGCCAAGGATATCAAGGTTGTCCTTCATTGGTAATAATGCATTCTGAAGAGAGGGTAGTAATCTAGTACTAGTAGAGCGCAGTAAATGCACACGCCTGTGTTTTGCGGGTATTGAACTCGACCAGGTTCTCGGTACCCCATTGAGAGATACTGTCGAGGTTACGGTCGAGATCAGCCACGAGTCGTCGTCTCTCCTCCTCAATCTCAGATCGCCCCGCCGTCGGACGAACCGAGTAACTCCCGTGCAGTGTGCTGTCATCTGCATAGCAATGAATGTTCCCGAGGGATAGCATATCATTGATATGCAGAAGAAAGAGAGTTGGTGATAGTACGGACCCCTGCGGTACCCCGGCATTCACTTGCAAGAAGCGAGAAGCCTGGCCATCGCAGAGGACCCGCACTCGGCGCTCGTTTAAAAAACTGGCAATCCAGCTGCACAGTTGAGGAGGTAGACCATATGCCGGAAGCTTGGAAAGGAGCGAAGCATGCCAGACCCTATCGAAGGCTTTGGCGATGTCCAGGCTAATAGCCAAGGACTCGCCGTGCCTTTCCATAGCCCCACCCCAGACATGCGTTACGAATGCCAGAAGATCACCCGTTGATCGCTTTGGCCTGAAGCCGTATTGTCGATCATTGATTAGCGAGTGATCCTCTAGGAATTGCATGAGCTGCTTATTTATAAGGAGCTCAAGCACCTTGCAAATGACTGAGGTGACAGCTATGGGTCGATAGTTGCCTGGATCGGACCGATCCCCTTTCTTGGGGATCGGTTGTACGTTCGCCTCCTTCCAGACCTCCGGCACGAGCCCTGAAGAGTATGACAGGCGGTACAGACGCGTTAATACTGGAGACAACTCAGCTGCACATTTTCGTAGCACCACCGCCGGAATGCCGTCAGGGCCACTGGCTTTCCGCGTGTCGAGTGACCGCAGCACTGCCCGTACATCACATTGCCTGATAACAATATCAGGCATTGTGTGGCCACAGTTGGCGATGGTGGGGGGCTGCAGGCCACGGTCGTCGACCCGGGAATTAGCCGCAAAGAGGTCTGCGAGCATATCCGCTTTCTCTTGGGCTTTGTGAGCCAGTGTTCCATCTGGGTAACGCAGTGGTGGCAGCGAGGGCTGACAAAAGTTAGATTGCATGGCTTTGGCCAGTTGCCAGAATCCACGGCTGCCCGTGGGATGGGAAGTGAGCTCCTGACCAAGCCGCGCGACGCGCTGGGCATCCGCTCTCTTAAAGGCCCTCTTACTCGACTTTGTGGCCCGGTTGTACGCTGCTTTGAGGTTCCCCACGTTTGGGTCGCGCACAGCTCGGGCCCTGATCCAGGCGCGATATGCCGACTGTTTTTGTCGAACAGCTTTGGCACAATCTCGCCCGAACCAGGGACGGGCTCTGCGGATACTGGCGACATCAGTGAAAGGGATGTAATAATCCATCCCTAAACTGATCTCGCCAGCAATAGCAGAAGCACTATCCGAAGGAGCCTTTCCTACAAAGCAGCGCTGGCTCCAGGGGACGGACGCATAATAATCGCGTAGACCGTCCCAATCCGCTGACGAGTAGTGCCATAGTCGTCGTGACGTTTGTACAGGACGTGCAGGAGGTGACACCTTCATGCCAGCGTGAACAACACAGTGGTCGGAACTACCCAGTGGGGCTCCTACTGAAACACTGTACTGGGCTGGGCGACTCGTCAGCAGTAGATCCAGCAGAGCGGGCGCGTGATCTGACCTGTCTGGTATCCGGGTGATCCCGCATACCATCTGGGTCAGACCGTGGGAGAGAGCGAACGCATGGGCGGCTCTACCCGCATGATCAGTCTTGAGGGACCCCAGCCATTCAATGTGATGGCCATTGAAGTCCCCCAGAAATACTAGGTCAGCGTTCGGGAACCGCACCTGCGCTTCATCAGCCGTCTCGCTGAGGTACTGGAAGAGCTTTGTTGTCTCAGAATCCCCTGTGTGGGATCGGTAGACGCACACGTAGATCTGGCTCATAGAGCCATGGTCTACGTGCAGCCAAAGGACGGAATTGGAGGGGTTCTCTAGGCAGCGCAACCGGCGGCAGCAAACATCCGCCCTAACGAATACGCACACCCCGGCTTTGTCTCGAAATTGTTCCTCGATGACATAGCCGGGGTAACACAGGTAAGACGTGTCGTCAGGGCGGCGTATTTGTGTCTCCGTGAGGAACATCACAGCGGGCCGTGCCATCTCAAGGTGGTGGTGGACGGTATCGAGGTTCGCATGGAGTCCACGGACGTTAGTGAACTCCACCTCGAAATGTGAAGTTGTGGGGTTTCCTAGGGCCGCTGTGTAACGTTTTTTTCTTTTTTGTTGCACTGCCATTGTAGATTTTGAAGAAGAAGCGTGAAGACAGGGCGACATTTGGTGCAGCAGTAAGTGACAAAGCGCAGGGGCTAGCTTTGTCTAGAACCGTGTGGTTAGGTCGGAGCCGACTCGCCGGACGGAAGGGCTCCCAAACCCCCCTGATGCAAGGCCGCCGCTACCCCACACCGGTTACCACCCGGAGCGGCGATCCCACATCAGGATTATGCGCAACATGTGGGGCAGCCTCCTGGGGTGGTTGGCCCCAGGCGGGCCCCATGACTGTGTTGCGGGCGGCCGCGGCAACGCCGTTGCTAAGGGTCTCCCTGGCCGGCGAATCGACCCACACCACCCACACTAGACTCCGTTTCGCCCCCACTGGTCCCATGCCTGCTGCACCATACATCGCCCCGGGCCCGGCGGTGCAGCTGCTGAACCCCTAACGCAACCCAGCCTGGGCTGGGTTACTTGGGGGGCTTTAGCACAGCTGCACGGTGGTACCCCCCCGGACCAACACTGTTGTACCACCTGGTACCCACGTAGGGGCCGAAGCCACTCCATAGGTACCGTAAATTAACGAGCCTCGTCCGTTTATCAGCAGGTGCGCCACTAGCAGGTGAGGTCGCTGGGGCCCTATAGATGTTGGTAGAGCCCCTTTGCACCCAAAAATATAATATGTATATAAATATAAATATAATTATATATAAATATATAAATATAATTCATATGTGCTCTTTATGTGCCTAAACTGAATAAACGAAATTGATTATTTGATTCTTTGAGACATACGGCTATATCCCGAAGAGGTAGGCAGAGGTGCATTACACACCCACATTTTGCCAGTAATTTTGTTGGTCCCACATAATAGAGGGCAAGCCTATTGCCGTTACTGGGCTCTAAAGAACATTCAAAGTCACTCTTTGTGTCCAAAGCAGGTCTAATAAATGAGTTAGTGACCTGGGGGTTCGCAAATATTATTTCCTTTAAACTTTATACCATATATAAATCTTGTGTGTGTTCATGTCTGTTACATTTAATAAAATTAACAATAAAATGAGTGTCTGTCTGTCCGCTTGTCTGTACACACTGATCTAGCGGATTTTTTTTCGGTTTTCACAGATACTCGTAGATAAGATCAGCTCAGGGCCACATACCTATGGCGTTTTTTAATTGAAAATCGAAAGACAAGAAAAACAAGTCTGATAAGTTTTTCGAATAATCAACCGAATACCAAAAATAGTTTAAAAAACAAAAAAAGCAGGGTTCGACTCATATTGACTTGGTTGTAAAATACCTACTTTGCAAAATGTCTAGTTTGCAGAATGACTATATACATGGCAAAATGTCTAGTTTGCTGAATGACTACATAGCAAAAGGTCCAAGGTGCAAAATGACTACATAGCAAAAGGCTCAGGGTGCAAAACGGGCAAATCAACTACCCGTGGACCCTGTCGTAATGATAAACCAACTGAATAAATAATACGTGCTACGTGCTCCCCCCTACTATTCTTAACACTGCTCTGTCCACTTGTCACACTCACTGCACTGTCTGGTGTGATGGTCAGGATCACACCATTGAGAGTTTTATGCCGATCAGTTGTCAGTGTACGAATTCCTCGTAAATATTACCTCGATTAAAGAATCTTGTTATTAATAAAATATTAAAACTCGTCTAATAATATTGGATGGAAACAGGCGTTACCTGGCGAAAAAACAATATATTTACAGCTTTTAGAACCCAGAACACCTTGAGGGAGTTGTGTAATGGCAAAGATTTAGTTTCTGTTTCACACAAGTCAGGAGTTTATCTGTTGAGCTGCGATGGTTGTGATATGCAGTATGTAGGGCAGACTGGCAGGTCCTTTGAAGTCAGATACAGAGAGCATTTATCGGCCTTCCGCAACGGTTGTCCTGAAAGATCCCACTTCGCGAGACATCTCCTTGATACGGGTCATACCTTAAACAATAATAACACCTTTAAAGTTTACGTTTATGTGAGAAAGGGTTCAAGCTATGTGTCTGGGAGAGGTTGGAAATAGTTAGGAGGGATGAGGACTCCTTAATCAACGAACAGACTGATTTTCATATATCTCCTTTGCTTAATTTGTTTGTGAACGGACAGACACGGTAGTTGTTTGTTGGTTTGTATGCGTCACTCTGCATTTTCTATGTAATAAAGAGTAGTGTTTTTTAATACCTATTTTGAATTTTGTTACCATAACTTAATGTTTCTACCCACGTTAGTTATTGTGACAAATCCTACATCGCGCTAGCGATATTTACACATTCATACTTAAAAGCAAATATGTTCACTTCATATTTTGCTGTTCTCTCTGAGACAGTCTCGATAATGCCTCGTTTAGAGGTGAAACAATTGTCGACGTTTATTGTCTTTTATTTTTGCGAAAAATAATGCTATTATATTTTGAAAAGTTTTAACATCTTACTTACCATTACTTTGTCTAATAATCTTTCCATAATCGAGGTTATACTTACAGTAAAAGAATAGTAGTAGTTATTTCCAATTATAACCTTTACTATGATTTATTGATGCTTTATTATTGTTTTTGTAACCGGTGGCTTTCCGTGGTCCGAATATGGTCGTACACTACCACTTAAGAGCGCTTCATTCCAGTCTCTGAACTGAACTTGAACGTTTAGCCAACTAGCCATTCTGCTCCCTAGACTTTACGCCATAAAGACATTCTGCAACTTAAACGTTTAGCCACCTAGTCGTTCTGCTCCCTAGACTTTACGCTATATAGACATTCTGCAACTTGAACGTTTAGTCACCTAGTCATTCTGCTCCCCTTTACGCCATAAATACATTCTGCAACTTGAACGTTTAGCCACCTAGTCGTTCTGCTCACTAGACTTTACGCTATATAGACATTCTGCAACTTGAACGTTTAGCCACCTAGTCATTCTGCTCCCTAGATTTTACGCCATAAAGACATTCTGCAACTTGAACGTTTAGCCACCTAGTCATTCTGCTCCCTAGATTTTACGCCATAAAGACATTCTGCAACTTGAACGTTTAGCCACCTAGTCATTCTGCTCCCTAGACTTTTCGCCATATACACATTCTGAAACTTGGGCATTTTGTTATCTGGTCATTTTGCAATCAGAACGTTTTACGACAAGTGGGTAGGCATTATGAGACCACGCTTTTATAGAGAATGCAACTAAAAAGTAGAAAATAAATTTTAATAAGTTTGAATTAAGAATAGTGTAAATAAGAAATAAATATATATTATTGTAAAAAAAGCGTGAGGTGCATAGGATAGTGCACTATTGACAAATAGTTATAAATATTTTATTGACAGATATGAGTAGAAGAATTATCATTTTGATAATATCTTAAAATGCACCTCACGCTTTTTTTTACAATAATATACATTTATTTCTTATTTACACTATTAGTTATCGTCATATATAACCACGTGGACATAGCTGCCGGTATCAGCTAGTGTATTCATATATCTCCAAATAGGTACCATAATACTCGAGCACTTCTTAAGATATACCGTCGAGATTACAACGTAAGCTTTCCATGAACGGCGGCTTCAGTTAATTACTAAGAAACGCAACACACCGAACTTTGTTTTAGTTTCAATTCTATTTAATGGATTTTCCAGATATCGAATTTCATGGACTTGGTCTTTAAACTTATCTCTAGTTAATGTGAAACAGCGCAAAGGTATTACGCAGCTCTGAAAACAATAAAAAAATATTTTTGGACATTCTCACGCTATAAGCTTGTGCTATGGGATCTAGACAACTGATAAACATACTTATAAATTTCTAAATACATATATAATATACATAGAAAACACCCAAACTCCGCAACATACTTTTGTGGATCACACAAATATTTGAGTCGACCCGGGAATCGAACCCGAGACTCCGGAGTCGAAAGCCGATGCACTACCGACCACGCCACCGAAGCAATTAAATGTCCAAAGAATCAGTTAAATTAGGTGTTTATAAATGTCTGCTGTACCTATACCTCCTTTAAGCTGTGTACTTACTTATTTTGAGTAATAGAAAGGGGATGAAATATTTAAATTACCAAATAAGTATAGTCCGAGACGCTCAGAACTTTAATTAGCTGTGCCACAGCGGCTGCACTTAAGATTTTGTTGCCTTTCATCAACATTTTATCGCAAAGCAACGGGTTTCAATTTTTTTTCAAAATTACAATATAGCTGCTACTTTTTATTAAATTCATTCGGCCATTTTGGACATAACCCATTATAAATGTGCCATGTGGCGGCAATATACTTACCCCCTATTACGTGGGACTAAAAACACTGGCAAATTGTGGGTGTGTAATGCACCTCTACCTACCCCTTCGGGGATATAGGCGTGATATGTGTGTGTGTTCTACGAATCAGTTTAAATGCGAATACGTTCATCAAAATGTATACAATAACGCCAAGCATTTTATGTATAAAGAACAGTACAATATAGCTTATTATGATGGGTTTTTATTCTGTTATCGGAACCAAATATGGTTGGCCTTCGACTATGGACATCCGTCGGAAGAATTATTATTTAGTTGGAGTATCTGCTTATGTTTTAATTTATCTACTACATGATGATATGAGATATGTAATATTTACAGTTTTTTACCTGATGATATAGCGGTTTAAATTACGTTTTATATATGTTATCCATTAAGTTTATACTTTGAAACACATATCTGTATGATTACCTCTACATTTTTATAGCAATGTGTTTTTCATGTATTTTAGAATTGATGATTTGCTCTGGCTCTTATTTTACTTTAACACGGAAATTCAGGTTTATCTCAAAACACTCAACAAAATGCTTTTGCAACTTGTTTAATTTGAGACTAAACGGATATTCATAAGCACTACCCTTTATTGTCTGAAGTTTCGATCAAGTTACACTGGCCGTGGTCACAGGCTGATTGTGAACCCTGGTCGAAACTTCAGAAAACAAAAGGTAGAGTGGTAATATAGATAATGAAACGTGAAAGTTTAAAAGTTAATGTGATTATTTTTGGTATATAGGTAGGTACCTCGCTACCACCCATGTGAAGTGTTTTCCAATCACTACAGGATCAGCGCAGGGAGCGAACGAGAAGCACTATCGTTCCAGGTAAAGGTTACGTGTCACGCACGGCCAAGACGGTAATACCCGTGTCACTTTTTAATATACTCGTACATGATTACCTACGTATTAAAAATATTTACAATCCACAAAATATCGTTTAAAAAATCCTCCGCGTCATTGCCGACTGGTGAGGTTCCCAGAATACCGTAGTTTTGCCCCGCATGGTTCCTTTATAATCGGACTTTGAGCGGTCTTTTTGAACTTGTTAGTTTTCCATCCATGCGCACGTAGGTATTAAAAAATTGTTTATTTTATTTTTAAAAAGTTTATTTCGGAACATGTCCATGGGTGTTAGTGTACACTATGTTAGTAATTATCATAACTTAACAAACTAATCCCTTCAAGGGCGTACCCTCGGGACGTCCGGCAATGGACGTTAGGCCAGAGTGCCAGACAAAAGAAACCAGCGAAATGCGTGGCGGGTCACGCATAGACTAGGCGCCTCTATAATTCCTGAACTAACAGAGTTATCTGATCCGATGCTTGGGTGCAAAGGGGCTCTACCAACATCTTTAGGGCCCCAGCGACCTCACCTGCTAGTGGCGTACCTGCTGATCAACGGACGAGGTTCGTTAATTTACGGTACCTATGGAGTGGCTTCGGCCCCTACGTGGGTACCAGGTGGCACAACAGTGTTGGTCCGGGGGGGTACCACCGTGCAGCTGTGCTAAAGCCCCCCAAGTAACCCAGCCCAGGCTGGGTTGCGTTAGGGGTTCAGCAGCTGTACCGCCGGGCCCGGGACGATGTATGGTGCAGCAGGCATGGGACCAGTGGGGGCGAAACGGAGTCTAGTGTGGGAGGTGTGGGTCGATTCGCCGGCCAGGGAGACCCTCAGCAACGGCGTTGCCGCGGCCGCCCGCAACACTGTCATGGGGCCCGCCTGGGACCAACCACCCCAGGAGGCTGCTGGTAACCGGTGTGGGGTAGCGGCGACCTTGCATCAGGGGGGTTTGGGAGCCCTTCCGTCCGGCGAGTCGGCTCCGACCTAACCACACGGTTCTAGACAAAGCTAGCCCCTGCGCTTTGTCACTTACTGCTGCACCAAATGTCGCCCTGTCTTCACGCTTCTTCTTCATATACATTATGGCAGTGCAACATAAAAAACGTAATCGTTCCACAGCGGCCCCAGGAAACCCCACAAATTCACTTTTCGAGGTGGAGTTCACTAACATCTGTGGACTCCATGCGAACCTCGATGCCATCCACCATCACCTTGAGACGGCACGGCCCGCTGTGATGTTCCTCACGGAGACACAAATACGCCGCCCTGAAGACACGTCTTACCTGTGTTACCCCGGCTATGTCCTCGAGGAACAATTTCGAGATAAAGTCGGGGTGTGCGTGTTCGTTAGGGCGGATGTTTGCTGCCGCCGGTTGCGCTGCCTAGAGAACCCCTCCAACTCCATCCTTTGGCTGCACGTAGACCATGGCTCTATGAGCCAGATCTACGTGTGCGTCTACCGTTCATACACAGGGGATTCTGAGACAACAAAGCTCTTCCAGTACCTCAGCGAGACGGCTGATGAAGCGCAGGTGCGGTTCCCGAACGCTGACCTAGTATTTCTGTGGGACTTCAATGGCCATGACATTGAATGGCTGGGGTCCCTTAAGACTGATCGGTATGACCCAGATGGTGTGCGGGATCACCCGGATACCAGACAGGTCAGATCACGCGCCCGCTCTGCTGGATCTTCTGTTGACAAGTCGCCCAGCCCAGTACAGTGTTTCGGTAGGAGCCCCATTGGGTAGTTCCGACCACTGTGTTGTTCACGCTCGCATGAAGGGTGACATCTTCACACTCACTAGTCGTCGTGACGTTTGTACACTCCTGCACGTCCTGTACAAACGTCACGACGACTATGGCACTACTCGTCAGCGGATTGTGACGGTCTACGCGGTTATTATGCGTCCGTCCCCTGGAGCCAGCGCTGCTTTGTAGGAAAGGCTCCTTCGGATAGCGCTTCTGCGATTGCTGGCGAGATCAGTTTAGGGATGGAATATTGCATCCCTTTCACTGATGCCGCCAGTATCCGCAGAGTGCGTCCCTGGTTCGGGCGAGATTGTGCCAAAGCTGTTCGACAAAAACAGTCGGCATGTCGCGCCTGGATCAGGGCCCGGGCTGTCCGCGACCCAAACGTGGGCCACCTCAAAGCAGCGCACACCCGGGCCCCAAAATCCAGTAAGCAGATGCCCAGCGCGTCGCGCGGCTTGGTCAGGAGCTCACTTCTCATCCCACGAGCAGCCGTGGATTCTGGCAACTAGCCAAAGCCGTGCAATCTAACTTTTATCAGCCCTCGCTGCCACCGCTGCGTTACCCAGATGGAACACTGGCTCACAAAGCCCAAGAGAAAGCGGATATGCTCGCAGACCTCTTTGCGGCTAATTCCCGGGTCGACGACCATGGTCTGCAGCCCCCCGCCATCGCCAACTGTGGCCACACTATGCCTGATATTGTTATCAGGCAATGTGATGTACGGGCAGTGCTGCGGTCACTCGACACGTGGAAAGCCAGTGGCCCTGACGGCATTCCGGCGGTAGTGCTACGAAAATGTGCAGATGAGTTGTCTCCAGTATTAACGCGTCTGAACCGCCTGTCATACTCTACAGGGCTCGTGCCGGAGGTCTGGAAGGAGGCGTACGTACAACCGATCCCCAAGAAAGGGGATCGATCCGATCCAGGCAACTATCGACCCATAGCTGTCACCTCGGTCATTTGCGGTCACGTGCTTGAGCTCCTTATAAATAAGCAGCTCATGCGATACCTAGAGGATCACTCGCTAATCAATGATCGGCTAATACGGCTTCAGGCCAAAACGATCAACGGGTGATCTTCTGGCATTCGTAGCGCATGTCTGGGGTGGGGCTATGGAAAGGCACGGCGAGTCCTTGGCTATTAGCCTGGACAACGCCAAAGCTTTCGATAGGGTCTGGTATGCTTCGCTCCTTTCCAAGCTTCCGGCATATGGTCTACCTCCTCAACTGTGCAGCTGGATTGCCAGCTTTTTAAACGAGCGCCGAGTGCGGGTCCTCTGCGATGGCCAGGGTTCTCGCTTCTTGCAAGTGAATGCCTGGGTACCGCAGGGGTCCGTACTATCACTAACTCTCTTTCTTCTGCATATCAATGATATGCTATCCCTCGGGAACATTCATTGCTATGCAGATGACAGTACACTGCACGGGAGTTATTCGGTTCATCCGACGGCGGGGCGATCGGAGATTGAGGAGGAGAGACGACGCGACGACTCGTGGCTGATCTCGAACGTAACCTCACAGTATCTCTCAATGGGGTACCGAGAACCTGATCGAGTTCAATGCCCGCAAAACACAGGCGTGTGCATTTAGTGCGAAGAAATCCCCTTTCCTTGCCCTACCCTCTCTTCAGAATGCATTATTACCAATGAAGGACAACCTTGATATCCTTGGCATAGACATTCGTCGTGAGCTCAATAATAAATAAAATAAATCTAACTACTTTGCAATATTCCGCCACATGCAAATTACCCAACTCTCGTATTTATTCATGCACAAGTCCACCCTCCAAACCCACTTAGGCCGAAAGAATAGTGAAATAATTTTGAAAATAGAATAAATATGAGAGTTGTGTTATCGTGCAAAAAATAATAAAAAACCTCGACACGTGTTTCGCCCCCAACCAGGGGCACGAGCCATCGACATCTCTTGATGATGCTCTCATATTTGTTCTATTTTCAAAATTATTTCTCTATTCTTTCGGCCTAAGGGTTTGGAGGTCGGACTTGTGCATGAATAAATACGAGAGTTGGGTAATTTGCATGTGGCGGAATATTGCAAAGTAGTTAGAATTATTTTATTTAACTATGGACTTCCGAAAAGTAACGCCTGATAGTATTAACTCAATAATAAAAACTACATCGAACGATGTATAGGGCTAGCTTCGCGGAAACTAGGAATACTGAATAAGGTAAAGCAATTCACCGGACTAGAGGTGTCTGCTGTACAAGACTAAGATTAGACCCTGCTTCGAATACTGCTCTCACCTCTGGGACGGCTCCGCGAAGTATCTGCTGGACGCTCTCGACGCTATGCAGCGACGGGCTATCCGTATTATAGAATGTCCGGTGGTAACGGGAAGCCTCGAGCCGCTAGCTCAGCGCCGAAAAATAGCTTCCTTGGCCGCCTTCTACAGTATTTACCACGGCGTGTGTTCTGAAGAGCTCTTCAATCTGATCCCACCCTCTTCCTTCCGATCCCGAACAAGCCGTGCCGGGCAGAGATGCCACTCCCACACAGTGGATAGCATGTTCGCGAGAAACGAACGTTTTAAACGTTAGTTTCTCTGCCGAACGATAGTGGCCTGGAACGCTCTACCTGTGCACGTGTTTCCTCCCACATATAATCCTGGGTTCTTTAAGCGGAACGTGAAGAGGCACATCAGTAGGTCGTCAAGTTGAGGGCCACTCTCTATAGTATTGTGTGCTGTGAG
Organism: Nudaria mundana; assembly: GCA_963556515.1. NCBI lineage: Eukaryota > Metazoa > Arthropoda > Insecta > Lepidoptera > Erebidae > Nudaria > Nudaria mundana. Next base: position 9,566,756 of record OY748300.1, on the reverse strand, counting down.
AGTGGCCCACAATCGCTTGACGTCATCACGACTTACCGACAAAAAAAAAGATATAGTTTTCCTGTAAATTTCATTACATGGATTGAATGGATGAACGGAGGGACTCGTGGTCTAGTGGTAACCAACAATGTTAACGCATTGCAAAGGTTAAGCAACATCTAGTGAGGCCGGTCTTAGGATGGGTGACCATTTCTTAAGACATTGAGACCCCTCCGTAGACCTCCTCCCAGACGTAGAGGTCAGATGGCAGTCGCTTCACGGAAAATATTGAAGTTCAGCCGCATCGCAGTTAGACTGGAAAGCCGACCCCAACTGAGTTAGGAAAATGCTCAGTGAATGATGATGGATTGACTAGATGATTTTTTTTAGTAATTTCGAGCCTTTCAAAAAACAACTTTTCAACAACAAGGAATGTGTAACGTGCTAATTTCAATTAAATTTGTTTATTCACTTTGCTTTCATTTGTTTGAATAAAGGTAGTTTAATATTAATTTCGAACGTTTACTCAGTTAAATTTATTTAAAAAATAAACGCTCATTTATCTCAAAAGACATAGTGAGTAACTACAGTGGGTGCGTGTTGTGCGTGCTTTTAATGTAAACATGAAAATGCCCAACAACGTTTCCATAAACACATTACAGCGAGTTCGCATGAAATTTACAAAGTTTCAGGGCTTGTAGTACAAGGCGAAGGTTAATATCATATACTTCTCTGTGTAAATTCATTATATACAATGTAAGGTTTGCATATTACAAGCTTCGAGTATTAGGTCAATGACGGTCCAGCAGACAGATTAATGATCTTTGGTATAGTGGTTCTCATGTACCGTGAAGTGGCAAGGAAGATAATGTGTGCACTTATTGTACTAAGTAATTATTATGATTACTTTAGTAATATAATAGCCGTTTACAATCTAAATACATTTCTCGTTTTAAATCTGAATACATTTCTAGATTGTATCTATCAATCCTTTGTTGTAGATCGAAGTGTTTGGAGAGAATAATGGCTAAAATAATGTAGCAGAATTTATAGTAATAATCTCAGATATAAGCCGGTAGCAGTCTTATTTTCAAGAGATATGATCAATATATCAATATATTACAAAATAATACTAATGGAATTTTCACAAATGTATCAAAAATATATCAAAATATATCTATAGGTGTCAAAGAATCAGACCGAAAAATGTGACGTCGACGAACTGACGTCGATGAGGAGAAATTCTTCAATCTCTTTTTTTGAACCAACTTCCAAAAAAGGAGGAGGTTCTCAGGTTTTTTTTAATTGGAAGCTACTTCTTCTCAAGTGTTGTTGAATTCAATGTTACAATTTGGTCCCATTCCGGTAGTTTGAAGTCGGTTGCTGTGTCAATTTTTGACGTGTATTTATTTTTTAGAGTCTGCGGCTCAAGCCCGCGACCGCTCCTACGTCCATTGCCGAGCGGCGCCTGGTGAGCTCCCAGGCCTCTGGGGAACTCTCAGGATTCCTAACCTAACCTAGTCTCAGTTTTCTACATATAAATCATTCAAAAAAATGTGCTATTTTGCGTAAAATGAGGTGTGAACCTCATGATATCACTGCCAGAAACCAATTTAGACAATTATCTAAATTAATACCTGAAATTAGCGTACATTGATAGAACAGAACAGACAGCATGTATTTCAACTTGTTCTAGTTTAGTAGAAAACCTAGTCGTATAATTTTACGATTCGCTAATATCTAAGGTGTGTGCAAATCGGATTTTGATAGCTCTGAGTGCGTGTAGTTTACATTATGAATTTGCGGACGCTTACAAATTAGGGTTTAATAGAATATTCTATCAAGAACTCAACAGACTGCTAGGCGCTGAGTTAGATCCGAAGGCAAACATTATAAACGATTTTTTTGTTATAGATGCAATGCATCATAAAATATATCAAAATATGTTACAACTATACAATTACAAAACGTTTTAATGACGCATTACAACAAAGTAGTAAATGAAAGTTTGAATTTTTGTGTAGAGCTTGAATTACTCCTGTTATTTAGACAGTGAGTAATTTTTCATAGAAATTTTACATTATATACTTAGAAAAAATATATTACAAACTGTATAAAAATAATACATGGTAAATAATACATAACATCAGGAAAAATCCAACTGACGAATACTGTGTCGACAGAGTTATATCGCAAGTTATTTATTTTTCTAGCAATTGGATGTTATATTGGCTCGTGGTCTAGTGTTTACCGGCAATGTTAAAATGTTAACACATTGCAAAGGTTAAGCAACATCTGGTCAGGTCGGTCTTGAGATGGGTGACCATTTCTTAAGACACTGAGACCCCTTCGTGCCACGGAGAGCACGTTAAGCTGTCGGTCCCGGTTATCGTACGAACATCTATAGCAGTCGTTAGGGGTAGCGGGAGCTGGAGCCCTAAATAAAAAATCCGACCGGTCTAACTACAGAACTTCGATATCGCCCATGGGTTGTGGAAGTCAGATGGCAGTCGCTTCACAGAAAATATCGAAGTTCAGCCGAATCGCAGTTCGACTGGAAAGCCGACCCCAACTGCATTGGGAAAAGGCTCGGTGAATGATGATGATGGATGTTATATTCAAATAATAATAATGATTCATTTTAAGATTAAGCTAAGCGTAAGCATTAAAATTTATTTTTTCAGGTCTGGTCTGGAATAATTCCCCTATTGCTGAACTGATCTGTTGTACTGTGATATCTACCTTACAAACAATAAGTATAAGCAATACAGCAGTTCTTTCTTAACCGGTCAATGATTTTAAATACAATGGATTTCGGATCATCGCTCAAAAGTGTCCGAACTAAAAGAGAAACAAAACGCTAAAAGAGAAACAATCGCGCGCCAGTCTTGATTTTGACAACTGAACGACAACACGTTGCACAATGCCGTACTGTATTGTAAAAACGTGTAAAAACTACGAAAAAAAAGCAAATTGAAGACGGTGTATCATATTTTCAGTAAATAAACTTTTGTTTTATTATTTGCAATTTATTATTTCACTTAAAATACAGTATTTCGTCGATAATAAATTAAAAGACAAAAGTAAATATTGCAATCCAGTCCAATACCGAAGTACCTATCTGTCTCTTTCGAACTCATCCCAAGCTCAGTAAAAAGAAAGAGACCATTTCATTTTCACTGAATAATGTACTAACAAAATGACCATTCAGATTTATTCGGATTACCGATAGCGATAAAACTATTTGGAACAAAGATTATAGTGGAGACGCCTTGGCCCTTTATGATTTTTCTTTCGTTATATGAACCAACATCTATTTCAGTTTTCCTCGGGATCCAGTACACTGTGCACAATGGAAAAATATTATTGCCCTAGCACGGCGAGAAGAATATTTTGATCCAAAAAATAACAATCTTGTTTGTTCGGCTCATTTTATGGACATAACAAAAAGAGGTCCGATCTTTATGAAACTTGTACAAGAATCCCTTGATTGAATGGAGGAGATAAGCCCAAAAATGTTTTTAATTTTCACAGGGTATCATTGTTTTGTCATAAATATAATTACACAAGTCATTTTATTTCGTGTATGTACTGTTATTTTCTTTTTATTTGGATTCTCGGTAATGTATTCCCACGGGAATCGGGGCCGAGATAACTATATCTCGCGGGCGGAGTCACGGTGATCAGCTAGTAGCCAATAATTTCGTATCCCAAAAATTAACCATAAGATAAAAATAAATTAATGATGCGCAGTTTTAGCAACTAATTCAGTCACTTGAAACACGGCTATCTTGTAGTAGACGTAGCGACATAGCGTTATGAAAATAGTAATGAAAGCGGAAGAACTTTGACACCCGCAAGAAGTTTGGCATTTATAATATTATAATTAGTTAAATTCATTAATTCCCTTTTTGTTATTCATACACTACAGTTACTTATTATGAAACTGACTCGAAAAAAAAAACTTTGTCAGTCGTTAATTAGTTTTCAGCTTATTTCGTCTAACATAAACAAGTAATTACAATTTATAAGATTATGGAATTTATTGTAGTCTTACATTAATTATTACGCCTACGTAGGTACATATCATAGAATCCTTAAAAGACTTTAACAAAATAAACCTACTCCATTGTTTCTATGTTCACGTAGTTCAAGTATAAGCTGCATAAGGTGAATTAGTCAGGCGGACAGATAGAAGCTACGTAATGCGATAAATTAGTGCAAACAAAAGTGAACACTATTCCGTTGAATCAAGGTTTAAATTTTAATATGAAATTTGTTTATATCTATTATGGGACATTATTTTCTTGCGATTTGTTCTAGATCCTATGTCCGTTGTATTATAAGGTCTTTGTAACCGGTATTCAATCCAATGTGATCAAAGTGGTTTTTAGCTATTTTTGACGATCATTAGACAACTTGCGTGATGAAATGATTTCATTAAAATGTACTGGTACGAGGACTTTTTATGTTGGAGGTACCCTATTGAATTTTCACATTAGTTTATTGAGGACATTATCATGTTCCTTTATATATACCGATAGTTTTTCTTTTTCCAGACATCTACTTAAGTAAGTGAATTACGCTAAAAATTTAGAATTCATGTCAGAAAATCAGGGCGTCAAAATACATTCGCATATTGTATTTATGAGAAACAATGGAGTCGTTGCGAAGTTTTGGTATGTCGTGAGGCCTTATCTAATACCAAATTAAGTACCATAAGCATGATAATAGGAAGCCGATCTAGACTTACGACATAGACGAAGAAGAAACATACATATTCATTAGGCACATTAAAAACATCAACTGCATATGAAAGTACTTAATTATAAGTTTTACTTACAGTTTTAGTTCCAGATCTCGGATATGCCCTTCCAAAAGCAGTATATTACAATCTACCTAAAGGTCAAGTCACAGCGGGAGAATACGAAACGTACGAGTAGGTTACTTATTATGCCTCACAGCTTATCAACGAGTTAACGTGAATAGATTGGCTCAGAATACTTGATCACGAAAAAAAATACACGTCAAAAATTGACACAGCAACCGACTTCAAACTACCGAAATGGGATCAAATAGTTGTCGGAATGGGACCAAATTGAAATGGGACCATTTCGGAAGAAGTAGCTTCGAATTAACAAAAAAACATAACCGACGAATTGAGAACCTTCTCCTTTTATGAAAGTCAGTTGGAAAAAAGCAAGACTAATATTATAATAGAATTTGTTACATATCTATAATTTTATTTGCATTGAATAAGTATGCTCCGAAACTCCTGGATCGATTTGAAAAAATCATTAATCTAATATAAAGCTACATTGTTAGCGAGTAACATTACCCATATATTATCGCGCTATGATCAATAGGAGCGGATCACCAATGAAAAATGTTGCAAAAACCACGTAACCACACGAACGAAGTCACGAGCGTCCGCTAGTCTTTTATAGGTTAGGTAGTAATTGTATCAATATATTGTGGCTGATATGTATATATTATAAATATTGTGGCTGATATACGAACGAAGCTGTTGCAAATGTATCGCAACTATTCTGAAGCGGTAATAGGCGTGCCCCCTATTGGGCGTTTTCACATTGCACGATATCGTGAATTTTATCGAATTTTAAGTAAGTAGCTTAAGTAAGTAGCAGCAGTAACATAACTTAATAAAGATTTAATTTTCTATCACTTTAATGCAAACCTAATATGTAGTACCTTTGAATATTAATAAAATACTATTATTTGTATGTGCTACCTGCAATCAGTCGGTGCCAAGCCCGGTGACTTTGAGCGTGATTATGTTTTAAAAAAATAAAAAATTATATATTTTTTTTTTTGTAAATACATAACTACATATCTATACTTATAATAAAGCTGTAGAAATGAAAATTCTGTACATTGAAAATATCAAAAAAATAAATAGCAGGGGGTGTTACTAGACCGACACCGAACCCAAAAATGTGATTAAAAATTTTTTGTCTGTCTGTCTGTCTGTTCAGGCATCACGCAAAAACTACCGGTTCGATTACGATGAAACTTGGTATAATTATTCTTTAATATCCTGGGCACCACACTGGGTACTTTTTATCCCGGAAAAGTATATACAATAAAAAACAAACTTAATTTTGCGGCTCAATCGCTAGACCCGATTACTATACCAACCGCAAATAATAAGTTTGTCGTGTTTTTTTTTTATTTTTTATATTGGGTTCGCCAAATTTACGCTACCCGCCTGGTGGTAAGTTGTGACGACGTCTAGCGATTGTGGGCCACTCTAACAGCACACAATACTATAGAGAGTGGCCCTCAACTTGACGACCTTCACGCTCCGCTTAAAGAACCCAGGGTTATATGTGGGAGGAAACACGTGCACAGGCAGGGCGTTCCAGGCCACTATCGTTCGGCAGAGAAACGAATGTTTAAAACGTTCGGTTCTCGCGAACATGCTATCCACTGTGTGGGAGTGGCATCTCTGCCCGGCACGCGTTGTTCGGGATCGGATGGAAGAGGGTGGTATATAGATTGAAGAGCTCTTCAGAACAGGTTACGTCACCCGCAGTGTAGTTCACTAAGGGGCGCTGCACACAGCTAAGATACTATAATATTTTAACTTGAGATACAATATCGCTCGCCATACAATTCAATGGACGCACGACGTAGATAATAAATAATATTTCATATTTTCGTATCTTAAGATGAATTTTTATGGTATAATAGAGAATATAATAGAAGATATAATAGAGAAACTGGTGTAGGGGTGCTTTATGAACGCAATAAAACCCAAAACAATGGTTTTTAGAACTTTTATCTGTTTGTCTGAATGTTTGAACACGCTAATCTCAGAAACGATTTGATTTTTTGATTTGAATTTGCGGTTTGGTTTTCAATCGCTTCATAAATAAAAAGTTATGTAGATCTAAAGTAACACGCAGGCGGAGATGCGGGTAACAGCTAGTTATATAATATATTTGGTCGCGTTTTAGCACAAAATTTGAATTGAAACAACGAATTTGCATTTTTTTCAACATTTAAATTCTGCAGAAATATGTTTCTCCTCGTTAATAATATGTGTTGTTAAGCAATTTAAGAAATGTTTAAATTGTCATTATGCGGATGGGTACTGCAGTACCCACCTCATCAGGTCAGGGCCTAAGTCACGTATTGTAATTGTAGCAAAGTAGCATCGTATTTTCACGTCGAAGGCGATTTTTTACAGTTTTCGTAGTCTACTAACACAAACGCAGTCCAGTAGCGAACGTGCGTCTGCCTGCTAGCTTGTGACGCGCTAGTAGCTGTTTGCGTGCGTAGTCTACTAGTTTTACATATTTAAATTCCAACATAGCCGCCGCTACATAACTGTCACCGGTAATATGAAAGTTTTTGGAAAGTGTGGTGGGAATTGATATTTTTTTATGGGAAGAGATGGAGTTTTATTACTTGCGGGGGCTTCAAGGGGAGTCCGAAAATGAAGTCCAAATTGTGGATACAGTGGATAGCATGTTCGCGAGAACCGAACGTTTTAAACATTCGTTTCTCTGCCGAACGATAGTGGCCTGGAACGCCCTGCCTGTGCACGTGTTTCCTCCCACATATAACCCTGGGTTCTTTAAGCGGAGCGTGAAGAGGCACATCAGTAGGTCGTCAAGTTGAGGGCCACTCTCTATAGTATTGTGTGCTGTGAGAGGGGCCCACAATCGCTAGACGTCGTCACGACTTACCACCAGGCGGGCGGCGTCAATTTGGCGAAACCAATATTAAAAAAAAAAAAAAACCCTTATCTCGAAAACTAAGCATCCCAGGTCAATTTCGCCCTAATTTTTCCGGCCCCATAGTACCCCAAGTAAGTATTTGAACCCCATCTTCCCAAAAAATTTTTCTTCCCAATTCTCATCCAACTTTCCACATAACTTGAAGCCCCTATATCCCGATAACGGAGCTTCCCAGCTCAATTCTGAGCAAATTTTTGTTCCACTGCATCCCGACCGAGATCTATTCTATTAGCCTGCAAAAAAAATACCGGGAATTCCCATCCCACAAAAGTACCCAAGATTCCCAGTACCTGATATCTCGGAAAGTAAGCATCTCAGGTCAATTTTGACTTCTTTTTCGGACACCCGCAAGTAACAAAACTCCATCTCTTCCTATAAAAAGAAATCCCAATTCCCATCCCACTTCCCAAAAACTATGATATTACCGGTGACAGTTGGACGTGTTTCTATGTTCCCTTACATATCTAGGTTCTATGAATAGGTCTGGGGGCTATATCCTGGTAATACAACATCAATCATCCCCCCCCCCCAAAGGTTTCTATGTTGCAGTTTAAATATGTAAAATAGTAGACTACACTAAATTGAGTGAGATAACAAACGAGACGAATCATATGCTCATATGCTGTGATTAATCACAGATGAAATCACCGTGGGGCGGGGCCCCAAGAGATTAGACTACGTCCTCGCCGTCCGCCCTGGACCCCAACTTGACCACGGTAACGCAGTGGCAAGTTGGGTGACCGAACGTCGACATCGAAACTTGAGTGGCCAACACAGAAGAAATTGTGCTTACTATGAATAAGCCTGAAGAGACCCCCGGTCCTGACACTGCCCTTCCCCGGGCAGTCTCAGCCGACGACATATTGCGTGAACAACGGACTTCGATGCCTTTTGATTTGGGGGCTCGCGTCGCGCCGCCTAGTTGCAGCGCGACGTCGACGCCCCAAGGAAATGTTGCTGCTGGGACTGACGATGGGTCAGCTCCCAGTAGTGTGAGGGGTAAGGGCCGTTCTTCTTCGCAGAAGAGGACCCTCGAGAAGGGGGGGCTGCCGCGCGACCGGAGCACTAGTTGCTCTGGGTGGGGGTCCCTCCTCTCCAGCGATTCGGAGGAGGAGGTGCCGGTGAAGACGGTGCGCACGCGTCTCGACGCCTACAGAAAGCGCCCGCCAACACCACCCCCGTCATCTGTGCCGTCCCTGCGCAGCCGCAGGGATATCGGTGTGCCGCCCGCGCGGGAGATAATGAGTATTTTCTCCCGCATGAACGCGGCCATGCGGGGGAGTAAAAATATGTCGGGGAGGAAGAAGATTGTGGCTTCACTGGTGGATGAAGCCCAATCCTCCTTCGACAAGCTCCTCGAGCGGAGCGTCACAGAGGAGGAGGAGAAGCTCCGCAAGCAGGTTGCGAGCCTGGAGGTGGAGCTCACTGCCTCCCGAAAGGAGATGGAAGATCTCCGTCGGGAGGTCGCTGAGTTGACCAAAGCGGTCAAGGCACCTCCAGGTCCCATGCCACCTCCTCCTCTGACGGCTGGACCAGCGCCGAAGACGGCGCCTAGGACCGCGCCCACCATGGCGCCCGGCTCGCCACCGAAGCCTGTACCGACTACGGTGCAGGTCCTGACGGCGATCGAGAGGCGCCTCGCGGTCCTGGAGGACCGGGCGTACCGCCCTCCGCTAGTGCGTCCCGCGTTTTCATACGCGGCGGCTGTTGGCGGTGCTCCCGCTCCGGGTCCAAGCGGCACTCCCGCTGTCCGCCGCCCCGCTCCGCCCCCGTCCGTTTCAGCGAACCGGATGCCGGCCGAGACCGCGGCCCAGGCGCGGAAGGCCAAGGGGCGCGGTAAGAAGAGTGGCACCCCTGCCGCCTCGTCTTCCTCTAACGTCGCTCCCGTTGCTTCCTTACATCCCTCCAGACGGGAGGGATGGGAAGTAGTGGGAGCCAAGAAGAGGAAGACGAAGGCTGCCAAGAAAGCGGCCAAAGCCGCCGCGGCGAAGGCGCCGAAGAGGCCCCGCCCCCCTCGCTCCACCGCCGTCGTCCTGACGGTGACGACGGTAGGTGTGGAGAAAGGGGTGGGGTACGCCGACGTACTGAGGACCGTGAAGTCCTCAGTCAACCTTTCGGCCCTCGAAATACAAGGGGGGCTCCGGTGCAAGACGACACGCACCGGGGCTCGCCTCCTCGAGGTCTCCGGCGCCTCCAGCGGCCCTAAAGCTGACGCCCTAGCGGCTCAGCTTAGGGTCGCGCTGGACGAAGAAGCCGTCCGCGTCACCAGACCCACCAAATGCGCCGCATTGCGCATCACGGGTCTGGATGACGCGGCCACGACGGAGGAAGTTGTCTCCGCCGTCGTGGAGGCGGGCGGCTGCCCCCGTGACCAGGTGAAGGCTTCAGATATCTCCTTCGGCTCCACTGGTCACGGGATGACAGTCGTCCAGTGCCCCGTCGCGGCGGCACTGAAAGTGGCGGACGGACGAAGCCTCCTCGTAGGGGGCTTCCTAAAGGCGCAGGTGCACCTCCTTCGTGCTCGGGAAACCAGATGTTTCCGGTGCATGGTGGTGGGGCACGTCGGAGTGCAGTGTACAGCGGAAGTCACCGTGGGCGATCGGTGCTTCCGCTGCAGCCGGCCCGGTCACAAGGCAAGTGCCTGTGACGCCCCGCCTCGCTGCTTTAGATGCGAGGCGGAGGGCAAGACCGCGGATCACCGGGTCGGCAGCACAACCTGCGCCGCCTCGAAGCCAAAACCTCGTCCGTCCGCTGAGAGCGGTGGGGGTGCCGCCCTTGCGCGGCCAGTTGCTTCGCGGCGGGATGCGGTTATGGACGTCAATTAATGTCTGACGCCCGTATCCGTATCCTGCAAGTGAATTTGAACCACTGCCGTGCTGCTCAGGATCTTCTGTACCAGAGCATCCGGCAGTGGTCCATAAACTTGGCCGTGGTCGCCGAGCTGTACTACGTCCACCCGGGAAGCCCGGTGGACGAGGACGGCTCGGCCTGTTGTATCTTTGGGGGGTCCGCCGCAGACAACTCGCGCCTTGCGATCATTGCAAGGGGCCGCGGGTGTGTTGTGGCGGACTATGATGGGTTGGCAGTCGTGGCCACCTACATCTCGCCGAACATTGACGAGTCTCAGTTTGAGCTATGGCTCACTGAGCTCGACGTCGTCTTCGCTGCGTGCCGTCCTCGCCCTGTCCTGCTCCTGGGAGACTTCAACGCCTGGAGTGAGGCTTGGGGCTCCCGGGAAACCAGGGACAAGGGGAGGCTTCTTGAGGACTGGACCAGAACACGTGGTCTGGAGGTCCTCAACCGGGGGAATGTCGCCACCTATTGGCGGCGAGGGGGGGAATCGATCGTGGACGTAACGTTCGCATCCCCTGACCTCGCCCGCCGTATTACAGGCTGGCGCGTGGAGGAGGGTGAGGAGACGCACTCGGATCATCGGTACATCCGGTTCGATGTCGTCCCCCCACCTGACCTCCCACAGCCGGTGGCAAATCCCCCGGATCCGCGTTGGGCACTTCACCATCTGGATCGGGTGGCTCTCCTGGAGGCATCCATCGTGCAGGCCTGGATTCCTGCGCCGGACAGGCCTGCCGATGTGGATGCCGAGGCGGAGTGGTTCAGGAGAGCCATGTCGCAAATCTGTGATGCGGCGATGCCTAGGGTTACACCCAGACCGGCCAGGAAGCAGGTGTACTGGTGGTCGCCGGAGATTGCAGAGCTGCGCGCAGCATGCATCTCCGCCCGCCGCCGGTACACCAGGTTTCGCCGGAGGCGTCGCCGCCCAGACGACGCGGCAGCCCGAGAGGCGGAGCTTTTTCAGGCATACAGGGAGGCTAAAGGTAATCTCCAGGAGACGATAAAGCGGGCCAAGACGGCGGCCCGCGAGGAGCTCCTGGAGACCCTGCAGCAGAACCCATGGGGGCGCCCGTACCTACAGGTCAGGGAGAAACTCCGACCTAGGGCGCCCCCACTGACCCAGAGTCTCCAGCCGCAGCAGCTGGAGCGGGTCATGGGCTCCCTGTTTCCAACGAGCGCGGAGGAGCACGTCCCTCCGCGCATGGCTCCGTATTTGCCCGACGCGGATAGCACCAGCAAAGACGACGTACCCGAAGTCAGGGTGGGGGAGCTAGGTGCGGCAGTACTCCGGCTTAAACGCCGGAAAATCACTGCCCCCGGACCCGACGGCATTCCTGGCCGTGCATGGGTCCTGGCCCTCGAAGAACTCGGGCCTCGACTGATGGGGCTCTTTAGTGCATGCATGTGTGGAGGACGGGGAAACTGGTCCTGATCCGTAAGGCGGGGCGGCCGGTGGACTCACCGTCCGGATATCGGCCGATCGTGTTGCTCGACGAGGTGTGTAAGCTCTTTGAGCGAATTATCGCGGAACGCCTCGTCGAGCATCTCACGAGTGTGGGGCCAGACCTGGCGGATAACCAGTTCGGTTTCCGTCGGGGACGCTCCACCGTGAGCGCGATCATGCGCGTGAAGAGCCTGACGGAGGAAGCAGTCTCGCAGGGCAAGGTGGTGATGGCGGTGTCTCTTGACATCGCCAACGCGTTCAACACCTTGCCATGGAGCTGCGTTAGGGAGGCGCTCGTGTATCACGAAACGCCTCTCTACCTCCGTCGTATTGTCGGGGCCTATCTCTCGGAGCGGGCCATAGCTTTCCCCAGCTGGCTCGGGCCAGCTCGGCGAGATGTGTCGTGCGGTGTTCCGCAGGGGTCGGTCCTGGGGCCGCTTCTGTGGAACATCGGCTACGACTGGGTGCTGCGGGGTGCGTTGCCTAGGGGTGTCGGCGTAACGTGCTACGCCGACGATACCCTCGTCACGGCGCGGGGTGCAACGTACCAGGAGGCAGCACTCAAGGTCACGACGGGTGTTGCTCGAGTCGTGGGTCGGATACGGCAGCTGGGACTGGAGGTGGCCTTGCACAAGTCCGAGGTTCTGTGTTTTCACAGACCTCGGAACGGTCCACCAGAAGGTTCCAGCATATGGGAGCATGTGGGAGGCGTTAGCATCGGCATCAAGCCCTCGATGAAGTACCTAGGGATCGTACTTGATAGGCCTTCTTGCCTAGGCCGCGTTTTGATGCGGACGTGTTTGCTGACTTATACTCGTATAGTGTAGCGCGGCGTCAGCCGTTGCATGTATTGCGATGAGTTCGCAACTTGTCGCAAACGAATTACTGGCGTTCTGCAGGAACAGAAGCTGGATGTGATGGACGAGCTGTCGGCTATCCAGACCTATTCGTCAAGTTTCAGCCATGAAGATATAGCTGCCTCCAAGCGGCTACTGTACAGCGTACTCAATAAGAGCGACCAGATGGTGTCCCGCCGGCGTGACGGGACAAGGAAGAGCATACAGGATATCATCACGCTGCTTAAGGCAACCGATCCCGACGACGTGCCTACGTTTGTGGCCCAGGACTTATCGAAGCTTCCTCCGGTCACATTCGATCACGTCGACGTTACCTGCCTTTTAAAGGATATAGTGTCCTTAAAGGCGAGCCTGGCGGACGTCCAGACAAAGTTGGCGAAAACCGAGGATATCGTTGTGAATTTGCGTCAAGAACTTTTTACTTTACGTGGGACTACAGTGGTATCTAGGTCACCACCTAACGCCAACATTAACACGCGCTGCGAAGCTGACCTCAATGTGAGTTTCGCGTCAGCAGTTTTGTCGCCGTCCGTGTCGCCGTCATCGAGTGCACGCACACTTGCCCCCGCCCCCGCGGCCCCTACCTGTCAAGCCGCTCGAACCCTGCGCCTTGCTCCGCTGCCCGTGCCTGCAGTTCCCGCGAAACTACGAGGTTTTGTTAGCGAAATCAAGACCGCTCCACCGAAGCCACTACCTGAGAAGGTATCGGATGTGGCTAATGATGAGTTTGTGACGGTGCAAAGTAGGAAGCGCCAATCGCGAACCAAAGGGAACCGTTGCGGCACAGATGCAACGCAGTCCAGCACAGCGCTGCGTGCCGCAGTACCGAGTACACTAGTGTATGTATCCCGCCTACACTACACCACTAAGGCGGAGAACATCGTGGAGTATGTGCGCAAGAAGGGCAACTTCGCGCCGAGACTACAGCTGTTGGAGTCGAGCCGCAACGTCAGTTTCCTGTCGTTCGTGGTGCGAGTGCCCAACAGTCGCCTGAGCCTTGTCATGCAGGAGAACTTCTGGCCACAGGGCGTGGTATTCCGTCGCTTCCGCGGAACGCAAAAGGACCTAAGTGCGATAGTGAAGTGGCTACTAACACTAGTCTTAAGGTTCTATCACTAACACAACTTTATAATATCTATCTATGTATTCTTAGTTTTAAGGTATTTATCTATGGGCCGTAGAATAAGTTTATACCACCTGTAACTTTTCTATTTGTTGCCTGAAATAAATAAATAAATAAATAAAAAAAAAAAAAAAAAATAAAAAATAGCCGATGGAACTTCGGACCACATTTCCGAAGTTTGGTCCCCAAGGTGACGCAGGCATCGGTCGCGCTTTCGCGACTGATGCCCAACCTAAAGGGACCCAACGCCTCCTGCAGGAGACTGTACCTGGGGATCGTGCGGAGTATGGCCCTATACGGGGCTCCCGTATGGGCGGATAGGTTGGCGGTCAAGGGGAACGTGACTCTGTTAAACAGACCACTTAGAACCTTGGCCGTCAGAACCGTACGGGGGTACCGCACGATCTCCGGAGAGGCTGCATGTCTCCTAGCCGGGACCCCTCCATGGGACCTGGAAGCGAGAGCCCTTGCGTCATTGTTCCAATGGCGCAAGGAGGCGCTGGAGCGGGACCACAGGCCTGCGTCTCGAGAAATCGAGGACCAGCGGTCCCAACTCCGCCAGGATCTCATGGAGTCATGGAGGATGCGACTTGAGCAACCCAAGGGGGGTGCCATCTTCATCGCGGCGGTGAGACCGATCATGGACGATTGGCTGCAGAGGCAGCATGGTGACCTCACGTACCGTGCGACGCAGATGGTTGCCGGGCATGGGTGCTTCGGTAGCTATCTGTTTCGCATGCATCGTGAGGTCACACCCCGGTGTCAACACTGCGAGGTTTCCGACGACGACACCGCACTCCACACGTTGGTGGAGTGCTCAGCGTGGGCGAGTCAGCGCCGGGACCTCGTAGTGGGTCTGGGCGTGGATACCCTCTCGCTGGGGACCATGCTTCAAGCCATGGTATCCAGCGGGAGTAGGTGGAACGCGGCCGTGTCCTTCTGCGAGCAAGTCATGCTCGCGAAGGAGGCGGCCGGGAGGGAGAGGGAGCGTACCCTCTCCGCCGAGTTCCGTAGTCGGCGGCCAGGCCGCCCCAGACTACGCGACTACGCCCAAGACTATCGTCCTCCATGATCGTGGCCTGAGGACGGCGGGATCGCCACCCACCGTCCTTACAGAAGCAGGCTAGAAGGGTTGCGTGCTGCGGGGCCTTTGCCCCATAGCACGCAACCAGATTCACTCACTGACGCGGGATAAAACCCGACCCCAATGACGCGGGATTCTCGTCCCGACCAAACACCCGCAAAGACCACAGGGGTGGTCAAAGTCCGCCGGGCGCCACTGGACATACCCTCTGCTAGTAACCAGGGACGCCCGGCAACGGACGTTAGAGCGGCCGCGGCCTTGGGCCGCGGAATTAAAAAAAAAAAAAAAAAAAAAGATGAAATCACCGTGACTCCTTGTTTAGTCACGATATCGCCACGATTTCGTGGCAGTGTGAAAGCGCCCATTACCTGAAACCAACAAAAGATAATTTTTTAAAAGCGACAGTCTTCCCGATCGGTGATGAAAACGTGATTGTCTATGTATGGTGAATAAGTACTAGAAACAGTCATATCTCGTTATACTGTTCTAGCCACAGCGTATCACACGCGGAAGGATTTTAGACACGAACGTTACCTAAACAAAACTAGAACATCCAGTTCCGTCTGAGAAACCGTTCCATAAACAAAACTCAATTGGTCTAAACGAGTGATTTTTTTAATTCTGGGCCGATGAGATCATAAGGTGAATGGCCGATGCCCGAGCGGCTTTTATACAAATGGGTCACGGGGACAACCACCATGACATTGATGGGTTGAGCTCCATATTTTGCACTTGGTATTTATTAGAATATTATTTGGTGCTCGCGACTTCGCTCGCGACGACTTTGGATAAATACTAAGATTAAAAAAAAATACTAAGCTTTGAGGTGAAACAGTAACTAATATCCACACATCCAACCATACAAACTTTCGCGTAGGTATGTCTTTGAGACTGACGGTGGCACATAAAACTGCTGGATACAATAAATATCTGAACGGAAATCAAATATAAGTCATTCGGTCAGGAGGAAATGGAATCCCAGTGAATTTAGTGCCAATAATATAAGATATTTTACATATTTATATTTTAGATTTATTATGTGATCAATAAGTTATAAAAACTTTTTTTTTGAGAGGGGCTCGTGGTCTAGTGGTAACCGACAATGTTAACATATTGTAAAGGTTAAGCAACATCGAATCGGGCCGGTCTTAGGATGCCATTTCTTACCATTACCATTTCTTAAGACACTGAGACCCCTCCGTGCCTCGCAGAGCACGTTAAGCCGTCGGTCCCGGTTGTCATACAAACATCTATGGCAGTCGTTAGGGGTAGTTTGAGCCCTAAATCAAAAATCCGACCGGTCTAACTACAGAACTTCGATATCGCCCATGGGTTGTGGAGGTCAGATGGCAGTCGCTTCACGGAAAATATTGATGTTCAGCCGAATCGCAGTTAGACTGGAAATCCGACCCCAACTCAGTTGGGAAATGACTCGGTGAATGATGTAGACAGACAGACATGTCACGCCTATATCCCCGGAGGGTTAGGCAGGTACATTACACACCCACAATTTGTAAGAATGTAATATGGTATATTGCACTTATCTGAAACTTATCTGCGCCAGAGCTTCATCCGTTTATCTACAGGTTCATCACTTGTAGGTGAGGTTGGCTTGGTGGTCTAAGACCTCCACAATAAAATAACTAAATGATATTATTAACCATAAACTCCCTGATTAATTCATCCTCATTAATATCTGTTATCAAGATTTTAAATCCATTGACTTTTCTTTTAAAGAAACTTTATAAAGACGGAGGTTCTGTATACATCGAATTTATTTGTTTCATTTTCATTAATGTCCCATTTCCTGGTTGACACGAGATCAGAGTTGATAGATCGGATTGTGGACTATCAATCTGGCTGATTGGCGAAATTGATTGGCGCCGTCTAGTAATAACTACTTGCACTGTGTCTCCTTTCTGGTTCTGACTCAACACTGCCACGTGACCTGTCCAACAGCTTTTAACTTTTATTATGTGGCAACATGTGTCTTTGTCATATATAGCCTATCAATCTTCCATACAGGATTGCGGAAGATGAACACGAGACAGATAAAAAGTAGTCACTTGTTCTATAAATAAATCTTATGAGCATATCTATGAAATCCACCTAAGAGCTTAAAGACCTAAGTCAAACATACTAGCAAGTGGAGCTGAGCACCTGGCGATCAACCGACAAGGCTACGAGTTGCCTTGGTCATCGTAGCTCAGTCCCTTGTAGGATTCGAGTCCTGCCGATGACATTTCTGTTTTGTGATTTATAATTTGTATCTAAATCTATACTTATAATAAATCTGTGGAAGTGAAAATTCTGTACATTGAAAATATAAAAAAAAAAATGGTAATGGGGGGTGTTACTAGACCGACAACAAACCAAATATGTAATTTTTTGCGGTTCAATCCCTAGATCCGATTACTGTATCAACCGCAAATAATAAGTTTGTCGTAGGTTACGTCACCCGTAGTGGAGTTCACTAAGGGGTGCTGCACACGGCAAAGATACTATAATATTTTATCTTAAGATACAATAGCGCTCAACAGCTATACGTAATAAATCAGTAACTGGTGATCCAGAAAGCTATAACACGCAGGCGGAGCTGCGGGCAACAGCTAGTACTAAATAAAGTTGCCGGTGAGCGGCAATAGGCTCGCTCTATAACGAATCATAGTTATTGCTAAAAGAGGGTGTATACTGATGTGCCTACCTCTTGAACCTAACCTCTATTGGACCTTATGAACTAAAGTCGTTGCTCGTAGTATTTAAGTCATGGTAATTTATATGTTTCAGTCATAGTATTTCTTTCATCGCTACCAACATATAATTTAACTTTAATTAAAATCAGTTAGACTGAAATATAGTGTATTTAAGAGTTTGTTTGTACGTTTATGAAATGCCAGAGGACAGCTAACGAGGTCTACTACAATTATCACGTAACAACACAATAATAGTCGGGTACATACTTTGAAAAACGTTGGCGTTCACGAATGAAAGTGGCGCTTGCCGCCATTCAAAACCGTAAATCACACCATCTGGCGTAGCGCCGCCGGTCATAGATTAAGAATATTCACAGACATGTGTATGACGTAAAGAGAAGAGAAGAGGGAAGCTAAGTAGCTGGTGTGGCTCTAAACAAATTAACAAACAGTACAATAAGAGAACGTGCAGTGTCTCAGAAGATGCAATAATCAACGTGGAAAAAGGGATGCGTATATGGTTTGGATATGTTGAGTGGATGGATGAAAGGATATTGACCAAACCAGTTGATAAAGTGAGGAATGTAGTAAGGATCGAAGGGGAAAAACAGATAAATCTTGAAAAAAGGCCAGGTAAAAAGAGTATCCATAACTGGCGAATGCCTGCATGCATGAAACACTACCTAATGACAGTTGAGGAAATGTAAGAAGTATCCCAAGATAGTAGCAAGTGGAGAACTCTGGTCTCTGCTTATCTCAGTTGGTTAATAGGCTCTTAGGCTTATCATCCCCTTGTTAATGTTCCTTCGTCCATCCAAAGTCTGTCTTTTTCGCGATTCATAACAATATGAATAACTAAGACGATATTGAAGTTGATAGATAAATACAAATTTATCCATCAACTTCAATATCGTCTTAGGGGAGTGAAGGTCAGGTGACAGTCGCTTTACCGGAAATATTGAAGTTCAGCCAAATCGCAGTTAGACTGGAACGGAAAACGCTAGGTGGATGATGATTTTATTTTTCTATCACCATTACAATAGTAACATAATGGATGGATAGAGTTATATTTTAATACTGACTAATAAGTTATTGGTATTTAGTTAGAGAGCAACAAAGTTACTATCAAATCTCTTGCCCTTAGAGAAAACAGGCGTGATTGTATGTATATATGTATGTATAACTTGTGACATAATAAAAATTTGCAAACGCAAAAACTAAATAAATAATATATATTTGGAGCAGCTGCGGCCTAGTTTGCGTAGCGCATTACAAATTAACGGATGGAACTGAAACCACATCCCTGGATTAATGAGTGGTAGGTATATGTACTAAGAGCAGGAATTGGTTATGTTGTTTGGACCCATCTGTCTATCTACACTATAATAAATCAGTAGATATTGTTTGTACATCCAATTTTTTTTTTTTTTTTTTTATTTTTTTTTTTTTATATTTAGGTCGACAAATTGACGCCACTCGCCTGATGGTAAGCTGAGGCGACGTCTGGCAATTGAGGGCGACTCTCACAGTACACAGGAATACTATAGAGAGTGGCCCTCAACTTGACGACCCTGTAATGTGCCTCTTCACGCTTCGCTTAAAGAGCCCAGGGTTATATGTAGGAGGAAACACGTGCGCAGGCAGGGCGTTCCAAGCCACCATCGTTCGGCAGAGAAACGATCGTTTAAAACGCTCGGTTCTCGCGAAGACGGTTTCCACGGTATGAGGGTGACATCTCTGCCCGGCACGCGTTGTTCGGGATCGGAAGGGAGAGGGTGGGATCAGGTTGAAGAGCTCTTCAGAACACTCACCGTGGTAAATACGGTAGAACGCGGCCAAGGAAGCAATTGTTCGGCGCTGGGCTAGCGGCTCAAGGCTTCCCGTTACCTCCGGACAGTCTATAATGCGAACAGCGCGTCGCTGCATAGCGTCGAGTGCGTCCAGCAAATACTTCGCGGAGCCGTCCCAGAGGTGAGAGCAGTATTCAACGCAGGGTCTAATCTGCGTTTTGTACAGCAGACACCTCTGGTGCGGTGTAAAGAATCGCTTTACCTTGTTCAGTATTCTTAGTTTCCGCGAAGCTAGCCCAATACATCTCTCAATGTATTTTGTGTTATTGAGCTCTCGACGAACGTCTATGCCAAGGATGTCTAGATTGTCCTTCATTGGTAATATTGCATTCTGAAGAGTGGGTAGGGGAAGGAAAGGGGATTTTTTCGCTGTAAATGCACACGCCTGTGTTTTGTGGGCATTGAACTCGACCAAGTTCTCGGCACCCCATTGGGAGATACTGTCGAGGCTTCGGTCGAGATCACCCACGAGATGTCGTCTCTCCTCCTCTATCACAGATCGCCCCGCCGTCGGACGAACCGAGTAACTCCCGTGCAATGTACTGTCATCTGCATAGCAATGAATGTTCCCGAGGGAAAGCATATCATTGATATGCAGAAGAAAGAGAGTTGGTGACAGTACGGACCCCTGCGGTACCCCGGCATTCACTTGCAAAAAGCGAGAAGCCTGGCCATCGCAGAGGACCCGCACTCGGCGCTCGTTTAAAAAACTGGCAATCCAGCTGCACAGTTGAGGAGGTAGACCATATGCCGGAAGCTTGGAAAGGAGCGAAGCATGCCAGACCCTATCGAAAGCTTTGGCGATGTCCAGGCTAATAGCCAAGGACTCGCGAAACCTTTCCATAGCCTCACCCCATACATGCGTGACGAATGCCAGGAGGTCACCCGTTGATCGTTTTGGCCTGAAGCCATATTGCCGATCATTGATTAGCGAGTGATCCTCCAGGTATCGCATGAGCTGCTTATTAATAAGAAGCTCGAGCACCTTGCAAATGACTGAGGTGACAGCTATGGGTCGATAGTTGCCTGGATCGGATCGATCCCCTTTCTTGGGGATCGGTTGTACGTTCGCCTCCTTCCAGGCCTCCGGCACGAGGCCTGTAGAGTATGACAGGCGGTACAGACGCGTTAATACTGGAGACAACTCAGCAGCACATTTTCGTAGCACCACCGCCGGAATGCCGTCAGGGCCACTGGCTTTCCGCGTGTCGAGTGACCGCAGCACTGCCCGTACATCACATTGCCTGATAACAATATCAGGCATAGTGTGGCCACAGTTGGCGATGGCGGGGGGCTGCAGGCCACGGTTATCGACCCGGGAATTAGCCGCAAAGAGGTCTGCGAGCAAGTCCGCCTTCTCTTGGGCTTTGTGAGCCAGTGATCCATCAGGAAAACGCAGTGGTGGCAGCGACGGTTGACAAAAATTTGACTGTACGGCTTTGGCCAGTTGCCAGTATCCACGGCTGCCCGTGGGATGGGATGTGAGCTCCTGACCAAGCCGCGCGACGCGCTGGGCATCCGCTCTCTTGAAGGCCCTCTTGCTGAACCTAGTGGCCCGATTGTACGCTGCTTTGAGGCGGTTCACGTTCGGGTCACGTGCCGCCCGAGCCCTGACCCAGGCGCGATATGCCGACTGTTTTTTCTGGACAGCCTCGGCACATTCACGCCCGAACCAGGGGCGAGCTTTGCGGATGCTGGCGACATCAGTGAAAGGGATATAATATTCTATCCCTAGACTGATCTCGCCAGCAATGGCAGCAGCGCTATCCGAAGGCGCCTTCCCTACAAAGCAGCGCTGGCTCCACGGGATGGACGCAAAGTAATCGCGGAGACCGTCCCAGTCTGCCGACGAGTAGTGCCATAGTCGTCGAGTCATTTGTTCAGCACGAGCAGACGGTGGCACTTGGAAGCTGGCGTGCACCACACAGTGGTCGGATGTGCCCAGTGGGGCGCGTACCGACACACTGTACTCGGCTGGGCGACTCGTCAGCAGTAGATCCAGCAAGGCGGGCGTGTGGTCTGACCTGTCAGGTATCCGGGTGATCCCCCGTACCATCTGGGTCAGCCCGTGGGAGAGAGCGAATGCATGGGCGGTTCGTCCCGCATGATCGGTCCTAAGGGACCCCAGCCACTCAACGTGATGACCGTTAAAGTCCCCCAGGAAAACCAGGTCAGCGTTCGGGAACCGCACCTGCGCATCGTCAGCCATCTCGCTGAGGTATTCGAAAAGCCTTGTTGTCCCAGTGTCCCCTGTGTGAGAGCGGTAGACGCACACGTAGATCTGGCTCATGGAGCCATGATCCACGTGCAGCCAAAGGACGGAGTAGGAGGGGTTCTCCAGACAGCGCAACCGGCGGCAGCAAACATCCGCCCTAACGAACACGCACACCCCGGCTTTATCGCGGAATTGTTCTTCAATGATATAGCCCGGGTAACAGAGGTACGACGTGTCGTCAGGGCGGCGTATCTGTGTCTCCGTTAGGAACATCACAGAAGGCCGTGCCGACTCCAGGTGATGGTGGACGGTATCGAGGTTTGCATGGAGTCCGCGGATATTCGCGAACTCCACCTCAAACGAAGTCAACTTTGTGGGGTTTCTAGGGGCCGCTGTGTACCGTCTATTCTCTTGTTGCACTGTCATTTTGAAATATGGGGAAGCGTGAAGACAGGGCGATATTTGGTGCGGCAGTAAGTGACAAAGTGCAGAGGCTAGCTTCATCTAGAACCGTGTGGTTAGGTCGGAGCCGACCCGCCGGACGGAAGGGCTCCCAAACCCCCCTGATGCAAGGCCGCCGCTACCCCACACCGGTTACCACCCGGAGCGGCGACCCCACAACAGGATTATGCGCAACATGTGGGGCAGCCTACTGGGGTGGTTGGTCCCAGGCGGGCCCCATGACTATGTTGCGGGCGGCCGCGGCAACGCCGTTGCTAAGGGTCTCCCTGGCCGGCGAATCGACCCACACCACCCACACTAGACTCAGCTTCGCCCCCACTGGACCCCTGCCTGCCGCACCATACACCGCCCCGGGCCCGGCAGTGCAGCTGCTGAACCTTAGGGGTTCAGCAGCTGCACTGCCGGGCCCGGGGCGGTAACCCAGCCTGGGCTGGGTTACTTGGGGGGCTTTAGCACAGCTGCACGGTGGTACCCCCCCGGACCAACACTGTTGTATCACCTGGTATCCACGTAGGGGCCAAAGCCACCACATGGGTACCGTAATATACGAACCTCGTCCGTTAATCAGCAGGTGCGCCACTAGCAGGTGAGGTCGCTGGGGCCCGATAGATGTAAGAAGGGCCCCTTTGCACCCAAAATTTTACCCAAAATTAACAAGAAATCAGTGTTAAAAAGATTTATAAAACACAACAAAGGTAACGTTTAATTCTAGCATATCTGCTATCTTTATTTTAATTTAATTTATTTTTATTTTATTAAGCTTTACGCACAAACAAATGCTTAATGGCGGACTTAATGACGAAGGTATTTTCTGCCAGTCAACCTTAGGGTGATGCAGAGAATCTACTGGGTAGGTATTTAAACCATATATAAGACTTAGTACATGAATCTATCCGTCTTGCGTGTACACTAATCTCTGAAGTTACTGAACGGATTTTCATACGATTTTCACAGATAGATAAGCTCTACTTGGGGCAAAATATGGGCTTCGTATCTTATCGTATCTGCGGGTAAGTATCAACTAATCGGTAATATATTTTTTTAATAACGTGCATCTGCCTGTTTGTAACTCGGTAGGCTATAAGTTTTTATAACTTTTTCATTGTTGGTAGGTATATCCTATAACATCTGATACCCCATTCACACATTCGTGCGAGTGGCGAGACGAGACGCAAAACGAGGTACGAGACGAGTGTGTGAAGGAAGTATGACGGTTGACTGACAGAGAATGACATTGACATTTAGTCCACCAATGTACTAGTTAGTCTATAAAGTAAGTAAATAATTATTTTTGTATGACGCGAGCGGCTTCGCGGGTTTACCAACTAAACAAATAAACCCTGTCAAGACCAGGAAAATGGCACTAATCTTATTGTTAATTTTTGTAATATTTCATTCACATGTTTACAAAACAACAAAGGCAAATGATTCGCCAAGTGTATCGTAACATAAAGCTCAGAAATGAGTACTACGAGTATTTTAGAATGTGTAAGGAGTGTACAATCTGTTATTATTACACGACTATTAGTATGAAACGACGGGAGCAAAATTAGCAGTGCAATAACCGAGAGGCATATTTTAGTGGGTTTACGTTGATGTGAGACGTATTCGTCGTCTCGTAGTGTGCCAGCCAGACGGATTATTTTTAATTGTGATCTTTAATATTAAGGATCAGGAAGTGTGCTTTTGAATATAGATGTACAATACAACAATAGATATTTTAACGAAAGTTTAATAGTTTGCCACCAAAATAAACATCATAGACATTGCTAAACGCTTAATCGATGCTTCTCAGGACCAAAAGGTTATTTTCTGGCCCAAAGAATGAGTAAGTATCGCCATCCAACGTGGCAACACAGCCAGCATTCTGAGAACCTTCCCAGTCAGCAATGACGCGAAGGAATTTTTTAAACGACATTTTGTAGTGTAAATATTTTTTGTGCATATTATGTAAATTGTTATTCTTATTGTAAATAAATATTTCATAGGTAGGGTTTTAATTTATAGAGTAGTTTTGTAACTAGTGTCGACTGGCTATTTCAAAGATGTACGACTATAATTTATTACTTAACCTACTAAAATAGATTTGTTATGCCGAAAATTCGTTGACAAAAGTTATTTCTTTGTGTTTTATACTGCCATTTTTTTATAAACTGTCTCGAGTGCGAGCGGTATTCCAAGTATTTGGTCTCTAGGTAAATGGGATGTCATGGTGTCATCAGAGAGTTCTTTGTCAAGTCTACAGACATGGTCGGACTACAGTGGATGATAGATATTAAATTGAATAAAATGTAATTGAGATAGGTATCGCGAATTGGTAGTTTTAGTGGCTTTAGTAGTAGGTAAGCTTCAGAATATCATTAGCAAAGTAACTTCTCCGAAATATACAGTCGAAACGTATCTATTAAAATCCAGGAATAGAGTTTAGTGCAATAGAAAAATGGTTTACAATCGTAATAATATTAAAACTGCAGTATGTCTGTCCTAATATCACTAATTAACATGTCGTTATGCTAGATATTTTAGGAGACGGCAAGTAAAGTATGTTTGTTTGAAGTGTGGTCGCCATTGCTAAATGCGTGCGATGTTATGACAGACAATTGAGTTCTCCAACTACCCGTTATTTGTGGTTATTTCTACGTAGAACTGCAAATATTTGTAGTTATTACATGTGCAGATGTTACAATAACTCTTGACTGTCAATTTATCGGGTCATTTTCATTTTAGTCTAATTTACTGAACGAGAACGTTTTCTAAACTGTCGCCTGGAGTACGGTTTTTGTTGAGCGCATAGCTCGGGGGCTTTTTAGGTTACCTCTGGCGCTCAGTAAAAACAGAGTTCCAGACGGTAACTTGCAATACCGAACAACGTTTCCTTGACCCACACCGGGTTCTTCCGTGCCGTGAAATATTAAATCAAGCATAAACCTTGATACTGGCAAAATCATCGATAAACGATGGAGCCACGCACCTAAAAGTAGAAGAAGAAGAAACTGTCGCCTTGTTAAATTTATATTGCATGCGTCCGTTCTTAATAATATGAATGTCTTGCCACTGAGACATTGACGTGAACCTCCGCGTATCAGCTTTAAGAAGTGTCACATACAAGCGTAATAGGTATTTTAAGCCCTTTTTTTTAATACGCGGCCCATTTCGCAGCCGCTGCGTCCATTGCCGAGCGCCTCCTGGCGTACGGACTCTACTTAGATCTTAAAGGCCATTCTAACGTTGGCAGTCTTTGCTACCGTTGCAGTCTCCTCGAAAAGGTTGACTGTCATGCCGCATCTTTGAGGGTCGCGTTTTATCCCACGTCGGTGAGTAAATGCATCCATTGGTGGAAGTACGTCGCCCTCATTTTTGCACTTAATCACTAGCTTATAGCACGCAAGACCACAGTATAGGTGAGTTAAAAAACTGGTAGTAGTTAGGGTCTGCATGAATACAATTATTAATTATCTACTGTCCAGTCAATAATATTGTATTGACATACATCAGCGTAACACATACTGAGATTAAAGCGCATTAGCTGCGAAGCTTAGTTGGTATTACGGTTGATTGTGTTGATACCTTTGGTGACAGCGGGAGAATGGTATTGTAAGATAGGAGGTGACAACTGGCATGATCTGACAACTGGCTGATGGCTAAACGAGACCACACATCGATGCAAATGTGAAATTATTTAGATACACATAAGTCCTACATATAATATAGGTAATCATGCCTGGATAATTTGTTTCAGTAACTTTGTTGATATCAACTAATATGGGAAGTTTAAGGTCTGCCAGATCCTCGTCCGTTGGCTTGATTGTGTGTGTGCATTTTATAATCTCTCTCGGTCTGCTCATATTTCTTATTAGCAGACCCACACGTGAGTGACGTTCTGTTTTCGCAAAAATATGCTCTTCAAAGCTAAATTTCTCGCAAACTGATATCTACTTAAATCAAAAAATCACTTTAGTAACCTCGCATTGATATTTAAAAGACATATCTAATAATACCCCACACAATGGAGTAGACGCGAGAAAAAATATATAATTCACACTTTACGTATAGAGGGGGACGCCTAAAAATTACATTTTATTGTAGTACTTTGTCAACGTAGTAAATATACATATACATATATATGCAAAGTTTCATTTTTATAGCCTCAACCGTTTGGGAGGCGAGCCGAGGACGGACATGACGAAACTGTAAGGGTTCCGAGACTTTTGCTACGGAACCCTTAAAACTATTACATTACAACACCATACTTTATCTTTAAAAGCAATTTAATTCGGTATGTTCATAGTAAGTATTCAAGGGCCGGGATGATCGACAAATGGCGAGTACGTGGTGTTCAGGGCGTAATCCTGACAAGTGTGGCCAATAAATCAGTTGCGATCGGTGACATCATTTTCTGCCGGCCTTCTAACTAATAGTCTCATATATTTTCATGGCAAATAGACACATGTATGCCGCGATGACTTCTATAATTGTTAATGGTCTACGAAAATTTACAAGACATGTTTTTGGTAATGTTGTACAGATCTATAAACTTTATGACCGGTTCGAAGTTAGTCATGGTGTTGTTGTCAAGTGGAAATATATAATTAAGAAACAAATAATTTTATTAATGGTATTGTTACGAGCCGGGGTTCTACGGAATGGAAAATGCCGATCAAACTACCACAAAACACTTTATTTATTACACCACTAATTTACAATTTGATCGACAACCGTTACACTGTATACCGCAGGGATAGGGAAACGGCTAGCTCACAGATTGATAAAAAAGACGGTGGTGGGGTATTGATTGCTGTCAAGAAGAATATTAATTCAAAGCGTGTTGTTAAATGGGAAAGTAACAACGAGGATATGTGGATTGTTATTGATGTGCCTGGGTCGCGCACCAATGCTGTGCGCAAAATTGTTTTTTGTGCTGTGTACTTACCTCCACCTGTACGGCTGTCCATATTGGAAGCTTTTATAGATAACTGTATTTCTGTATTTGAGCAAATCACGAATAGTGAAATATGTATTGCGGGTGACTTCAATCGACGTGATATAGATTGGCAACCAATGTCACAAGGTAGTACAAATAATAATACGGGTATATCTGGCATAAGTGAATTACTGTTGGATTTTATAACTGTAAATAAATTAAATCAATTTAATTTTACTAAAAATTCTGAAGATCGCATACTTGACCTGGTTATATCGTCTATACCGTCATGCGAGGTCACCTCTAGTCTAAGCTGTCTAAGCAAACTCGACCACCGTCATCCTCCTCTGGACTGTGTTATAAGCTTGCAGACCGGGGATAGACTGAAGTATAACAGTGCAGTTGCTAGGCCAAACTTCTATAAGGGTGACTACTTGGCAATAAACAGTTATTTAAGCCAAGTGGACTGGGATAATTTGTTTTACAGGTGCAGTGATGTGAATGGAATGCTTGAGGCCTTGTATGACATTCTCAATAGTTTGATAGATAAATACATACCCAAGTATGTTCCGAAAAATAGCAAGTATCCACCCTGGTTTAGTCGCGAATTAATTAAACTACTTAACTATAAAAACAAACTTAGGATCCGATATAAAAAATATAGGAACCCACTTGACGCTGTTGAACTGAAGTATACCAGTAAAAGCTGTGAACGAATGTCTACTCAGTGTTATAATAACTATATTGAGCTAATAGAGGAAGAAATAAAAAATAACTCTAAAGTTTTTTGGACCTTTGTAAAGGCTAAAAGAGGAGGATCAAGTATGTACCCCAGGTCGATGACGGATGGAGCGATTGTTACTTCAGATGGTACGGAAATCTGCCATTTATTCGCAGATTACTTTTCTTCTGTATATAATTGTAACAGTAATACTGACAATAAATATCAATCGAAATATATACAGTCATTACAGAACCATAGCGTGTCCTTAAGTAGTCCTTCAATTACACCCGATGCCCTTAATAAAGTTCTGCAAAGTCTAGATATTACAAAAGGAGCTGGTCCTGATGGGGTTCCTCCCTCTTTCATCGTGTCGTGCGCTGGTCAGTTAGTCCGCCCACTCGTGATCATTTACAACACCTCTTTGCAGAGTGGTGTATTTCCCATGGAATGGAAGATGGCAAAAGTGGTCCCTGTGCATAAATCTAGTGCTATCGATTTAATATCTAATTACAGACCCATATCCATTTTATCATCGTTTGCTAAAATATTTGAAACTCTAATATGCCCTTACATGCGGAATCATCTGAAATTGTATTTAAGTGTCGACCAGCATGGTTTTGTTGAAAAAAGATCGTCAAGCACTAACTTGGTGCCGTTCGCGGAAACCTTGATCAACTCTGTCGACGCAGGCCACCAGGTGGATGTCATCTACACTGACTTCAGCAAAGCCTTCGATAAGGTCTCCCATCAAATATTAATCACAAAATTACAGGCCTATGGCATTTGTGGTTCTTTACTGGGATGGCTGTCATCGTATTTGTCTGACAGGGAATTCTTCGTTGTAGTGAATGGTTATCAATCTTATCAAAAACACATAACTTCTGGGGTTCCCCAGGGATCCCATTTGGGGCCAATCTTATTTAATTATTTCGTTAACGATGTTCCCAATTGTTTCCAATACTCTCAGGTATATTTGTATGCAGACGATTTAAAGTTTTCCAGAACTATCAGGCATACAGATGATGCTAAATGTCTTCAAATGGATATAGATAGACTCGTCGAATGGTGCGACCTTAACAAAATGCAATTAAACATAGATAAATGCAAGTTGTTGAAATTCACTAGAAACCATAACCTTGTTCATTTTGCCTACTACATAAAAACCACCAAAATTGATGAACTTGATACCATTAGAGACCTCGGAGTTATATTTGACTCTAAATTAACAAAACACTTTTAATCGCACTTGAACTCGCAGGTATAACTCGTATTATCGCTCTGGAAATACTGATCCCCCGCCACCGAAGTGCTCCGCCTTTATAGTACGGTCATTACTCTAGATTACTCTAGAATCTTCACGGAAGAATTATCGCGAACATTCCACACCTTCGAGATGCTTCTAGATAACACGTTACATAGAAGTACCTTGACAGAACATTCCCGAAAGACGTTACGTAGTAGTACTGCGATTTGCTACTAGATGGCGCCGAGTTTGGTAGTCTTATTACTCGCTACGAGATGGCGTTACACTGCCCCCTCCTAAGACATGCTCGTCCCGAGCATTGTCAGGCCCATAATATCGCGCCAATCGATCCACATGAACTATCTTTGGCGCACTTCTTGGACTCTTCCGTATTCGGTAAGTGACATCGTTAATCTTGGTCACAACTCGGTATGGTCCATCCCATTTAGCTTGCAGCTTAGGAGACTTCCCTTTACTGCGGACTGGGTTATGTAACCACACTAACGAACCTTCATCGAAGCTCTTATTGTTTGTCTTTCGGTCGTAACGGGTCTTCATCTTTTCAGACATTTGTTGAACTGTCTGACATGCTCATAAATGTCATTCATCCTGCTGCGCAAGTCATTCGCATAATCAGTGATATTGCGTGGAGCGTCAGGTGGTATACCGGTTAGTAAGTCGGCAGGCAACCGTAATTCTCTTCCAAAGTTCGCATAAGCTGGTGTCACTGACGTGCTTTCGTGAACCGCACTTCGGTAAGAAAAAAGAAACGGTTGGATGTGCTTGTCCCAATCTTTTTGCCTGCTTTCCACAACTTTTGCCAGATATCTCTCCAATGTCTGATTAAATCGCTCCACCATTCCATCTGACTGCGGGTGGTAAGAGGTCGTTCTGGTTTTGTGAGTACCCATGACCCGACACATTTCCTGGAACACCTGAGATTCAAAATTTCTTCCTTGATCGCTATGGATTTCTAGAGGCACCCCGAAACGACAGAAGACTTCGTGAACTAATTTATCTGCGACCGTAGTAGCTTCTTGATTAGGTATAGCGAAGACTTCTGGCCACTTCGTGAAATAATCCATCACAACCATGAAGTACTTGTTTCCGCTTTCACTTTCAGGAAATGGTACCGCAACATCTAGGGCTATCCTTTCCCATGGTGCCCCAACGTTATACAGTTTCAGTGCACCTCTGCTCCGTGTATGAGGTCCTTTCACAGCAGCACAACTCGTACATTTGCGACACCAGTCCTCAACGTCGTCGCGACAGTGGATCCAGTAAAACCGCTCACGTATCTTCAACAGAGTCCTTTTTACTCCCATATGGCCCCCTGAACATCCATTATGGTAGAGCTGTAGCACATCTGGGACCTTAACTTTAGGGACGACCATTTGCAAATGACAGCTGTCTCCTCGAGCATTTTCCCATTTGCGGCACAAGACTCCATCCTGAATAACTAAACTGTCCCATTGCGCCCAATAACTTTTTGTGATTGAACTCATTGAAGCGACGTCACTCCACATGGGTTTAGGAGCACTTGCTTTAATCCACTCAAATATTGGCTTGATGTCTGCGTCGTCCTGTTGAGCATGTTGTAGGCTTTCTTTCCATTCGTCGCTCAGATCCGTTTTAAGCATCTTCACAGGTATGGCTTCCTTTATCTCCTGTTTGGCACAGTGCTTACAGTCTTCAGGGCAAGGTCTTCTTGACAATGCGTCTGCGTTGCCATGGGATCTCCCACTGCGATGTTCGATTACAAAGTCATATTCCTGTAATAGCTCAATCCATCTGGCGACTTGTCCTTCTGGATTCTTAAATTGTAATAGCCACTTCAATGCAGCATGGTCGGTACGTATAAGGAATTTTCGCCCTAGTAAATATTTGCTGAAATGCTGCAATGTCTTCACCACGGCGAGTAATTCTCTCCTCGTGACGCAATAATTCCTTTCAGGTTTCGATAAGGATTTGCTGAAGTAGGCTATAACGACCTCTCGATCTCCTTTCCTTTGAGATAACACACCTCCGAGTCCGATATCACTTGCGTCTGTGTCAACTATAAATTCATTTTCCGCATCAGGATAACCCAAAATAGGTGTATTGCACAGACGATTCTTTAGCTCCTGGAATGCGATGCCGCAGTTGCCGTCCCAGCAGAATTGTCGCTTTTCCTCCGTGAGCTTGTGTAAGGGCTTGGCAATATCCGCAAAGTTCTGGACGAATCGCCGGTAGTATGAGCACAAACCCAAAAATGCTCTGACCTGCGTCTTATCCTTTGGAACCGGCCAATCCTTGACGGCGATGATTTTCTCTGGATCCGTGCGGATACCATCTTCAGACACTACGTAGCCTAGGAAGCTTACTTGCCGTTTGAGGAATGAGCACTTCTTCGGGCTGAGCTTCAGATTCGCGCTTCGGATCTTTACAAGCACGCGTTCCAGGTTTTGAAGATGCTCTTCTAACGTACGGCCCACGATGATAATGTCATCTAGATAGACAAGACAGGCGTCCCCAGTCAATCCGGCGAGTACAATTTCCATTAATCTTTCAAAAGTAGCCGGGGCGTTGCATAAACCAAATGGCATAACTTTAAACTGCCACAAACCCTTTCCTGTGGAAAATGCAGTCTTCTCTTTATCCTTCGGATCGATTTCAACTTGCCAGTAGCCACTTTTCAGGTCTAGCGTACTAAACCACTTCACCCCTGTCAGCATGTCCAACGTGTCATCGATCCTTGGTAAAGGGTAGCTGTCCTTTTTCGTAACGTCGTTCAGACGACGATAGTCGACACAAAACCGCATACTGCCATCTTTCTTCCTCACCAGCACTACGGGTGAGCACCATGGACTTGACGATGGTTCTAT
Source organism: Nudaria mundana (assembly GCA_963556515.1). Taxonomy (NCBI): domain Eukaryota; kingdom Metazoa; phylum Arthropoda; class Insecta; order Lepidoptera; family Erebidae; genus Nudaria; species Nudaria mundana. The sequence goes on along the minus strand of OY748300.1, from coordinate 9,534,678 downwards.
CACACCATCTTTTACCATTCCTTCAATCATGGTCTCAACTTCCTTTTCTCGTGCTACTGGCAGTCTCCTTGGTCGCTGACGGATGGGTGCCTCATTTCCTGTATTGATTTTATGCTGAACTAATCCAGTCTTCCCAATGTCAGCATCACTCGAAGAGAAAATATCGGCGTACTTGAGTAACATCTTCTTAGCCTTGTCCATTTCATTCTTCGTTAAGATGTTACGACAGTCTTCTAAAAGTGTCAACACGTTGTTTCTAGCGTCCTTGTTGACGATGTTCCCAGTACTCAACTCTTGGCATCGGCGCATCCAATCTACTTCTTCGCAAGTGCCAATCAATGTGCTCTTTTCTATCACGTGTTCCTTATCACTAAGGTTCAGCACACGTACCACTGAGGCTTCATTGGCTCTTACCAGAGTTCGGGCCATTTTCCATGGAAGTTCATTGTATATCCCTTCTATGAGTACACATCGATGTGTTCGCCCAGAATTCTGAGGGAGACTAACTGGTACAGTCGTTTCTGATCTGGCAGGAAGCACGACCTTCTTCAAGCTGTACACTTTTCCTGATAACGCTCCTTCCATGAAAAGTTCCTCTTGACCACATTTCATCGCTCCTTGCTTGACGTCGATCTCACAAGAGTTCTTCCTCATAAAGTCTAAGCCCAGTATGCAGTCGTCCATTATGTCAGCCACGATGACATTATGCAGGTAAATTCCATTGCCCAACTTTAACTGCATCTCTTTCTCTCCTCGGACGGGTATGCGCTGACCCGTGGCCGTTACCAAGTTGATGCGGTCACGGTTTGCAGAGTCCCCAAGGAACCGATTTGCAAGTCGGGAACTGACAACCGTGCGAGATGCTCCAGTATCTATTGTCAGCTTGCATGGTGTTCCATTTACCTCGCCCTTGATGATCAGGCTGTTCCCATCCTGGGTTTGTGAGATCGAAACCCTTGGGGCTCTTCCAACATCAGCCAGCACCCGGGCTTGCTCCTCCTGGTGGCGGGCCTGCTCCTCCTGGCGACGGGCTTGCTCCTGTAGCATCGCCATCAGCGCAGCAAAGTCTGGAGGTGCTGGCGCTGGAGATACCGTGGGCGGGCCTGCTTCCACCGTTGGCTGCTCCTGACCACCCAACCTCTCCGGCGTATTACCTCCGAAGCGCCTGCTGTCCAACTCCTGCTGGCGCTGACCCCTGGTACGGACGCCCTCTGTGTCTTCTTTCGGTAACACCGGCATTGTCCAAATCCCCAATTCTGACACCAATTGTTACGAGCCGGGGTTCTACCGAATTGAAATGCCGGTCAAACTACCACAAAACACTTTATTTATTACACCACTAATTTACACTTTACTATAAGCTTCACTGAACACTTTTAATCGCACTTGAACTCGCAGGTATAACTCGTATTATCGCTCTGGAAATACTGATCCCCCGCCACCGAAGTGCTCCGCCTTTATAGTACGGTCATTACTCTAGATTACTCTAGAATCTTCACGGAAGAATTATCGCGAACATTCCACACCTTCGAGATGCTTCTAGATAACACGTTACATAGAAGTACCTTGACAGAACATTCCCGAAAGACGTTACGTAGTAGTACTGCGATTTGCTACTAGATGGCGCCGAGTTTGGTAGTCTTATTACTCGCTACGAGATGGCGTTACAGTATAATAAATTGTTGTCTGGTTCTATTAAGTTAATCATTATCTTGACATTGGTTTTTCTACGAGCCTGAGGTCTTCTTATATTAATGTTTTTTAGCATAATTATTCTTGAGTGCCGTGTGAAATCTTATATCTGCACCATAACTTTATCCATTGGCTGTCAGACCGCACTTCATTGGTTATGTCGGTGACTACAATATTAGCCAAACAGTTTTCTAATCTAAAGTCTCTCCATACTCGCATTTTACAGTTGTGAAGATAAAAATGTTCAGGGATTGTAGCATCCTATTATGCCACAATATATCACTGTCACTCTCACTATGTAGTAGATGTGTTCACTCAAAGGATGCCTGTATAGGACTACCCCCGAAAACCGATATCCACGCCTAGTAAGCACCCGCATTACCGTACCTAGTACTTGATATCGTACTATATGTACGATATAAATTTGGTGTGGCTAAAATGTAGCTAAATAATAATAAAGCTACATTTTAGCCAAAATGTCAAAGTAGAGTTTGTTATGCCGCTTCTTCTCCACCTCGCCTAGGAAGCGGTGATAATCTATTTTAAAAAGAAAGAAGTAAAATTTGTTTTTTTTTTGTTAATGGAATGGTATAATTAGTATAGTTTGAGGTTGTGCAGACTATTCGAACACAAGTTTCAGTGAGGAAAAAGTGAGGGTAGTTAGAAAGGTAGGGTAGAAACCCGCACTTCTTTACGAGGGCGACGCAAAGCTCACACCAGGAACGGACAGGCAGTTGCAACGTAGTAGAATAGCAGTTGTATGGAATTTTATGTTTGGTGAACCTGTGACCACGGCTCTTGCAACTGGGTCGAAACTATATAAATATGTAGGTAGGTATGTATATATCTTAATAATCGCGTAGACTCACGTGTCTCAAGATTGTAATTTAAAATAATTGCCAATATTTTGTGTATGTTTGGTGTGTGTTAATCAATTTCTCGAAAACGTTTGATTTGAACCAATTTGGAAGACACTTTTCTTTCACTAAATGTAGAGCTAGCAAGTTATACAGGTCGCGAGGCGTTAGCGGAGCTGTGCATTTGTATGAGTGACCACGAATAGTAGAGTAAAAACTCCTTCCCTAACCAGTAGATACTACCTTATTACGCTTGTTTACTTTTTAAATTACTTCAAAAAGAAGGAGGCTCTGAACTCGTTGGATTTTTTTATTGTTTGCTCGCCATATTAAAGTACTGAATGAGTAAGTGTTCAGAGCAGTCATAAACTTTGGAAGGTAGGTTCGTAGTTCACATAATGAAGCGAATTATAGTTGGTCCCTTTTAATTGATTTATCGTAGTATAGTTGTTAACTGTATATCAAGGTTTTGGCGTTTTATTAGGAGTCAGATGTTTAGTATCCTTGAATATTTAATGAAGGAGGTTATGGGAACGTTGACATATGTTATTATGTCTAAATATTACGCACATTCGTGATGTGCGATGAGGGATGAGGGCGATCTTATTGTAATGTATTCCCGTGGAACTCGGGACCGAAATAGCTATTCCAACCGAGTGGTGCCGCGGTCAACAGCAATAGCAAGTAGGTATATAATTTTGTTTACTTACTGTTGTTTTATTTGTTATTGCCAGAAGAAGGTTCACATGAAAGGTAGTTAATAGTCGGAACACAATAAAATTAAAGAAGTCTTAACTAAAAAACTGAAAGATAATGTATGTTACTCAGCTGATACGAGTATAAACGAAGCCTATTGTCACAGTCAATGTAACTAAACAGTAGACCAAGAATATTATTTCTGATTATGAAAATATACATACAATCATATACATTATGTATTAACATCAGACACAGGTCTCACTGTCCAAATGTGTTTCTGATTCAAGCCTACAAAAATAATACCTCATTCTATAACCCTCTGGTTAGGATGTGTCGTCCATTTAATGAATGAATTGAATCGAGTGGAGGATGTGGATGTATTCCACGGTGCATTCTCACAAGATAGTCGTATCACGTATCATAAATGCTTTTCCTTATGTTTAACTTAATTTCCTAGTTTTTCTTTAATTTTAATGAAACTATAAGATACTTTATAATTACTTTTGTCATGATATGTATGCTAAATTTGGACCACTATCTGGACTTGTATATATGCCTCAAATGTTTCTTCACGTCATGACATTAGTCTGTGAGCGCACTTACCTTGATATAAATAAATAAATCATCATCTACCAGCCCTTATCCCAATTATTTTGGGATCAGCACAGCATGTGTTCCTCCTCCAGATATCCCTGTCAGACGCCATCTCCTAATTCCCACCTTTCCTTTTTATATCCTCTTTCACGCATTCCATCCATCTTTTCTTGGGCCTACCTCTACTCTCTAAAGCTCTGCATTCATTATTTGCCAAATATACCTACAAATTCCTCGCTGTTCTAAGTAAATTATTATATTATTCTCTATAAATAATTGAAGCACCAAACAGAAAAAAAAAATTAGAGTTAAAGTTCTATATGTAAAGAAGAGAACTGAGGCTACTTGGACCCTTGCTTTATAATCACTCACGGTTTTGTCGACTCATTATTTTTATTGACCATCATAATAACTAGCATTATACACGCCCTTTTTGATTTTGACACGGGACCAATGTACATTCGTCCACATTTAGTCTTAAGAAAATGTATAAATGAGTTAATTATTGAAAAAGAGTGACCGAGAGTTTTATTGCCAGGTTCTTTCTCTCGGTTCTACTTATTGCTTTGCGAATCTGGCAGTACATGTAAATATAGAAGCAATGACAGTTTTTTTATTTTAAGTACCTACTGACGTTTGTAAGAGCCATTTAGAGACGTATACAAATAAATAAATAATTTCATTTCATTTCATAGCGGTGTGCAGTTAGACGATAATCAGTATTCACTTCAGCGGTGGTTGTAAGGTTAATTACACAGTGATAGGAGGCGCCGACTAGACGCAGACGCCCGTCGTCCTATAGGACCACCGAAAGTAGAAACGGAAAAGCGTTCCTATATGTACAGACTCAGACATTACCGTTCGACGTTTAATATTTAAAATTGGAAGAGTCGAAGATCGACAGCTATCGGGTGCGCGCGCGCTGTCAGTGGACCGCAAGTCACCGCGTCGTGCGCTCCGCTCTTGAGCCGCTAGTCTATGCGCGTCGCGCCGCATCCGACACATTTTCCGAACGCAATAATACTATCTCACATATGAACGAACATTAATTAAATACCAATTTATTAAAAATAAAGAGGATTATTTTATTAATAAAGTTCCACGCACATGTTTCCTATTTAAAACTATTATACACGTGTTTTATATATAGTTACCGGGAATAGAAAACGGTGTTGCTAATCCACGTTTTTCACTGCGAGTGAATCAATTATATTAGCGAGCGACAAACGTCGCGAGAAATTTCACTTTTTTTCCGGCAAGGATTCGTCATTTTGTCTGCAGACTGTCTACATTAACACTGCGGATACATTCATTCACGTGAGTACACACATTTATTTATCAAAAATTACTAAAAATATTCTTTTTAAACCGTATTTCATCTAAACCGGCAATGAGGTCTGCTTTATCATTTATGAAGTCTACACTTTTAGGTATATTCAGTTCACTTATTTGTGACTCGTTTTTTAAAACTAATAATTATTTCACTAAATGTAAGTTTATAAGTATTTATCTTATTATTTCTTTGTAAAGAGGATGTTTGAGACTTTTATTATAAGATTTCGAACATAGGTTATCTTATGCCAGAAATGATTATAGGTAGATCGTAATGCACATTGGTTGAAAGCAAAAGAACAAGCTTAACAAACAAACGTATACCTACCTACGTACAAATATTGTGTAAGTAGTTAATATTTGTCTATGGGTATCTATTGGCAGGTCAGGCAGAGGCGTTAGATAATACGAACAGGACGTCTGTTTAATTGATAAAGTGCTTTCTATTTATACAGGTAGTTAATGTAGGTATACAATCAAAGTACAACCAGCTGACGTATTTCGATATCACTTGAGCAAACTCGATACCTGTATTGAATACCTATCAAAACAATAATACACGTGAAAAATTGACATAACAAACGAGTTCAAATTACCGACATGGGACTAAATAATTGTCGGAATGGGACCAAATTGAAATGGAACCACTTGCGAAGTAGTAGCTTTCAATAAAAAAAAACAAAATCGGTTCACCCAGTCCAGAGATATGAGGTAACAAACATTAAACTAGGTTATGCAATGCTACTAATTTTTTTAGTTAATGCTACTAATTGCAAATGTTGAGCGGAGCAAATTTTCTTAATTTTTTTTATGCTCTATTTTCATGATTTCAGAGATATGCACTCCCGGGTATGATGTCGACCAGCATGCCAAATTTGGTCAAAATCGGTCGAGCCGTTTCGGAGGAGTTGGCACACAAACGATTAACACTTGTCGTCAGCTTCGCTTCGCTCCGCTCAAAAAACATACAGTCGAATTGAGAACCTCTTCCTTTTTGGAAGTCGGTTGAAAAAGAGATATTTGCTAACTAGACGAATTCTTGTTCTACAACATTGTTGAAATATAATGTAACATTATAATTATGATAATAGTACGACATTTTTGATATGATAATTGATGGTATTTGCATAAATACAAAATAAAAAGCCCATAACCTGCGGCTATTATGTTATTATTCCAATTTTATTCAATTAAGGTAAACTTGTAAAAACAAGCGTTCGTTGTTTTGTTGCTAACCGATAAATTTGTAGGTCTAAATTTCTAATTACATGTAGATCTATATAAATAGTTTAAAGAAAAATGTTTTTAAAGTCCAAAAAAAACATCTTTTGATGGTAGGAAATTTATCTTCGGAATAAAAATGTGTAATTAAAAAAAAATGTCAATTATTCATACCACGGTGTATGAATAATTGACACTTGCGATGACTTATTTACGCTCGGTTCTGTTATCGAAACTGAGTATAAAATATTTTTTCCAAAACGGTCCTAAATCCACTGTGTATATAAGTTATGTGGTATAACTAAGTGCTAAGGACACCAGTCCTAAAAAGTTTTTAGAGGTCCAAACCAACCTCACATGTGGTACACCTGCAGATCAAAGGACGAGGTTCTTGCAAAAGTGTCTAGTTAGAGGCAAAATGCAGCCAGCAACCAATGAAATCGCAGAAAATTTAAAATTATTTTAATTTGGAGACGTAACTGAAAGTTTCTTGGATATAATTTGTTGATGGATTGGTGGATAGTCGACATTGCCATACTCCTAGGGCTGTAGGGTGCAACCAATAAAGCTACTGCCGAGATATGACTGCATATACCTCTATCTCTATCTTCCCTTTGCAAAAATACACGCTTATATGGATGTATATAATTTATTTAAAAAAATGGGTTAGTACTGTTTACTGAAACTTAGCAAGTGATATTGCCAAGGTCTAATAACGGAGTAAACTAAATGTGCAAAAAGAATAGTTTGACCAACTTGACATAAAATATGTAAAATTATATTCTCATTTGCTTGCTTTTATTAGAAAATAATATTAAACTGATAGAAAGGCCGTATGGTCTAAATCTGACAGACGGAAAACCTTCCTTACATATTTTAGGCATTGACATTTCAAAGTAGTACACGTATCAAGTGGGATTACATTGTGAATTTTTGTAGGTATTGTATCAGTAACCTAACATAAATTACATATAATTACACTAAGAGTGATACTAAACGAACAGGTGTAATGAACTTTGACATAATTTGATATTCACGTTTTGACATTGCATTTTCCTTTTTCAAATATTCACACGTTTGTGGAATAGAGCCGTATTCTATAATTAATTTTTAATCTAAATTATGTCAATACTAAATGCAAGGATTATTGCTGTAAGTTTAAATAAATAAACATGACTTTGGTATTGTGTCATATTCTAAGAAACAAACTGCATAGATATCATATTTATATTATACACTATTCGATTCACAATTTACATGATAATATAAGTAAGTAGAATCAGCAAATAATCCGAAATCTAAATTTGGCATAAAATACATAGGTATTGTCAAAATGGTGTCAAATATTGGTACAATAAATATAAGAATTTGGTTCGTGCTTGTAAAACTTTTTTTCTCACAGTGTGGTTATTCGTGTCAATATTTCGAGACCGTCTGTCCGACTGACTCGTATTTCGTGACAACAATATAACAAAATGATGAGCATGAATGAACTTTACGAGCATGTACGATTCTGTGCTCGGATAAAACAACAGAAGGTCTATAAGGTGAATGACCAGTAATTTGCACACTGTGTGCTAATTTTCTCGCTTGTTATTAGTTAGCTAAATTTGCTTCATACTGGAGAAGACCTTGCTAGCCGACTCGTTAATTTATCCCGTGTTCTTTTGTTTGTGTCTTGGGTTTTCTTATTTCATGTGTGTAAGAAATATGAGTGTTGTTACTTTATGCGTCGGTTCCGATGATATTACTGCAGTTCAAATTTCCTGGAAGCTGGTGGCGCTCAGCTTGAATCGGCTGAGACTTGCTGTGCTAGCTAATTAAGATATCTTGTCTGTATATAATCGCGTGTTAGTGCTAAGGTGTAGTTTTTTATTATGTGTAGGATTTTCTAAATAAAATTGACGTGGTAAAGAATCCATGTGGAGAATAAAATATAGTAAATCAACGGCTACGCTTTAATAAATTTTGCTTATTAACCTAGTTCCACATCTAACTATTCATCATCGGATCTTATGGGTAGGAATAGGGAAGATTATAAAATTACGTAAGTGTGAACGAAATAGAAATAACAGTAAATTATATTTTTTTGCCTTCTGCGTTTATAAAGTGTTTGCAATCAAATTGAACAAATTTAGACATTAATTGCTCCGTTGGTATTATGCCAATGTGGTATAATAGAGTCGATTTGAAAACTAGATTTATTGCCTAATGAATCATTTAAGCACAGGCCTGTTTTTGTCCTAAATTATATTAGTCATTGTCAAGCTCTTACAGGCCGATTGGCGAGATGTTCATGGAGCCATTTAGTACTGTCACAGACTGGTCACTAGCAAGCAGTTTATATCAATTAAATCGTCGTTTATAATTTTCGTGTTAGACCTCGTGAGAACGACGTTTTAATACGTCATATAAATGGTCTATGGTGACGCCGCAGGCCCTTGAAGAAACATTATAATTACGTTAATTTGCTAACAGCTGTCATCTAAATGTTAGTAAGAATAAATAAATATAAAGGTGATAAATATGGGGGATATTGAGAGTTATGAGACTTAGACGATGCAGTCAGATTTATGCGAACGTTTCGTAGAGGCAAGAGAAAAACTGCAATTTTAAATCAAACTACGCGCATCGTAAATTTAACTGGGCAAATCGTAATCAGGTACCTAGTGAAGTTACGCTCGTTTGACCTTAACCTATCTTGTTTTCACTATCACCTGGTGTTTGGACAAAATTTCCGTAAAACACCCTCCCACTCTCGCACAGCGTTCTTCTTACGCGAATTGATCTTTACCTGGGGATCTTTACAATGGACGTAGGGACGTAGCCATGGGCAGCAGAGTAAAAAAAAGCGAAGATTTTCAAGATTGGTATCTATTCTTTGTATGTCTGTTTTTATTAAATCTTTTATACAAACATTTATTCCGTCATGGTAACATACCAACTCAATTAATATTCTGAGCTTTATGTGTTTGTAAGTTCACGCATTTGAAGTCACGGGTAATTCCTCGTATATAAATTCGTACAGTGAAGATGGAGATATAACGGCGGAATAATATAATTTATGCAGATTTAAAAATGTATCTACTTACCTACTGTATAAACAAACTGATATAGTGACGTGCTATGCTATGTTTTATATATCGAGCCACCGTAAAATCTTTGTGTTATCATTATGTCAGTTCTCTACCTGAGTTTCTTGCTGGTATCTTCTCAGTAGAACCAACTTACCGATCCAGCGAAAGAATCATTTTCAGATGGTTATTTCTGTAGGTACTTAATTTAGTATTTTTATAATATTGCTTGACATAAAATTGTAAAATTTTGACATTCATATGTGATGCTCTGTATGTGCCTAAACTGAATAAACGAAATTGATTCTTTATTATTATTCCTTACCATTCACTAAGGTGTGCATCCCTTTTTAACCGACTTTCACAAAAGGAGAGTTTTCAATTCGACTGTTTTTTTATGTTTGTTATCTCATATCTTTCGACTGGGTAAACCGATTTTGAAATGTTTTTTAATTGATAAGCTGCTTTCCGAGTGCTCCCATTATAATTTGGTCCCATTCCGGTAATTTGAAGTCGGTTTTTGTGTCAATGTTTGACATGTTTTTATATTTGCCAAGATGTCATGATTGAATAGGTTAAAATAATTGAGATCTGTGCAATGGACCAGTCCCGAATTTAAAGTCATTGGTTAAAAAATAATAAGCAGCTTACTACTGTCTATTGAAATATTTAAGTCTTTAAAAATAGAATGATTAAAATATTTATATTCAGCATAGATGTGAGTAAGTTTCAGTTTTCTGGAATCATCTAAAACTTGTTTACGACCGGTTCAAATATGTAGTAGACCGGTAATAGCAAAATAAAGTATGTAGCCACTAGGATCACACATAATATAGGTAAGGTTATAATAACCTACTGTTACTTACTGGCGAACAGACGAAAGCAAATTTGTCCAATATGGCCTCGCTCGAAACGTAGATGCTTCGCTCGCTCGATCAATAAATATTAATATAATTATATACAAATATATACTAAAAATATTTACATTACAACATATCGTTTAAAAAATCCTCCGCGTCATTACCGACTGGGAAGGTTCCCAGAATGCTGGCTGTGTTGCCACGTTAGATGGCGATACTTATTCTTTGGGCCAGAAAATAGCCAGCCTTCTGGTCCTGAGAAGCATCGATTAGGCGTTTAGCAATGTCTCCATAAAGGCGGCGAGCACTCGGACCCCATGACCCCAGTGTCTCAACCCCAAACGGCTCAAATATGTAATCACCTGCTAGGTTAGCATATTTACGCCGTTTGAGGTCTTCAGACGATGCAGCAGCAGCGCCGGCACATCCGGATGTGCTTCGAAGGTGTGAAGGTGCTAAGGTGTCAACGCATGTAGCGTCCCACACCAAAGGCCTTCCCATCTTCCACGGTAGCAACGACATACCGTCCGGTCTCTTTCCATCGCTTCGTGCTTTAGCACGAAGCGATGGAAAGATTGAAATATCTTTTGAAATTTTTTGATGAACTTCTTTTTTCTTGTCTGGCGGTCGCGACATATCGAAACGGGTTCTGGTCGACCAGCTGATGGTGCTGGCTTCGGGTTGATATAACCCTTACGTAACACCCGGTATATACAAATTATTTATATTTTTCCTGAATGCATTTGTAATCGTTAAGAATTTTGTGTGTATTAAAAGTAGGTATATTTTAAACATACAATTTAAAATGTATTGTTAAAAGTGTAAAAGATGTTTTGAGCAAGTGATCGCGGGTTAAAACGAAAATTGTCGGAGCATCACATTGAATGGTAATGATAAGAACGGTCGTTGAACGACGACCGACACCGTGAACTTGGCAGTGTGGCCTTCTTCTCGTTGCGTGTTATTTAAAAAAAAGATATTGTTACGTTTCTGTTATCTGTGGTGAAGTTCACGACTTCATAGTGATTCTTTAGTTTCTAGGCATATTACTTAGGACATTTTAACATTAACTATAATTAAATGTTTGAGAACCTATACCTAATATTATAATATCGGAAACTCCAGAACAATATAATACCTACATGGTTTATCCGGTTTGCTCATTAAATGTTAATACATATACCTATTTAATACTATAAACAATGATTTGACATTAAAAGTTATGGGTTTTCAGTTTTCAGCAATAGACAGATGACTCAAGAGGAAGGTCTTTAATAATGTTTAAACATGACACGCAGGAGATCCCATAGCACAAGCTTATAAACCCAAATAAAGCTAATGCTTTATTTGGGCTTGATGACGTCGTGTGAGAATGTCCAAAGAAAAACAATTATTATTCAATTCAACTAACATTTAAAAAGAAAAACAAAAAAAAATTACGGACGTTCGGCTAGTACCTAAACGCGATAAAGTGGCGCGTCAAATGTAGGTTCCAGATGTTTGACAGACTTAAATCAAGTCAGAGGCCCATTTGGGTGACCAACACATCTTAGGTAGACTACAATAATATGGGTATAAAAGGAAGAAATACCTACTAGTTTATGGATACAATCGCTATACCCGGTAGCTCCCTAGGACCAAATGAATAACAAATAAATATAAGATTAGATCAGATTAGATTAGAATAAACTTTATTGTACATTAAAAATCACAAGATACAACAAAAAAAGGATGTACAAAGGCCGGCCTTATCGCTAAAAGCAATATCTTACATGCAACCTTAGGATGGACAGGTATTTAAAGAGACAAGCGTTAAGGTGGGTAAAACATTGGTGCCAAATATAAATTAATAAATAAGTACAAACTAAAACTTGGTAATAAAATGCTAACTTAATGAATAAATAAATATAAAAACTATATAATAGCATATAATACGTTTACGATTTTACTTCTTAGAGTCCTGGGGTGTCCACGGGGTAAATTGTGTGTGTATGAAGTCTTCGGGTAAAACAAGGGTTAAATAAGTACCTGTAGGTTTATACTTATAGCACAGAATAGGGAATACTACCTACATACTTATAGGGACGTTTAAACTAAATTGAGTGACATAATTGTCCACACCATCATAAAGTAATGACATATGAAATACACAATCTAAAATTAATGTTTTATAGTTCAACATACTATGATCGCTTATCGTAGGTGTTAACCATTATATTTTTTAATTGCATATCCCCTTAAATGGAGATCAAGTGACATTTAATTAACTCTACTAATTTATCAGTTAATCTGCTGTGTAATTATTTTTTTATTATTTAGGTAAATCATTGATGAAGTTCTAGGTATTTATTATGGATATTAAATTATAAGTTATTGCCATTGATGATAACCTAAAATTGAGATAAGAATAATGAAAGTGCAGGATAAAATACCTTTTAAATTTTAAATATCCAAACGTTATTTATTTTATTTGATTATATTGGGTTTTATTATATTGTGTTTTATTTGATATGCTTAATTTAATTTTGATTTTATATGATTATACTTATTTGATTTAATATGATTTAATAATTGTATTTGTTTAATTGGTAGGTTTTTTAATTGTACTTATAGTTAATCGATTTTATAACTTGCAATATCGCATTGGGGAGACTGTAAAGATGTTGTAAAAGTGGTGATAAATAAATCAATAAATAAAAAAAAAATAAAAATTATCGTGTTAACACATAATTTTTTCCCCTATGGAAATTGCTTGAACTAATAATTGATCATGTACCTACCTACTTAATTATAAAAATATGTTTCCTTATAAACTGACGAATAACGGTAAAGGCGAGACTTAGCAATTTAATTACATTTCCTCCAAAATTACTATTTTAGTTACACATATCTTTATAAAAGTTATATAGACAGGTACTTCGATTTTTCTTTGATTATCGAATTGGATAGGAAATGGAAGACAAAACGACTGTTGCCACTTTTCGTCAACGTGTTCTTACATCTAGATATTGTCCGTGACACGCTTGGTGTACATAATTAGCTCGTTCACACGTCTACAACGCTCTTGTTTAGATACTGTGCCTTGAACTTAAACAAAAGTGCATTTATCTACAGGAAGGTGACGTAGAATGACTATTTACGTACCTACTGTTATTGTTGATGCGGAGTATTTGATATGACAAAGCTAGATATATGCTAAGAAAGGAATAGGAAACTGTTTCAAGTGATTCAGATCACAGATTTACATTTACGTGGTTAGAAAACGTGATAAACAGGACATTAACGCCATTCTGAGACTTGTGATTGTAGATTTTATAACCCTTGTTTGCGTAATTATGTCTTAGTATGGGATAAAGACGCACCAGTATAGTATAAATTTATTAGCTCTGAAGCCAGATCAAAATCTAAAATAAGATTGTGCACAGTCAAAGATGAAAAATTGTAGAATTTTAACCAACAATGTCTTGCTAGATTTTTATTTTAAACGTCTTTAAACAAAAATTATTTCAATAAATATATTTTAACCGCTTCTTTATGGTCAGGCGGCGATTAAGGAATGCCGACTTCAAGTTGGATAAATTAATAAATTCCATGTTTTGTCACGCAGTTGTAGAGAACGCGGTTACAAATATAGGATTTATCGACGTTATAAACGAAATTTATAGTGCAATTTCTACAGTTAGCAAATGTATATAGACTGGTTTCATATCTTAAACTTACTATTACTAATATTATACAGCATTTCTTTCCTTATTAAAATGCATTTCTTTTTGAAGATTGTACCTGCATTCGTTACAACAGGTTGCGTATAAATGATAAACGCCTACTACCTAATCGCAATACTGCTCAATATTAGCCTAGTTTAATTTAAGTGATAAAAATTTACATCAATCACCTTTTTATTAAATGTCAAAACGATAAGATTTGTGTGATATATTAAACTATGACGTCACTTACATATTTAGTCAAATCAGTAGTTATTAGTTGAAACACTAATACGTAGGTCACACTATAAGTTTTGCGTAACTTAAAAAACGACATGAGAAACAGGAGGAGCACAGATCTAAAGGCATGTTTTCTACGTGCTGGTTGAACGCTATCACTGCCTCTTTGGAGTTGGTAAAAGTGAAACCTCTCATCAAATCTTTGATTTTGGGGAAAATACAGAAATCACAGGGTGCTGGGTCGGGGCTATGGGTGACGAGTTGTACTTTTTCGGAAGCTAAAAATGACTTTGTTTTGTTGGCCGTGCTTCTAGAAGCGTTGTCATGATGTTGGAGAACGCGGCTTTTGGGTCGTCTTTTTCGTCGCGAACTTTTTCTAACACCCTGGGCAAACAAATGGTAGAATACCACTCGGCATTAACACTCTTTTGATCTTCAAGTGGAATTGTACAGATGGCACCAGTAGCTGAAAAAAAAAACGCGATCACTTTTTTACCAATGTTTCTCGTCTGCCTCACTTTTGTTGGCTTGTTCTCATTTTCAAACACCCATTCACAAGTTTGCTGTTTTTTTTTCGGGTTCAAAACAATAAATCCACGTTTCGTCTCCTGTGACAATGTCATAAACAGCATTAGAATGTCCGTGGTCGTACTTCAGTAGCATCTGTGAGCACCATTTCACGCGACTCCGCTTCTGCTCCGCTGTCAGTTCATGAGGGATCCAACGACAACAAAGTTTCCGAACTTTCAATTCTTCGTGTAAAATTTTCTGGATTTGACTCATACCAATCCGCAATAGTCCTCGAATTATCTCATATGTAATCCGCGGGTTTTCTTCAATTAACCGCTTAACAGTAGCCACATTATTTTCGTTGACGGCAGTTGAAGGCCGCCCTTCACGAAATTCGTCATGTAAAGAAACTCGACCTCTCTCAAATTCACCAAACCATCGTCGCACGGTGCTCAAACAAGGTGCTTCTCTCCCAAAAGCATTTTGAAGACGAGTGGCACAGTCTTGCGGAGAGAGAGAACTTTTAAAATCATAAAATATCTCTAAAATCTTTTCGACTTAATTCCATTTTCGTTGCATACGTAGAACTTTGATGTGTGATAAAAAACAATTGACAAATGATTTCCCGCCAATTGATTTTTTTAATTACTAAGAAGGTATTACATTTAAAAAAACATAACATTCGAAATTTAAATAGTTTCGATTAGCTAGAAGTGCAAAACTTTTAGTGTGCCCCATGTAACTATAATAATACTAGGCTAATATTGATGATTAAAAATAAAAACCTACAAGTAAGATAATAAGATTGAATATTTCAGAACAGATTCGAATAATTCGAATCTTACTTATTAAGTACCTACTTTTGCTGTAGGTACGAGTATCTGCCCCATTGTCTTATAGATTTTTATTAATTATTTATTAACATGCGTTGACACCTTAGCACCTTCACATCTTCCAAGCACATCCAGATGTGCCGGCGCTGCTGCTGCATCGGCAGAAGGCCTCAGATGGCACAAATATGCTATACTAACCTAGCAAGTGATTACATATTTGAGCCGTTTGGGGTTGAGACACTGGGGTCCGACTGCTCGCCGCCCTTATAGAGACATTGCTAAACGCTTAATCAATGCTTCTCAGGACCAGAAGGCTGCCTAATTTCTGGCCCAAAGAAGAAGTTTCGCAATCAAACGTGGCAACACAGCAAGCATTCTGGGAACCTTCCCAGTCAGCAATGACGCGGAGAATTTTTTAAACGATATTTTGTAATGTAAATGTTTTCAGAAACTACTGAACGGATTTTGATGCGGTTTTTTTTGTTAGACAGGGCTTGGTTAGACTTAAAATCTTACGTTTATTTCATCGCAATCGGTTGATTAGAACCGGAGATGTGACCAAAAATATAATAAACTGAATTTAACGGAGATAAATAGATGTCACTTTTTATTGTTATTGGTCAATTTTTATAGCTTATTATTGTTAGGTATTTATGAAATTTGGCTGATATTGATGAAATTTGGTACAAGGATAGATTAGATCTTAAGAGAGGACATTTATGATGGTATGTTTGGTCGCGATAACCGACATCCACGCGGGCGTAGCCGCGGGCAACAGCTAGTTAGTATATATAATTATAATAAAAAAAATATTTATGCTTTGTATCCAGGTTCTGCATTAAAATTGCGCACGTTAGCTTATAACAGCTGGTCTGCAAATGTGTGTGATTTATATTTAGAAGGTCGAAGGAAGTTGAACGACCGTGGCGAAAGCTTTTGTTGCTAACTCATTAAGCCTTGTCCTTACTATACCAACCTGCTAAGGACCTACCGCCTACTAATTATTGACTGCGGTACCTTACATAGGAAGTAACTCCAGATTTGTCAATTGATTTTGTAAAGCACGTCAAATTTTGTCCGAGATGCACAGGACTTTAATTGGCTGTGCCATAACGGCTGACACATAAAATATTAAATATTGGATGGAACCAGGCGTTACTCGGCGAAAATCCATGACAAAGCAATGGTAAGTAAAATATTAAAAAAAAAACACTTTAAACTTATGTTAAATTTCTTAATAGCACTATTTTTCGCAGGATTAAAAAAGACAACAAAACGTCGATAATTGTTTCGCCTCTAAACGAAGCATTATCAAGACTGTCTCAGAGAGAACAGCCATAACAGCCAATATTGTTGCCTTTCATCAACATTTCATAGCAAGGCAACGGGGTCCAATTTTTTTTTCAAAATTACGATATAGCTGATACCTTTTATTAAATTCATTCTGCCGTTTTGGAAATAACCCATTATATGTGTGCCCGGTGATGGTAATAGGCTTGCCCTATTACGTGGGACTAAAAATAATGGCAAATTGAGGGTGTGTAATGCACCTCTGCCTACCCGTTCGGTGATATAGTCGTGATATGTGTGTGTGTGTGTGTGTGTGTGTCAAATTTTGACACAAAAACCGACTTCAAATTACGGAAATGGGACATAATAATTTTCGGAATGGTGGTTCCATTCCCCGTCACCCTTGGATCAAAAAATAAAAACTGGTTCACCCACTCCAAAGATTGAGGCAACAAACATAAAAAAACATAAGTACATAGTTTCTACAATTGTGAGATACTACTTATATTCCCTTTAAAACTCATATCACTTTTAAGTTAGAAGTGTTTCTTTTTTTTGTTTTTTTATTCTATATTGTACAGATTTACAAAACACAAAACAAACAATAACAATATGTACAAAGGCGTGCTTAAGCCAGTAGTGGCTTTTCTTCCAGCAGACCTTAGAGGTATAGAGGAGATAAATAATACTAAAGAGAGAAGAGGAAAGTGTAAACACGTACACATACAACATTACATATAATACAAGAAGAAAATTAAACTAATAAATGTAATACATATAACAGACATTAAATACACCCCAATCTATGCCGGAATTCAGATACGTGATCGTATTTACGAAGGCATTAGACGAAGCGGATTCCCAGATTCTGCAAGCGCTCAAGCTTATTGACAAGCACCTCCGATGCATCCAGGAAACATACATCAGCATAGTCTAGCAATGATAGAAGAAGAGATTGCGCAAGAGTCACTTTAGTTTGAAAACGTAAGAGTTTCTGAAGAGATTTTAGAGATTGAAATGAGTAGTCCACCCTCCTACTTATCTCAGCAATTTGTACTTCCCATGAAAGATACGAATGTATATGAAGACTCAAATTCTTGGCACTGTTAGAGTACTCGATAGGCTCAGAATTAAATATAACTGAAGGCAAAGCCTCATAATCCACGAGACTAAGCATATACCGGCCACCAACAATTAGTGCCTGTGATTTACTGGGATTAACTAAATAGGCCAAAGGATTTGGTCCAACTGTAGACATTTTCAAGGTCACGACGTAAAGATGATAATTTGAGTTCAAGACTCTTGTGATGGCGTTAAAAAAACAGAGAAGAGAAGAGGAGAAAGTACACCACTCTGAGGAACACCCGCCGCAAGATCACACCAGCTGGACGAGGTCTCGGCTGCACGAACCGACTGCGAACGTCCCTGAAGATAAGATTTAAACCAAGCGGCAACAGAGGCGGATACATTCAAGGATTTCAAGATTCCTAAGAGTATGTCAAAATCAACCGAATTAAATGCACTGCTAAAGTCTAGTAGCACTATAATGGTAAGTTGTTTGTGTTCCATGGCGAGCCTAATGTCATCGGTTATTTTCACCAGAGCTGTTACGGTACTATGTCCACGGCGAAAACCAGACTGGAATTGACTTAGCAGGCAGTTAGAGGAAAGATAGCGAGACAGTTGATCAAATGTTTGTAGTAGTAAGGGTTCAGATCAATACCATGGATTGAATTCACGTCGTCAAACGCAATATCAAAAGCTTTAATCAACATCTTCTTGACTACACTATCTATAATTTTCAATTATCACTTTGTGGGAGTTTAACGGTCGGTTTCTGAATTGAGAATTTGAAGCTGAGCACCCATTTCACTTCAAATCCTCAATTCAGAAAACGTCCGTGAATGTTTTCAAATTCTAGGAGGATTCTTAAATAAGGTTTTATTTCTTTTGCTCCTGTGTTCTAAATCGCGGGTCCTTTAGCAGCTAAGTATGTAACAAGAGGGGTGTGGTTGTTTAAGCCCAACAATCACCTTCCCGATTACTAACTGATGTAAATCCCCAAGGGATTCCGCAAGTAGATATAAAATGCAATTTGACCTTTCACTCACTGCTTTCCATTAATTTCGTTCCGTACTTTCAGCAGAAAATAAAACGATAATGCCCAGAAATGCTGACTATTTTCTGGCCCAAAGAATAAATATCGCCATCCAACAAACCTTCCCAGTCGGCAATGAAGCGGAAGATGTTTTATAATGTAAATATTTTTAGTATATAATTATGTAGATTTAAATTCTTATTGTAAATAAATTACATTCTATGTCCAGAAAAGTATTGTAGACTAGTTTTATAAACTAAATCCTAGTACGTTCTTAATGTCTGTGGGATTTGCGGCCTGCAACTATGTTACTCTAGATTTGGGTCGTACGTGATTATATATGAAACTGTAAACGAGTTCTACTCTAAATTTGTTAGAACTCGTATAACTGGCCTCAATTAGTTTAATAATTTGAGCCGTTAAAGACTTGTGTATTTCAGACGGCCTATTTCGGTAAAGAAATAAACACCACATAATGTGCGTGTTATAGTAAAACTAGAACATTAAATTGCCTCGAACAGTATTTTAGAGTTAGGGATAGTACACTGGCTTATTGGCCTAATTTTTACAGTTCAATAAAACGTTTCCTCGTCTGATTTCCCTGAACTTGCACGCGGTCGAGGTGACGTGTGTCGGTGTGCTCCAAAAATAGATTAGAGATTCATTCGTCGGTTGGCCAAATATATTGTAATTTGGGGACATAAAACAAGGAAAATATTTTATTCTAGTTGTTCAAGTGATGGGTATATATTTATTTTTCTGAATATTATCAGTTAGTACGTAACTAAGTTCACAAAGTCGTAAATATGTTAGTAGGTACATTTATAAGTCATCACTCACCTGCTCGCGAAGGAGGCGGCCGAGAGGGAGAGGGAGCGTACCCTTCCCGCCGAGTTCCGTAGTCAGCGGTAAGGGCGCCGCAGACTCATCTACGCCCAAGACCATCGACCTCCATGATCGGGACGGCGGGATCGCCACCCACCGTCCTTACAGAAGCAGGCTAGAAGGGTTGCGTGCTGCGGGGCCTTTGCCCCATAGCACGCAACCAGATTCACTCACTGACGCGGGATAAAACCCTACCCCAACGACGCGGGATTCTCATCCCGACCTAACCCCCGCGGAGACCACAGAGGTGGTCAAAGTCCGCCGAAATACGTTCTGCTTGTAACCAGAGACGCCCGGCAATGGACGTTAGAGCGGCCGCGGCTTGGGCCGCAGAATTAAAAAAAAAGAAAAAAGATAAAGTCATCACTCACCGACATTTTGACTTTTATAAGTATTTCGGGACAAATAAGGAACACACGAAATATAAGGTAATGTAAATAAAATAAATCGATGGTTAAATGTAACCGCATGACGTTTGTAATAATTCTGTTCGTTTTTGTTAATATTTAAAAGTAAATTTGTACTAAACAGAACTACACATCGAGTTTAACTCACTAGCGCGTAAGCTAACAATAGCGGTTCACGTTTCACGTAGCGTAACTAACGAGCTATTACATCCTTAAAATATAAATTGTTTTACTTACAAATACATTAACTGGAATCTTGTTTTTATGATCATCACATAACGGTAATGATTTACAGTTTTCCTTACATCCCTTCTTAACTTACGAGCCAGCCAGGCTAGGCTAGGGAATTATACCGATTGCATACATGGGCAATGGAAGTAGCCACAGAATAAAAAAATGAAGGAAAAGCTTACTAAGAAAATAAGTAAGCTTTTCGTAGACAGTTTTTGGGTGACTTTACGATTCTTCTCTTTCCATATCCAGCGCCTTAAGTTGGTCCAAGTACCTAATATATGCTTCTCAGTTTTCGTATGTCCCTGTTTTTAAATTATATCCTACTAATATTATAAACGCGAAAGTTTGTGAGTATGTATGTATGGATGGATGAATGTTTGTGACTCTTTCACGTAAAAACTGCTGAATGGATTTTAATGAAACTTTACAATAATATAGCTTATACATCAGAATAACACATAGGCTACAATTTATAAAGATATTGTGTGAATTGTTCAAAATATGACGCGGCGCGACGGGAATGGGAAAAAATCCAAATTACCCCTTGGACGAAGTCGCGGGCGACCACTAGTTGCCGATAAAATAGAATGTACTAGGTTTGGTAGACGAGAGCAAACCACCACCTTTATTGGATTAAAATCACCTACAGGCCAAGAACCTAGTTATTATATCTAGACTATCATGGGTATGTACGTCATACGCTTCATCTTTTAGTGTCAAGTTACCGTTAATTAGCACGCGACACAGTGACTGTCCCTAATATGGCACTATGCCATAAACAAGAAATGCAAGTGTTCCATCAATGTAGGTATGTGAATCCTACTCATGGCCTATATTTCAAAATAGTTACATGAAACCGACTTACGGTCGAATACTGAGACGTCACTCAAATAAGCAGATCAAAAGTGAAGTTTTTGTGTGAAAAATGTAAGTTTGACTTAAATTTTCAAAACAAAAACGTCACTTTTGAGTATCTACTTATTTGAATGACGTTTTAGTCACAGCAACTGACAATCTAAACAAAAAAATAACTAGGTAAGTATTATTATAATAACTAAGTATTTAGACTCTTTGATGTCGGTGCTGGAAAAATTGGTGAAAGTATATAAAATCTTCCAGACGATATACCTGCTAAATCTAAATTCTTACAATAAAATATTATTGTAGAGCGTAACCTACTGAGCTCTTAGAAGTGCAGAAAAAATGGTTGAAATACATATTTATAAAAAAATGTACAAACATAAACCTCTTCCTTTTTCAAAGTCGGTTAAAACGTACATTTAGACGTACTGAACAACAAGGTATATAGTTTTTACAATTATTTTAAGACAGTTATAATAACGATCAAAAGTTTGTTTTTAAAGTAATTCATTACAATTTACTCCTAATTATAAAATTTTCCAAGAAAACAACGCCGTTTCCGTTAGTTTTCGTAGAAGTGAAAGACATTTAGTGAGAGCTGTAAAATACTATTTTTTTTTTTGTTTATTGTTTTGTGAGAGATTTAAATATTATAAATATGTATTTTAACCCAGACTGTACCTTAGCCGGGCGCCACTGGAAAGCCGGGCACCACTGGAAATGCGTTCTGCTTGTAACCAGAGACGCCCGGCAACGGACGTTAGAGCGGCCGTGGCCTTGGGCCGCGGAACTAAAAAAAAAAGACTACCTTAATCGCACTAGTATTATAAAACCGAAATTTTAGAGTGAAATTTTGTATATACTCGTATTTGTTACTCCTCAACGCTGAACCTATAAAACTTGATATGTAGGGATATCTGACTGGCTTAACACAAAGGTTACTTTTATCCCTGGTAGGTGGTAACGTATTCCCAAGGACATTAAAAACGAGAAAACTCATTTTGCTAGTTTATGTAGCAATAATTACATGAACCCATCAATCATAAATACAAGTAATGGAGTCAAGCTGTCTGTTCTGACGTCATCTTATCATATCTGTTTATCGCTTGTCATCAATACTATTTACGAAACCGGACATAAGTTTGGATCTATTTCGAGAACGTCCTCACATGCAACTGTCGCTACGAGAAAAATGATAAACGGACTTGATAACAAAATGAGTGATGTAATTTTCTGTTATCATAATCTAACACTTGATGTTAACAGACTGATAACGAACTTTAACAGTGTCAAAAGGCTGCTACTGTTGTGCAAACTACTGGTGGCACAAATGTAGGACCATAGATGTTTGATCATTGGATCTGGATTCTATTGCGTTCAAAGAACCCCAAAAGATTTTTCTTATGTACAGATAGCGACCAGTTACGTTTTAATAATATGTATGTTTTGTTTATCCGTCCTAACGTCCATTGACCCAGGGTACCGGCAGTTGACTTAGGCTGCAAAAGTTAATGGACCACTGCACCGATGTAGTGGTTCAGATTCACCTGCAGGAGGCGAATATTCACATTCCGCATCCCGTAAGGGACGATATACTGATAAATTCATAAACATTTCTGTAGACAAAACTGCAGATTATATTCTACTTATTTAGTGATAGATATGTTCTATTTATGACTGCTTCAGTGGCGTAGTCGGTAGTGCATCCGCTCTTGACGCCGGAGTCTCGGGTTCGATTCCCGGTCGCGACAAACTTTGTGTGATGACACATACGTTTGTACCGAAGTCTGGGTGTTTCCTGTGTATAATATGTATGTATTTACAAAAAAAATGTATTTATATCAGTTTATCTAGTACTCATATAGTTTGAGACTAGATGGCGTTGTGTGAATTGTCCTAACATATTTATTATATTTATAGTGCCCGGTCATACCAAGGTACCTACCCACTTATAAAATGAAATTGTAAGGAAAAGGCTTAAAACAATGTCTGCGTTCTCAAAAAGCTTATTATGCTCTGACAGTGAGCATCCTTACTTTAATTACTATATTCTACATCAATGTATTTTTGTTCTTAACATTATTTTGATAAGTAGGTATATGAGCCGTTCAAGCGCCTACTGAATAAAACAGTAATGGTGAGTCCATTACCTTTCTTATCAGTTTTAGTGTATTTAAAAATAATTGTATAAACTAATTCGTTTCTAATCGTTACTTGACTCTACCGCCCCTTGATAAACATGGCGCCAGCGCGACGCTGTGAATGGTACTACATATATAATATACATTTCTTTTTAAAAGTTTATCCTAAGGTCTCACAAAAGTAGTAATTAAAACCGATAATGTTACCAACATGTTCAACTTTGTAATAATTAGTTCTTTTATCGTAGAATGTTTGAAGAATATGTTACAACTATAGTTTAATCATAAACTGAGATATGAGGCTGTACTGACCTTAGGTCATCGCGTTTATTATTTAAAATTGTAACTGTATTACACACAAACACACACACATTACGCCTATATCCCGAAGGGGTACGCAGAGGCACTAAACACCCACAATTTGCCAGTATTGTTAGTCCCACCCCACGTAATAAGGGGCACGGCTATTGCCGTCACCACATCTCATGGGTTATGTCCAAAATGGCCAAATGAAGTTAATAAAAAGTAGCAGCTATATAGTAATTTTGAAAAACAAAATTAAACCTGTTGCCT
The DNA here is from genome assembly GCA_963556515.1 of Nudaria mundana. Lineage (NCBI taxonomy): Eukaryota > Metazoa > Arthropoda > Insecta > Lepidoptera > Erebidae > Nudaria > Nudaria mundana. The sequence continues at coordinate 9,510,573 of OY748300.1, read as the reverse complement.
TGCGATGAAATGTTGATAAAAGACATCAAAATCCGTGCCAGCCGCTATGGCACATCCAATTAAAGTCCTGGGCGTCTCGGACTTGTTACTCTATTAATTTATCAAAAACATAACCCGCTTCTTATTTAAAAATACTTAAGACTATTGGAGTAGAAGAATTTAGACGTCGACAATATGTACCTATTCAATAGGGCTTCGTTAAATCTCTTAAGGGTTAAAACTGGTCTTTATAACTAGTTTATTACATATGCCATATTCACTTTTCAGATTAATTGTACCTATTTTAAAATGGCGAAGTACGTAAGTTTCGAATAAGTTAATAAGTTTCGAATAAGATAATAAGAAATCCCACTAAATGTCAGGCCATGGTAATTGGCAGTCGGCAGGGCTGGATATGGCATCTCTTCCAGCTATCGTGCTGGATGATATCCCTATCAAATACACCAATGCCGCTAAGAACTTGGGAGTTATTATCGACAACAACTTGTCCTGGGGCTCTCATATTAACGAGGTCAGCAAGAAGGTCCACTTCACCTTTCATACACTTAAATGTCTCCAGAGTTTCTTGCCCCACGATACTAAAATCTCGCTGGCCCAAACACTAATCGTGCCGATCTTGGACTACGCGGACGCTTGCTGCCTGGATGCTACAGAGGAGCTCTTAAACAAACTTGAGCGGTTGCAAAACTTAGGTATCCGATTTATTTTTAACTTACGTAAGTATGATCACGTCTCAAAATTTCGCAAGGAACTCAAGTGGCTCCCAATCCGTCTTCGTAGAAATACTCGGTTATTATGTCTCCTCTTCAATGTCCTACACAATCCCTCATATCCTTCCTACCTGCGGGAGCGGTTCACACTGATGCGTGTGTGGCATAAAGAATAAGAGAAGCTTTAGCCTATTCGTAATTAGATGTCTTGTAGGTGAATAATCTGAATTACCTACCTACTATTCATAGTATTCTATGTCTTACATAACATACAAAGCTTTATACTAGTCAGGAAGCCAAACATACATCACGTCTAAATCCCACAAGGGGTAGGCAGAGGTGTACCTCACACCCACCTGTCTTAGTACCTGATCTATAATGACTAATATATTCACACTAGGTATTATGTAACTATGTTACATAACTCCCTAAGAGTCCAGGTACCTACATTAGTAGGATGACTATACTGTAGATAGAGGAGTAGCCTACATCCACACTTTGTAAGTACCTAATCTTGATGATGGTGAACTACCACCAACATAATAATTAATATACTTACACTATGTAACTACGTCACATAAATCCCTAAGCAGATCCCAGGTACACCATCATAATAACTAATATACTCACACTATGTATTATGTAACTATGTTACATAACTCCCTAAGGTTTCACATAGAGAATTATACTGAAAGCTATTCTATATAGGTAGCTTTGTGATCGTATAATCGTATGTCTAATCATGATGAGTATCGCTCCGATATCATCTGGCAGAAGAATACTATTAGGTACCTATACCCCTAAGCAATGAAACACTAAAGTCAATACTGATTGGATTTATTCGTAATCCGCCCATTCGATTACCACAGAATCCCGAGAAGAAGGGCAAGAAACTCGGTAGTGTCATATTATAATATCTTACAAGTATTTAAACATAATAACAATACAATACACTTATCTTAGTATAGAAGCTCCTCAAGGATTGAAAACAGTCGACACGTAATATATAGTAGCCAAACTGACTTATATACACATTGTCTGCTGAACTAGGCTTTAGTACCTATGTCCTACATAGGTATAGGTACATACTTCTGTAATAACTCGTGATACATTAAGCAATACTTGTAAATTCGTAGACTAAAACTGAACAGGAACTCACTACAACACTGCCTTTTATAAAAGCCTCAATGGTGGGAGTCGGCAGACATTGACAGTGCGTTTTAATATTTAACTACCCTACAAATATTAACGTATAGGTACAGAACCACTTTTACCCACAAGTATAATAATATTTCAAAGAATTATGACGAAGCATCATCTACATATTTTACATAAATATATGTATCCGACACGTGCATCAGATGAATCGTGCCGGCCTCACCTCTCCTACCGCCTCAATTGTTTTTCCCACAAATCTGACTTCTTCTCCTACTCTTTCTCCGTTCATGCCGTCAGACTGTGGAACGCTCTTCCAACCGATATAAGGAACTGCAGAACTGTGTCTGGCTTCAAGAAGAGAGTCAAGGAACACTATCTCGCTTCCTTACCTTAATTATTGTACGTCTATGTATGTTTATATATCTTTTTATGTATGTATTTGTGTATTTATGTAGTTATAGTTTATGTAAGTTTATTAACCTGCACACACATCAGGACCTGTTTGCATCACTATCTCTTCTCTTAGGCCCACTGGAAGAGATCTCTTTAGAGATAAGTGGCGCCATTGTATACATGTTTAGTTTGTATCCATTTACTGTTTTATTTACTGTGTGTGTACAAAAATAAATAAAAAAATAAAAAATAAAGAAAAGAGAATTCACTTTTATTCTATTTGTAAAGACTAACTAATTTTTAATTTCTCTGTGTTATTTGTTCAAGATCAATTATGTAAGTAGTTAATTTAATTCAATGCAATTTATTAATTGAATTCCAAGATTTTATTGACCAAGCGAGCGAAGCGTCTACATTTCGAGATTGGACAATTTTGCTTTCGTCCGTCTGTCTGTCTGTGTGTTCCGGGTTAGCAGCCACAGTTTTTAACTGATATTCACGGAACTTGGCACAAGTATTCCTTGATTTAATTTTTTAATTCATCGAGAGAAAAACAGCTCAAATAATGTTTTAATGTACGCGAGGAATACTGTTCGACCACCAGTTAAAGTAACAACATTAATCCCGCTTATATCCTTTAGTTAGAGGGTAGGTAGAGCAGAATTACACACCTACATTTTGCTAACGTAATAGGGAATAAACCTATTGCCGTTACAGGGTGCGGTATGTCTACAATAGAAACCAATAACCATTATATATTCTGGACCTAAAATCTTCGTCCAGGAGCAGGGCCGATGTTACATATACATTCCGACAATTTAATTAGCCAATACAAAACGCTCGGACTGTAGAGATTCAATTTATAGATAACTAGCGGACGCTCGCGGTTTCGCCCTCTTGACAAATTACATGTATACATAAAAACCTTCCTCGAAAACCACTCTATCCATTGGTGAAAACCGCATCAAAATCCGTTGTGTAGTTTTAAAGATCTAAGCATACAAACGGACGGAAGCGACTTTAAATAAATAAATAAAGAAATATTTTGGACATCACACAATGTCATCTAGCCTAAATGAGGCTACTGTTATACTTGGTCTGTCATCGTCGCTTCCTACTTACTTGACACTTATCGTCATATTTTGAACAATTCACACAATATCTTTATAAATTGTAGCCTATGTGTTATTCTGATGTATAAGCTATATTATTGTAAAGTTTCATTAAAATCCATTCAGTAGTTTTTACGTGAAAGAGTAAAAAACATCCATCCATCCATACATACATACATACTCGTACATACTCACAAACTTTCACGTTTATAATATTAGTAGGATCTGTTCTGGCATCTGTTTATTTTTTACTAATTCTATAGTGTTCCGTAACGGCAACAGGCTAAGGTATCCACATTTCTGAGACCGACAAAATTACTGGCAAATTGTGGGTGTATAATGCACCTCTGCCTACCCCTTCGGAGATATGGCTTGATGAAGGTCTACAAAATGTAAAATATTGAACGTCTATTCGGAGTCAAAGAAACTTACTTCATCTATCGTCGGTGGGTAAAGTTACCGAAAGGGTGGTCGCATTGCCACGTGTAATGAAATTTAAGTTAAAAATTATAAATTCAAAATGTTATAGACACAGGTGGTAACTTATGAAAATGTTGACAGTTATATACTAACTTTTTAAACAAATATATAATTATACACGTCAAGTTTAAAGTAATCGCGCCCGTTATGTAAATAATAGATAATATCAGGCTGGTGGCCACGACCTTGTAGGTTCATTACCATAGACATTACCAGATAACGCTTTCCGCTATTTCATTTTAAGAATTACCTAAAAACAATTCAATCAATTATTAATTTTCAAGCGTAGATGATTCACGCTCACGAGTATGACAACATTTCCATGCATTTTGCACATGCATGTTGCACAAAAACTATATTATTATTTTTTTTATATATTTTTTACAAATAAGCAATGTCACCACGCAGGTGAGGTCTTAGTTAAGCCACAGGAACAGATTAACAGCTTAGAACAAACGTCTAAATCGATCGCACCACTATACGCACGCGGCATGTGTCATTCCTCCTCTGTGGTTAAGCGGTCAACCTATAGATTTGACGTGAATAAGATATAGTTAGGCAGGTAACAATGTTATACGTATACGGTAGTCAGAAATAAAGGACATTGAACAAACAATTCAGAATATAGTACGATACGATAACCGTTCTACAGTTGTATACGTTAACTGCGTGAAAGAAAACCCAAAGACACTGGCAGAGTTTGTATGTTGTAAATGTTTCTTAATACCTATAGCTATTTTTACCCAATTTTTATCGTATAGTGTATTCATATTCTACTAAATAAAATATTAATGAACAATATGATAGTCGTAGCCCTTCTGGTGCATACCCGAGACGCCCGGTAATGTACGAGGCTGATTTAGACAGGGTCAGTTACTGACTCCGAATTCGAAACAAGTCAGCGCTGACCTGAGAAACACCCAATGCAAATTGATTTTAAGTCAGTACAGCGGTGGGAGGTCAGCGCTGACTTGTATATTCGCACACGAATATTTAGAGGTCAGTCGGCGCCCCCCGCAACTCGTAAAAACTACGTGTAAACGGACAAGTCAGCGCACTGACTTCACAAACGTGTGCTCACTGTGAACAGCTTACCACGACTACTGACTCCATATAAACAAATGAAGTCAGTATCAGCGTCTACACTGGCGCCGATACTGACTTGTGCACTGACCCTGTGAAAACCAGCCTTAAAAGTGGCCGCGCTAGGGTGGACTTAAAAAAAGGACCGACAATATGATTTGACATTCAAACGACTAACCCAAACAAATAGGTACTTACCTACCTATCATTAGGTATCTACCTATTTATTTAGGTAGTCCGAGACGCCCAGGACTTTAATTGGCTGTGCCATAGCAGCTGGCACGTAAGATTTTGTTGCCTTTAAACAACATTTCATCGCAAGGCAAACGGGTTTCAATTTTTTTTCATAATTACTATATAGCTGCTACTTTTTATTAAATACATTGGGCCATTTTGAACATAACCCATTAAATATGTGCCCGGTGACGGCAATAGGCTTGCCCCCTATTACGTGGGACTAAAAATACTGGCAAATTGTGGGTGTGTATTGCTCCCTGTCTACCCCTTCGAGGATATAGGCGTGGTTTGAGTCATTTGTTAAATAGTGAACTATGAAAATAGACTGACCTTCTGCTAGATATTTCTCAAATAATCACGACTATTTTCGCGAAGGGTTAATCAGAGGCATATTATATACTCACTTATCATCAGCAACTTTGTTGGTCCCAAATAATATCCTCCTAGGTACAAAAAAACCAGTGCCATTATTAAACCTGTGATTACATAAACCTGTAATGATAAACGTTTTAAAAAAAGTGTATCTACCCTCGTTTGTTATCTCGTGAGTACATAGACATTTTATCTTATCGTACAACTAACAGAAAGTTTGATGAAAGGCACAAGTGCTAAATATAAATATTAGATAACAACCTGGCCCCATTCACAAAATCTTACTTTAATTATGACAAAGAAACATCCGGTCAGTTGCGAGTTGTGCTCGCGTACGAATGGTTCTGTACCATTATTTATATAAAACCGGCCGCTCACTTGGCCGGTTTATTTAAAATGTAATTTATCACGTTGTATCATTAACATAATGGGTATTAGGACCTACCTAGGTCAGAGTTTATCCCCAGTTATCATAGGTCAAATTCATTCAGAAAACTTGAGTTAATAATTGAGGTATCTATTATTCTATGGAGGCAGATATATCATGTTGTTAATAGATAATATTTAAACTGAAAAATGTTGACCTCCAACCCAGTAGACAGGTAGCATCAAATAAAAATTGTATCGTATTCGAGGGCGTGCGAAGAGACGTCATCGCAGTCAAAAAAGTGGAAAATTACGAAATATAGTAATATTACGACGTAATAAATGTGTAAGAAATATTATAGTAATTAAACAATAAAACTAAGTTAATATGAAAATACGCCCAATTAACTATATGAGTTGTTGCCAATTGGCAACAACAATGGCGAACGTGAGCCATTTTTCGGTACTACTCCTCGTATCTAAGTATTGAATGTCTTTGTTTAAACCCTTGGTTGACAGTAAATCTCAGTAAATCAGAAAATCTACCATTTGCTTCATGTTATCTTTAAAATTACCCAATATTATCCGTTGCTCAATTATTCCAGCCGTTCAAATTGACAACAGGAAGGCACTAAAATTTATTTAATTTTATTGTAAAACAATCCTTTTAATGTATGTTGTAAGCGTGCCAGTTGATGTTACAAATACACATTCCACGAAAAGCCTAGTTTATGACAGTTCAGTCACACACGCCACCGAATATAAATTGCTGGATGATCAGAAATCAGTTTTTATTTCGGTACCTTTATTCCGCACAAAAATACTTATACATGACCACTCTCATGCTTTTGTGTGGTATCATATAAATATTTTGACAGTTTACTTTCCTTGAATAGTGTAAAGAGGAAATTTTAAGTAAAGAGGAGGTTTTAAAAATTCTTTCACTGAGATGGATGTACATTATTCCTGAGTGACATACTTAGGCTACTTTTCATCCACACATTCATTACCAGAATGTAAAGTAGCACGTTCCCAATTCCCATGGGACACACCCATGGGAATCGGGAACGCGAAAACTCTGTCACTCAGGTGAAGCCGCGGTAATCAGCTAATAGTTTATAAGATCGCTCATCTTCGACAACGTTCTGAGTAGGTACTTAGGTATGTTTTAAGAATGGATAAGAAAAAAATTTATACTCAACATTTGCCTCGGAGAGCACGTTAAGCCGTCCGTCCCGGTTGTCATACAAACATCTATAGCAGTCGTTAGGGGTAGTTGGAGCACTAAATCAAATATCCGACCGATCTAACTACAGAACTTCGATATCGCCCATGGGTTGTGGAGGTCAGATGGCAGTCGCTTCACGGAAAATATTGACTGGAAAGCCGACCCCAACTCAGTTGAGAACAGGTTCGGTGAATGATGATGATTTTACTGCTATTAAATTGCGTGTCGTAGGTACCTATAAGCGCATGTCGCCTTTTCATACTTTTTACAAAGCGTGCATCGGTTGATGAACAACTAAGACCTTTTAAACTTTAAAGTCAGGTGTAGATGATAAGAATACTTAAACTTAATTTAAAGCATAAAGCGCGCAGGCCTCAGCAGTCTCGTTCGAAATGCGTAAAATTCATACCAAATTTAAAGCTTAATTAAAGAACTTTCCATGACATCAGCCAGACGTGTATATCAGTATGTCTGAATTTAAAAGAACACAAAAAGTTGATTTTATTATTGTAAAACAACAACACCCACGCTTTCAATTTACGCTCAGTCTTAGTGGTCTTAGTAGGTAATCACATTTTAACAGAATTTATCTGTTCTAAATGAATTCTTTTTTTTTCTTTTCGTCTAGTGACTCTAAAATTATTTGATAGTACAAATTCAAGATTTAAATACAACGTGTGTCATGCAACTATCTCTTGATATAGTTTAGATTGGAAGTTGCGTGATTTGATTAACGTTATAAGTAGTATGTCGGTATATATCCGTTGCACTTAATGAAATAAATGAAACCAGTTTTAAACGTTTTAGCTTTGCATTGAGAGACTTCGAATCTAATCTAAATACTTCTGAATGAAAATTGGAGTTATTGTGATGTCATAGTCACCATCACAATAATTTTAAACAAATAATGTATGTAAGTCGTAAGTGACATTAGCAAAAGCTATAAATAATACTTCCACCCACAATAATACAAATGGTGTCTCAGACCTGCCATAGAGCAAGATCAGTGCGTTCCGTTCCACGGTTTTCTCCCGACAATCAGGGACAGATTTATGGTTCCTTTTCACAGCCCACGCGTTACTTTACTAGATCGTACTTTATGCAAATGGACGCATCTTGTAAGAAGTTTAAAAATAATGCTGAAAAGGTAATATTTTGTTTAAATCATTAATTATACTCAACCAGAAACATTTATACAAAGGCAGAAATTTTATGGTAACCGAAAATAAGGCACCATACATTTCGTCATTGGTAGGTACGTAAACGTATTAATTAGGTTATGAGAATAAATATTGTTGGACATTCTCACACAACGTCATCTAGCCCAAATTAAGCTAATATAAGCTTGTGTTATGGGATCTAGACGACTGATAAACAAACTTATATATTTCTAAATACATACATATCATACATAGAAAATACCCAAACTCCGAAACAAACATTTGTGCATTACGGATCATAAGGTTCAGGAAGCAAAAATGACTACAATACCGGCGACGGGCGCCTGTCACATAAATTAGAGTTTATGTGACAGAAAGGTAATATTTAGTAATATTTATAAATATTTAAACTGTTATTTGTAGGTACACAAATAGTATTCAATTATTGTAACCCACTTTTGTTTATTATAAACTAGCTGTTGCCCGCAGCTCCGCCTGCGTGTTATAGCTTTCTTGATCACCAGTTACTGATTTATTATGTATATTTAGCTGTTGAGCGATATTGTATCTTAAGATAAAATATTATAGTATCTTAGCCGTGTGCAGCGCCCGTTAGTGAAAATGCACTGCGGGTGACGTAACCTACGACAAACTTATTATTTGCGGTTGGTACAGTAATCGGGTCTAGGGATCAAACCGCAAAATGAAGTTTGTTTTTTATTGTAGATACTTTTCCGGGATAAAAAGTACCCAGCGTGGTGCCCAGGATATTAAAGAATAATTATACCAAGTTTCATCGTAATCGAACCGGTAGTTTTTGCGTGATGCCTGAACAAACAGACACAGACAAAAAATTTTTAATCACATTTTTGGGTTCGGTGTCGGTCTAGTAACACCCCCTGCCATTTATTTTTTTGATATTTTCAATGTACAGAATTTTCACTTCTACAGATTAATTATAAGTATAGATGATAGATGAGAATTCTGTCTGACAATCTAGAACATACTTAATTAATTCTATTATTCACGAAATAATGAAAACTTAGCTAAAACATGAAGTGAATTAGAAAATGGTAAGAATATAAATAGGGGAAGCCGGGGCATAACGGTCACCTTATGAAAAGTCGTGAATAAAACCATACAATTACAACATATTTTACAACATATTTAATACCACTAATTATTAGTCTGTTTATCGTTCTTGAAACGATAAAAATAATCATCATGGCATACTTAAATTATGTATAAATTAAAATTAAGAAAAAAAAGTAGCCCACGTTAAAACTTACCCCACTACTGTTATAACCTGCCCTAACGGCGGGGTAAGTTTTAACACATGACTTTCGATACAAAAATCGTCGTTATTTTTCAGAAAGTATAAGGTGAACAAAGATTTTGATATGCTTAATTTATAAGTACATAAATTATGAATGATATGGCCGAATGTCATGGCTGTAATGTAAAAGGATGGGTAGTTAATACAATTGCTAGAACCAGCCCCGGTCTCCCCTACTAAATACAAACACAAAATAAAACCAATAACCATTCTGTAAGTAGAACTCCAACAACCAGGGCTAATGTTACATGCCTATAATCTTCGCAGCCCGGGCAGAATACTAATAGATTTTTCTTAAAAGTTATCACAAAATCAAACAATTTGTAACCTGGAGGTAACTACACATTAATACATTATGCTGAAAACAATAGGACCATTATGCGTATGTACTTGTACCTTTATAAATACTCCTCATATACTCATACTTCACTCGAAATATATGAATGTTAAGGTTTACTTACATACCTTTTGATATTCTACGAATCTAACAGTAAGTACTTACTATTCAGAGCAATGTCAGTTAATACCTTTCAAAATCAAGTTACATTGTCACATGTAGGTAGTATTTATGTTGAATGAATGTATCCATAAAAGGTTTAGTGTTATTCAACTTCATAAGACAAAGTGCTCAATATTTTTGGTGACGTCAACGTTAATGGAGCATTACGATTTATCGATACTTTCTATGTATTGCAATAAATCGAATGGGGTCATTCAAGCCATAAGAAATCGAGATGGATACTTCGATATATCGAAGGAAGGAATTAGAAGGAAGATTTCATTTATGACGACATTTATCTTAGATCAGCCAGTTTGGAATCGAAGTAGGTATCGGAAATATGGACACCTACAATCCCTCCGAATGCAATCCAATAGCAATCCCTCCACAACATAAAAAAATAATAATATTTGGAACATTATTACACAAATGTTTATTTCGGAGTTTGGATATTTTCTATGTATACCTAATATGTATGTATTTTGAAATATATATAGTAGATAAGTATGTTTATCAGTCGTCTAGATCCCATAGCACAAGCTTATATTAAGCTTAATTTGGGCTAGATGACGTCGTGTGAGAATGTCTAAAATATATACGAGTATATGTGAAAAAAAGTGAACATACATCGGAATAATAATCGGATTTAAGGTACCGATGGGAATTGAGATCGCGAAAATAGGTATGTACCTAGTCCACGAGAGAGGAGCATGAGATAGTTTTATTTTTAATTATTAACTTTACATTAAAATCTACCAAAATATTAGGTATAGTATACAGCCAATGTCAAGTTAGTTCCAAAATTAGATCTAAAATTGATTCCATACATTTTCTAACTGAAATGAAATGTAACTCAAAACAATTGGCAGTATACTTGTGATTTTTTTACTGTAATACATGCAGATTAGAATCGGCTTACTTTTAAAACAATGCCGTTTGAATTATTCATGTTTTCATTACTGTCAATGAGCCATTGACAATAGTAATGTCAATGTCTGCTCAGTGATCGGTGAACATCCACTTAAATAGTTTATATTATGCTCATACGAATCTGTATACCTTCATTAGAAATAGTCCTTCATGAGGAGTAGCGAAGAATTCGTCAAGAACATTTCACTTTTAAATGTAGGTATTGCATTATGATTTATTTTTTATTAGACTTAAAAATATTAAATAATTTATTTTTAGGTCCATTCATGTAGGATTTAAGATAGATTTTACAAAAAAAATAAAAAATTAACACATCCCATCGTTGAACAGTAACGACTAACTGTAATAGACTTTGTTGAGGTTATTTTCCGCCACTTATCTTAGACTTAGATCTAGATGAATAAAGATTTTTGAAGTTAACGTTTATTTAGACTGGACTCATGGATATCATTACATTTCGAAATCCGCAATTGCTCGATATCCAATCCAAATGAAAGAGCTATCTTTCATTTATGGAAAACGTCGACTTCACGTGGATTAATGGAAGTAGTAGAGGCCTTTAGATAGCCACTCTATACGTCAACAGCCCCACTGGTTTTGGGAGCTCCATGAAAGGAGGCGAGAGTATTGATTGCTGTCCCTTGACTTTCGACATAAGAACTTCCAGCAAGTGTGCAATTGAGAATGTCCAGATATTGGGCCCTTTACTTCTCAACATAGTTTTTTTTTTAATTCTGCGGCCTCTTATACGTCCGTAGCCGGGCGTCTCTGGTTACAAGCAGAACGTATTTCCAGTGGCGCCCGGCTTCTTAACATAGTAGTGAGTAGTGAAACATCGGCCTTATTAATCAATAGTTAGAAAAAGAAACTTTCAATAATTTATCTGTTATGTCGATCTAAATAGTTATATCTTTATAAGACTAGGTCTCACAGTTTTTGTTCCCATGATTGTCAATAAAGATAGCCATTGAGAGCAGGTAATGGTTGCGTTAATATAGACAGCATGCTTTAGCTCTTGCTTTATAGATGGAAAGCTTCGATTGATCTCCTAACCTGGAGTATTAATCTTCGATGACAGTTGAATAATATTACAAGGAAAACGTTCTTGTACTTCTAATTGCACTATTTTTTGTACCTATTAATATAGATTAGAACCATGTTTGATGTTTTTCGTAGTTTACAAGCTTCTCTAAATTGAGGAAACTAACATGGAGCAGTATTATTTCTATTGAGTACTGTAGGCTTCTTAATATCCTGGTAATTTTTTTCTGTTAAAATTGGTATCAAGATATCTTCGATAAGGTAACAGTTAGCAACTATAGGTATATAATTAAGTATATGTAATAGATTAAAGTCGTTGAACCAGATTTATCATAGTGACAAGTGTGCAGTGTTGATCCGAAGTTCATTATCCGTCCCTGACGTCCGCGACGCCGCCACCGTCGTCAGCGTAGATTTAGTCAACAGATAAGATTGTAAATATACTTAGGTAGGTACTATTTTACTCACACTTCATATTATACTACATAACATAGCGTCATAATGAGAAACTTCTCATAAAAAGGTAACAAATCCTTATACTAATAGACCTGTCATGATAATAAGCGTTATGACTCTTTTTTTACTATCTATGTCATAGAGAGACTCATCATGTTCATAAATAATATATACATATAAAAGTAGTGAAGTATATATATATTATTATTAGTATACATAGGTTTTCTTTTTTTTATATATATTATTTGGGCATACATAAAGTTATTGGGCTCTAACACTTATTAGTGTTTATGTCACAGAGTCCAACAAAACTCGTTCGTAAAATAAACTCGTAACTAAAATGATTATTGTACTGTCCAAAGTGACAGGTGAATCATAAGATAAGATATTTACACCTTTGCAGAGAAATCTGGAGTCGATTCGATAGCCGTAATTTGTACCCGTCTTTATAAATGACAGTTGTCACAGTGACGCCATGCCGTGGAACAATAAGTGAGAGAATACTGCCTTTTAAATCCCACTTGTACCGGCCCATAATGTAGGTAAATGCATAGCTCGTTCGAAAAAAATATCACAGTAAATAAAAAATACCATTGATTGAATATTTCGATCGACTTAGTCCGAAGCTGCTATGTCTTATAGTGGTGTCCACACTACTGACGCGAACCCACTGTTTACTCGATTTATAACTAGAAGTATTCGACTTTCGAGAATACTAGAAGTTTAAAAAAAAACGAGACACTAAGCTGTCAGATAAACTAAAGGTCCTACTAGTGCCAGGTAACTACATACTAGTCCTAGGAATTAATTCATGTCAGGATGTATATTGGCCTGGGATCAAATTCGCATAATTCTTATCTAAGTATTATACTTTCTTTCTTCTCTAAGTATTATACTATCTTTCTTTCCTAAGTATTATACTTTTATTTTCGTTGAATAACATATTCCGTGGTGAAATGTTATTCGGTAAACTAGCACACTGAATTCAATTTAAATGTTTTTCTCAAGCCTCAATGTTTTGTTAAGTACAGGGGCTGTAATAATTAACACCTACAATCTTAATAATATAATACACTACGGTTTTCCCCACAGTAAACGGTATATCCATTCAAAAGATAACATGATATCAATCAAACTCAATAAGAATGACAGACAAGGTGTAGGCTGGTGTTGGTGGTCTAATGGATAAATTAAACTATCAATATTGTTTATACATGACCTCTGTATCAATTAAGCTTGTTAGGCGCGTTTTATCTGACTTCCATAGAAGGATTTCGATTGGTCTAACCGAGGTCGTTGGTATTAGTACTCCCAGGAAATTAATAAAACTGTACCTATAGCTACAGCTTTCTTGCAGAGTTGCAAAGAATTGTGGCCTTTGTTTTTTTATTTTTTTTTAGATAGCTTCATTAAGCTACAGCTTGTGCATATACACTCGTGTAAACTTTTGTATATTTATAGGAAATACTTAGTACGTGAGCTGGCTTGACCGCCATCCTGGATGATTCCAGAAACTTCAGGGATTAATACCTAGAGACTAAACCTGTGTAGAGCCGTAAGGTGAAACCTACGTGTAAAACTATGTGCAAACTCAAAAACTTAAGTAAGCTGCTGTTGTACTGGTACCTACTACCTACTCAAACCATAAACCTAGGAAATTATTACATGTTCTGTGCCGGATCCTATCCGGTTCTATTCCTACTTATGACTCAAGCTGACTACATCCCATCCTCATTTCACAAACTTCTGTTTTTGTTTCTAAAACGATACCACTTACGATTTTCTACAAGTTCTCAAACCAAAATTTATTTTTCACCTTATTTTTTTTTTTTAATTTCCAACAATTAACCTAGTACATAATTGTTTTGAAATTATTACTCAAACTTGAATATAGTCCATCACAATGTATATTTTCCAATGGCTGTGAGAGGCTCGCTGGGCAGTCTGCTCCTAAAGGGCAATAATTCGAGCTGAGCACAACCGGCGCTACCGGTCTGCTGCTGCCGTCCGCACAATGGATCGAGACAAAGGCACGCGCGAGACGATGACGGATGCCCCAGGCGCGGCGCACGCGCATTGTTCACCTATCCCACATCACGGAACTCGACCAACGACGATTTGTTACATTTTTATTTGAAATATTGATTGTAATTTATGTAGATCGCATTTTTAGTAAGTATAAAATGACACCACTCATTAGGAGCCCACGCAGCAGATAAATTATTTAAGATGGTGACTAGATGGTTAGTTAGTATACCAAAACTTCGTAGGCACAATGGAGGATCATCTATCCTAATGGATACGTACACTCCAGATTGAAAGGGAAATAGATTTGTGAACTCTAAACAGTTCACAAATATTATATTCTTTTTTAGTTATATAATTTGATAGCGGACGCCCGCGGCTTCGCTCGCTTGAAAAATTTAAATACACAAAAACCTTCCTCGAGAACCACTCTAGCCATTGATGAAAACCGCATTAAAATCCGTTGCGTAGTTTTAAAGATCTAAGCATACATACAAAACGGGCGTCTTTGTTTTATAATATGTAGTGATAGTGAATGATGATTAGCTACAAAATAAAAATAAAAGTTGACGCATAAATATAGACAAATATGACTTTCATAAATAGGGTATCAATACCTTAGCATATTCATAAGTAGAAGATTATAAAAGTAATCGTCTCAGTGGATACTATGCCTGTCCTCCAACCTCCAAGGTGTAGGCGCCACACATCCGACCTAACAACTTTTTGTTACCAACAACATAGCATCATCTATATTCTATAGCATTCGAACAAGCTGTAATTTAAATTCACTTATTTGTTATTTATTTGGAATTACCGGTAATAAGATATATCTTATCTGTTTCTAATAAATAGCTATTTAGTTAATGATCATCCATCTTACGCTTCGGATTTCATATAAACGGATGCGTTTTATCTCGTTCTAATTTAAATTGATTATGGCATACCTATCTCAATAATCTTATAGCATAGTTAAAACAAAGTCGCTTCTCGCTGTCTTTCTCTATGCTTAGATCTTTAAAACTCGCAACGGATTTTGATGCGGTTTCCATAAATGGATAGAGTGGTTCTCGAGGAAGGGTTCGCATAAAATTTCAATCATTGAAAAAGGGATGCTTAGATGGTTCGGTCATGTAGAAAGGATGGATGATAGGAGACTGACAAAACAGATATATGAACCGAGTGTGAATGTACAAGCTAGTAAGGGTCGATCTAGGCGGACTTATGGCAACCAAATCGCAGATGTCTTGAATAAAGGTCTGGTTAAAAGCACCCATAACCGGCAAGCATGCATGAATAAATTAATGAAAGTTGAGGAAGCGAAAGAAGTATACCAGGATCGTAACAAGTGGAAGTCCGTGGTCTCTGCCTACCCCACTGGGAATGAGGCGTGATTTTATGTGTGTATGATGTACAATTAAATAACCCTCTCTGACGCAGCCGAGTAAAAACATGATAAACTTGTCTTTTACGAGACGAAGTCGCGTTCCAAGCTAGTATAGCTGCAGTTTCTACCTACATGTCCTCATTAAACGTATATTCTAAATCTTCTTTATCAGATGTTTGAATAACGTCTTAGGAAGATATTGAGCCCAGGTCATACGTCATTATTAGCCTAGGTATGAATAGGGTCAGCATTAAAATTAGGCGGTTGTTGAGAGGCTGTTATCTCTACTGATAAAACACACGACGTGATACCGCGAACTAAAAGTTGTAAAGATTGTAACGTTTACACTACAATCTACAGTGTCATTATTTTAGTCGTTATGACATTTAATATTCGTAGTCCTTATTATATATTGGAGAGTCGCCGTGTAGAGTTAACAGAACTACTATTTCTCGTTATATTTTTTTTTATTTAAAAGCAATGAGTTTTCTTAAACTATACTTAAAATATTGAGATAGAAATTATAAATCACAATACCTGAAATGTCTTCGGCAGGACTCGAACCCACGGCCTTTCTCTAACGAGGAGAATGCTCTGTCCAATTTAGAGCATTGCATTGCGCGATCTACAAATTATAACATGAAGCAAAAATTGGATGATGTCGGTATTGGTCATCGTAACTTAGTGGTCAGAGCATTCTCCTTGTTAGGGAAAGGCCGTGGGTTCGAGTCCTGCCAATAACATTAAAATTTTTGTGATTAATAATTTTTAACTTAACATATTCTCGTTGTTATAAATAACAAATTCGTTAGGTTTTATACAAAATCGGGAAGGAGAATGACATACAATCACGCCTATATCCTAGAGAAAGTAGGCAGAAGTGCATTACAGACCCACATTTTGGCAGTAGTTTCCATTCCGTATTCCGAACCTAAAATCCAACAAATACATAGAACATTTCGTAAATTAACACATAGGATACTTTTTTATCTAAGTAACATGTTCTCGTGGAAATGTGGAACCAAAAAATCTCAGACTAACAGTCCTTAAGTCCTGTGTGTCTAGTACCTGTACTAAAGTACTGTACTAAATACGGTAAGTATTAGACACGTTTACTTATGTTTTTAGTAGTAGTGTATTTCTTTGACCTATATCATAAACTACCATTCATTTACAACAATATTTGTGATGAATATCATTACGTCATAATATACTCTAAACCATATTTATCGCGTGTTGCTAGCCTGTTTTTACAACGTGTCCGTACTGACGAAAAATGTACACAGCTGTACCATTACAGATCGCTATTAAAATGATGTAGGTACCTAATGTTTGATACAGGTGGTCCATATTGGCACGAGGCATACGTGTGAATACACCGCAGCTAATGAAACAGCGCGAGCGTGTTGCCTGGCACGTTTACGCAAGTGAAATTAAAATTATGGTGATAAGAATATATACCAGTGTACTAAAAAGTATACTAAAATATACTTATTGAAATTTTACGCTATTTTGGATGCATCCTAGCTAGATTTTAGATGTCTAATCCAACCTCATCTGGACGTGGTGCATATGGCATCATCAATGGACCGGGCAACAGCTTTAGTTAAAATGGTATATATTTATTTACCGAGCGAGCGAAGCGTCTATATTTCGAGATTGGACCATTTAGCATTCGTCCGTCTGTCTGTCTGTATGTGTGTTCCGGGTTAGCAGTCACAGTTTTTATCCGATCTTCACGAAACTTGGCACAAGTATTCCTTTACTAGAAATAATATTTTTAGTGGAGTTTTTTAATTGGGGAGAGGGGGTTTGGAGGAAATCCCAAAAAATGATTTTAAAGTTCGCGAGGTCTACTGTTCGATCACCACTAGTAATATAAGCAATGAAGTAAGCTAAATTTAAAAAAAAATTAATTGAAATCGCAAAAATTATAGTTTTGCTACGCCGTATGTAGAGGTCTTGGGCTAGTGGTGTCAGTTGGTAGAACGTTCCTCATGGAAAACCTTTTTGAGGCACTAGGCTAGATGATTTGTATTTTAATTTTCAGTTGTTAGATCAGTCAGAGAGCCATTTCGGCGACCTGAGCTATTAGCTCTGTTTTGTCGTCATCATGACGTGTACAAGGAGAATTAAAGCGCGAAAGTACCAATAGTACCTAGCGTAAGTACAAACAGGATCTATCAATAAAGTGGGCTAATTAACATATTTTATGATAACAAACTTAACACCACTTGAATACGCGCAGATAAGTGTTGTATTTTCACTTTTCATCTACAGTTTTATAAACTTCGCGCAATCTTATTCTGCATCAGAATATTTTCTACGAGACGTTACAAATTATTTCGCGCATTCATGCATACACTGATCACAGGCAATCGTAATTTTCTTCTAACTTTCTAACTCTAAACTATCACGCTTAAATAATTATGAAAATCAACTCTTTACAATTTACATTATTCCAGAATTAACAGAACCTTCGTCGTTTGCTTGCCGAGATAACTTTTTGTTCCCATTTTAATGATGTCAATTATAGACCCTTAAAGCCTTTTGGTAAACATTTTTAAATAAACGGAGTATTAGGCGCCAGGATAACTGTGGCGCCGGGACCACGCGTCTTCACCAAACAACTAAATAAAAACAAAGAGACACGGTGCCTGGCGCCTTCTTATCGTGTAGCACGTGGCTCTGTCATTACCTTTTGTTCCTAGTATACATTCCTGTCTCGACATAGAGTAGTCTCGTCTATTGTTTTACATCGTACACTTACCTCAGTACTAACTTCTAATAGTTGAGGTCAAATGAGCGTAAACTAAACGCATGAGTTGCGTTTTATGTCTTACTACAATTTTAGCGTATAATAGGTAGCTATATAGACACATACCTTACCTACTAACAGTTACGCACAATGAATTTGTTTTCCGATTAACGCACTTATTTCCGTGCATCATAAATTATGCGACACACATTTCACAAAATTTGCCTCCTGCAAGCAACATCAATTTTAAAATGTACTTCTTGCAAATCTTCAAAATTGCTATGTAATGTTATTACTTAGCTCATAAAAATACAATGTATTTATGTGTGGATATGTATTTCTCATTCATTTTATTTCATGTAATTCTTCAGCTGTTTAAATGTACTTACGATATAAATTTATTCGAGTTTCTCGTGTTTTATTAATCCAAAAGTTTGGGAAACGAACATGACAAACATAGGTAGTATTAAAATAACGTAACTTCTATCATGTACCTGACTCACATGCCGAACAACGTTTCTTGTCCTGCACCTGGAGCTAGTTAGGAATAACTAGTTCTTCTGTGCAGGACTATCAACTAATCAAGCATTACCTTGACATTGGCGAATCATCGATCATTATCGATGGAGCCACGTTTTTAAAAGAAGAAGAAGAAGTATCATGTACCTACATGTAGCGTAATTGATAAAACTGTTATGAATTACGCTACAATCAACATGTTTTTCTAAATACTCTAGCACAATGACACTTAGGTACCTACACCTCGTATCTTATTGCTTATACATTCATTCCTATTTTAGAAAAGAGTGGCTGAGATTTTTTAGTGCCAGACTTGCCTTGCGAATTTGGTAATAAAAATAAAAATAGAATCAATAATTTTGACGTTCATAAGGTGACCAGAATTAATTGAAGATATTTTTGATTTTTACTTAAAGATGTAAGTACCTACTAGAACTAAAACATAGGAGGTAGGTACACACTACTACCAAATACATAGAGGTAAATCTAGAATTCTAGTTGCCTCGTTTCTTAATAAGGCCAGATGCAGTTACCTAAAGGATCGATTTTATACATATCTTATGATAATATATGTGCATTATAACTATAAAAGCGATTTGTTTATGGTTTAAACTTGTGAGCAAAGGAACAGTTTGTCAATCATTCGTATTTTATCGTGGTAAGTACCAGAAAAGATAGTCTTTTCGAGTATAATAATCTTAACTTTAGTTTATAGGCTTCAGGGGTTACTCCAGGCAATTGGCATTTTAATGGTTATTGTTTTTCCAGGCTACGGTAATAGGCTTATAGTAAAATGTGGACCTCGTCTGAGAAATACTTAGGATGTGGAAAAGGAGTGGTCGTGAATTTTTTTACCAGGTTCTTTTTCACGGTTCTACTTATTCCTTTGCGATTCTGGCAGTACATGTAAATATAGAAGCAATAATATTTTATTTTAAGTACTTACTGACGTACGTAAGCGCCATTTAATGTCCTATACGAATTAATCATTATTTCATTTCAGGCGTTTTTATATGAATTCATTTGGGATATATTTATATGAATATGTAACTTAAATGTAAGAATATTATTCTTAAGGGTTACTTAATACTGTGTAATTACTATTCCCTATTTTGTGCTAATACTGTGTGTCTAATCTGTCTAGTGTGTCTAGCAAATTAACGTAAGGAACTGGTACTAGACACACTGATCTGTTTCAGACATTAATACTTATTATAATTATTATAATAAGTATTAATGTTGGTATAGCGTTCACTATTTATTTTTGTTTATGATATAAATTTAATTTAGTACAACATTTACATAATCAATATTATTTTATTTTATTCCATATATTTTTCTATGCAAATAAATTTTACTAACTTTCCACAATTATTTTACACTAGTGTTCGCCCGCAACTTCGTCCGCGTGGTAATTTGGATGTTTTCCCGTTCCCGTCGCGCCGCGTCATATTTTGAACAATTCACACAATATCTTTATAAATTGTAGCCTATGTGTTATTCTGATGTATAAGCTATATTATTGTAAAGTTTCATTAAAATCCATTCAGTAGTTTTTACGTGAAAGAGTAACAAACACCATCCATCCATACACACATACTTACATACTTACATACTCACAAACTTTCGCGTTTATAATATTAGTAGGATTTAAACATAACATAACATAATATAAAACAAAGTATGTTCTTATGTAAGCTTAGATCTTAAAAACTAAGCAACGAATTTTGTTGTGGCACTAATGGAATGAGTGGTTCTTGAGGAAGGTTTTTGTGTATAATGGCATGACATGAATGGCGAAGCCGCTTGTATAGTATAAACGAAGAATAAGATAACTCTGCTGCGCCATACTTTTCTTATATTAAGTGAAAATATGTATTATCTCGAGTTATGTATATAAACCGATACCATGTGTTAATCTCAACACACCTGTTCTTATTCCGCATACATTATAATAATTTATATTAATATTGTATCCCCGTTAACAAGTTTACGCTAATAGATGTACAAATTTACATACATTTTGTAACGCTACCTCGTTAGTCTCGTAGTTTAACTATGATTTTAAATACATAGTTTTATACAGACACCATCATAATAAAACAAAGTTGCTTTCGCTGTCTGTCCGTCTTTCCAACTTCAGAACTTTAAAACTATCCAACGAATTTGGATGCAGTTTCCACCAATAGATAGAGTGGTTATTGAGGAAGGTTTTAGTATATAATATATCAAGCAGGCGAAGCTGACGCTAGTTACCTATCTATAAATTAAAAGAGTTATAAGTACAGAGGTGCTATAATATCCTGTGACAGCCTGAAGGTGCTCTACTTAGAACTCTATAGTTCAACTCATTCCCTGTACGTGGTGCACCTATTGACAAAAGAACAAGACTCAGTCTATACCATAGGAATAGAATATCGTCCATAGTTCCCAGAAACAATTAATATACGGGTCTCACATATTTGGAGGCGGTCCCTATTAGATGGTACCAGCAAAACGTTTCGAACTACCCTGTATATGCCCTCAGGATGGTGACCAAATGTGGTGGCCAATATTTATCACCAACCTTCAACCAAAATCTCGTTATAATGCCATTTTGTTCTTGTAAGAGCAAAATTCTTAAATATTAAAAACAACGTTATCACACATCTGTAAATTATTCATTAATTCGGTCATCGGAAATGCGTTTAAGATACAACAGTGATCTACGATACACGATCCATTAGCTTACGCGTGAAGACACGAGATAAACGTAATTATTATGCATCATTATGTAACGTATGAGCCGACACTTGAGTGTAGATAGCGATCTCAGTCAGCCGTCGCGAACATACCACGCTACGTGTAGACTTCACTGTTCGAGGGGAACAACGTCTTAGTAAATTAAAAAAAAAGAATATTTTTTAACAGCATTTTTGTTCGCGGGGAGCTGTCCTTATTAAAAAAAAGAACTGTTTATTTTTAGTGGCCATAAATATTTTAATAAACTTTTGTTACTTAGGTTTTAACAAAGTAGGTTCTGCTATTACTTACTATCAATGAGGTTAGAATAAAAATTCTGAAAGTCTGTTTTTAATTTAATATTAATAATTCGTTACTAATTTTTACTTTCTTTTTGTTCACAGATAGTATATGATGAGACACCAACTCAAAATGCGAAGAATCAATTCTTTATCAATATCCAACTACAAGCATAAAATTGTGTAAATATTGGTTTAAATTATTCGTAGTGCTGTGATTTAAAAGTGAATTTTAAGACTAATTTGTTGTAAACGTGAACTCATAATGCGTGTCACAGACTGTCGGGTCCTTAGAAAAATGGATGTGCGGTGTAGGCTTTACAAAATATTATTGTTCCAAATGTTGGTGGCTTGGTGCAGTGCTAAGCATGTTACGATAAACCTTTCTAATGAAGTTAAGCAAGAGGATAGCGGTGTCCAGGAAAGCATTAGAAACCTACTACATACTGGTGAGTATTTTTAAATATGTTTCTAAGTAGATTTCAGAATCGTATTTTCATTACAAATGAATTACTTACTAAAGACTAGGCAGTTTGGTCTTAGAACTCTGCCTGTCCCTCAAACACAACAACCGACTTCAAATTATGGAAATAGGACCAAATAATTGTCGGAATGGGACCAAATTGAAATGGGATCACTTCTGAAGTAGTAGCTTTCATATCCTACTTCCTACTAATATTATAAACGCGAAAGTTTGTAAGTATGTAAGTATGTATGTATGGAAGGATGGATGTTTGTTACTCTTTCACGTAAAGACTACTAAATAGATTTTAATGAAACTTTACAATAATATAGCTTATACATCAGAATAACACATAGGCTACAATTTATAAAGATATTGTGTGAATTGTTCAAAATATGACGCGGCGCGACGGGAACGGGAAAAAATCCAAATTACCACGCGGACGAAGTCGCGGGCGACCACTAGTAAAAAATAAATTTTAAAATCGGTTCACCCAGTCGAGATATGAGGTATACACATACAGTCGAACTGAGAACCTCCTCCTTTTTTGGAAGTTGGTTGAAAACGTCTTCTCATTACTTCCCATGCTCCAATTCTAAAAAAAATATATAATGTTAACTTACGTACGAAGTTGTCTAAAGAATTATGCGCTATAATTTTCAACCATAATCTACTCTTCCACTTCTAATTTACGTGTAATTGAGTAACAAATTATTAATGTTTAATTTCCATTTATACAAATAAATATAATAAGCTAGTATAATATATTAATGTTTAATTTTCATAAAACAATAATGTAGGCAGAATGTAGGCACTCTAGTGATTAATGTTAACGAGACAGACTGTTGTCTTCAAGACATAGTGAGGCGCTAAAAATAAAAAAAGATTTGAATTGGATAATTTTTTATTTTTGTCAAATTGAGTTTGTTGTGTGATGGTGTAATATAAAATTATGAGAGGGTTAATATTGTAACTATTTCAGGTTTAGTGGTTAGTTATCTAACCACGTCTTTGTGGTTTTTTTTTAATATATATTCACGCCAGTGTAGCAAGCACTTAGCATTTTGATGAGCCTTGCAACTTTGCAAGAGAACCAAACGAATGATGTATTCGGGATTCGTTAATGTTAACCATTTAATCCAAATCAAAGGAAGCACGTGTCTTTAGTCTACCTGGTTTAACCAGTTATTTTAGTTGTAGGAAATTAGGAGGCCAGCACATTCTTAAAAATTTAAAAACTGAACTAGTAACTAGCTAACTCATCACAATTTATTCTCATACCCATAAAATCAGTCAATTAATTATTCAGTCGTGTTAAAAACCAGATATAACCATTTGCCCAACCCTAACTTAAAACAAATGTTATGTAAACTAACTCGGCTCAGTGATTTGACAGAAACATGTTTATTTATTGATTAACAAATAGCTGGAGATCGTGTGGAGCATGGGTCTATACGGGCCCCCGTACGGGCGACAAAACTGACGACCAACAACTGTTCTGAACAGATCATTGAAGACCTTGGCTATCAGGATAATAAGAGGATACCGCACGGTCTCCCTAGAGGTTGCATATCTTTTAGCAGGGACCTGTTCATGAGATCTGAAGCGAGAGCCTTTGCGTAATTGCTTCAATGGCACAACGAGGTGCCTGGAGCGGGACCGCAGGCCTGTGTCTCGAGAAATCAAGGTTCAGCAGTTCCAATTTCACCAGGATCTCATGAAGACATGGATGAACCACCATCAGGGTGCTGAGACTGATCATGGTGGAGTGGCTCCAGAGATCACACGGTGACCTCACGTATCGCAAGCGTCACTTACAGGGCACGGATTTTTCGGGATAAAAGTAACCTATGTTACTCGGGGATAACAAAATCAAAATCAGTTCATTAGTTACAAAGCCATAAAGCCAATACAAACAAACAATTGAACCTTTCCTCTTTATAATTATTAGTTGGTAGAGATATAGAAGTTTCTATATATAGAAATGGGGAATGTAATTTTTGTCCTCCCTTAGCTCTCGAGAACTGCTTATGCTCCAATGATGGTTGACCCCTCTATGGGTAGCCCTCGATCTGGAGGTAAGCCAAAAAATCGAAAATTTGACCTAGCCCTAAGGGGTCAAAAGTTATAGGCCAAAACCTATGGCGTGGTGCGGCGCGCAAGACACCGTACTAGTAGATAAATAATGAGAATTAAATTGCTGCACCATATTCTCAAGATGGACTAAATAATAATGTAGGCCCGTTTACAAGTTACAACTGATCGGACCGCGGATCCTGCCTTCCGCCACAAAATAAGAGTTCCGCTCTGTAAAACGCGTTAATATTAAATTATCCCAGGTAATGAAGGTATGGACTTACTCCCTTTTACATTTCAAGAGAGTACGACCTTCACAAAAATGGTTACTCACTAACCGGCAAACGTCTTATAAAATAATTATAAGTGAGTACAACATTTCTAAAAAGGAAGTCTCCGTTTATAATTATCATTATAACAATTATGCTTTTTTATTGTTTGAGAAGATAATTTAAAGAGATAACGTGCCATTAGCAAACAGTAATGATCCCTGTAGATGAAGATACAGGTTAGCAAACAAACCGACAGACAAAGAGTTGTAGTAAAAATAGTGTAAAAATAGACAACACTATTTTCTTGACACCTGTATCGTGTTCCTACTAATTAAAGAGCAGTTGATTTAAACCAAATTAAGTCATACCGGTACGACGTTCTATGGGACACTGTTGGTTTTAATCTGTATAGCCAGCAAAAATTTACGTTTTAAACATCCATGTTACCGTATTACTGTTTAAAACCAAAGACAGTATAAAGAAAACCAACCTATGATCTATGGCTATACAGAGCAGCAGTTCATGGTAGTTAGTTGTGTTAGTACCTTTTACTTATTAAATTCTATGTTAAGGTAGAGTTAAAAAAAAAATTACCTATTAGGAATTAACTTGTACTAGCATCCTCATTACCTTCTCCAGCTAAGCTGAAAGTGCTTGTATTACGAATGGGTTCTTTGAAGTATGGGGATAACATAATATTTCAAATCCGACAGCTGGTAAAATAGTTTTAATCTGACCAAAACAATAAAAGTACACACAAAATCTGGCTTAAAATATGACAGATATTAAATTGCATAAAACAAACTAAAAAATATCTGACAGGGAACTGTTAAAGTGACATTTGACAAGGGTTACCCATTGGGTTGACATAATGTCAAAAAGTCAACTTGTAAATGTATTTTATCACTTTAGTCTTGCAAAGCGACGCTAATTCCGATCTCACGTCCAGAAATTCTCAGACGAAAATTATACCTACAGGTTTTTGTCTGACTTAAATGTGATTATGAGTTAGGTATGTAAATTGAACTCCCTAAAATTTAGGTTAACTTCTCAGCCCATTGAACGCTCTTAGCTGGGCATAGGTCCCCAAAGAGGGGGGAATTGAGCCTACATATACCACTCTGGCCAGACGGGTTCGTATAGGGTTTTGTGTAGAGGTCTCCTTCTATGAATTAAAATTTAGGTTATAAGGTGTAACCTATGTCTACTTTATGGTAAAATCTATGTAATTACGTGGACGGATGAATGTGAACTTTAACACAGTTCAAGTTTATTTGGACACCGAGCCTATAAATGTTCACTACTGGAATTTCAGTTTCTGTCCTATGTAACAAAATAAAGGCAGTTAGAAATTAAGTACATATGTTATACTGGAGTGAATTTTAGTTTCCCTATCAAAAACAGAATGGGCAAATAATTCAAATAGTAACGTATCAAAGTATCTGCTTAAGGGCCCAGACCGCGCACGGATAAAGTCGATTTTGAGCGACAGCAGCGCTATTGTTGCCCGAATCATCCGACGGGCGGGTGAATGACCCAGAGAGCGCGATTTTGAAAATGTTTTGCGACAAACGTTCCACGTTGAGTTATTGTTATTGAAGTTGAATATTTACAGCATAACAAAAATGTTGAATTATTGGAAATAAACGACTGCCTATTTGTAAAATATTCCAAGAGTAGTTTTCGTTATAAAATGATCCTAATTACTAGATAAATAAATAAGAGTAGTTTGAGACACAATTTTTATGATTTTCTATTTATAATAAACAATCAAGAGCAGGTCCGGACTGACCTTTTTGTATTCTACTTACCTAAAATTCCAACTACGAGTACCTATGTATTTATTTGTAATTTTACTACCAAAGTTTATTCTTATTTCGTAAAATTTTCATTCAATAAAATAATTGCAAATTCAGTAGGAAGTACGGTCGAAATAACATCACGCCTTTCCTCGCTAGTGTTTATATCTACGCAAGGAAATGTGCCTATTGCGTAAACTCAAATACTTTTTGCTTACGATCACCTCGCAATCTAAAAAATCTTCTAGGGTTGTACAAAAAATTGTCAATAAATGAAACACAAGTATAAAAATGGTTCATATAATTAAAAGTAAACAAAATATGAGTCGCCACCTAAAAAGCGTGCTAGGGTTGTACAAAAATTAGTTATAAACAAACATGAAATTTATAAATTATTCATATACTTAATTAAACGAAAGTAAACAATAACAAAATATGAGTTTAAGAGTTTCTAATGTTTTTTTCATTTTAATGATTACTGATCAAATTCTGATTTCTACTAATTTGATGATAAAATCAATTGCTATTGCAAAACCTATCAGAATGAAAATGTTACCA
The DNA here is from genome assembly GCA_963556515.1 of Nudaria mundana. Taxonomy (NCBI): domain Eukaryota; kingdom Metazoa; phylum Arthropoda; class Insecta; order Lepidoptera; family Erebidae; genus Nudaria; species Nudaria mundana. The sequence continues at coordinate 9,483,135 of OY748300.1, read as the reverse complement.
GCTGCCCGATTCACGTAATAAAAACCGTAGCGTAGTGACTTAAAAATGTCACTTCGCACACTTTTTAACCGACTTAAAAAAAGAAGAAGATTCTCAATTCGCTGTATTTTTTGAACCGATTTTGATGATTTTTTTTTTTATTTGAAAGCTGGTGATCCCGTGTGGTCACATTTTAATTTCATTAGGATCGGACCTTGGGTTTACACCAGGTAACTCTTCAAAATCGTATAGGAATTGTATAGAAATTGAGCTATTGGAAGATTTATGACAATCCAAGACTAGATAAGTAAGTGCGTTAAAAACAGAAAACCAAAAGGCGATTTCTAAGTTTCTAAGTTAAAACGACTTTTGAACTGGCGTGTTTACGTGAATCGACCGGCTGGGTAGTTAAGTTACCTCAGTCTCTTTCAAAATCATTAGACGTTCTTCTCTTTCAAAACACGTAAAGCTCTTTCTTTCCTCTCTTTCATAGCCTCTATGACATTGGGCGGGTCACGAATAGGCATGCTTCGTGACTGCCGAGGATCAACTAATTCTGGAAGGAGGCAATCGTAATAAAATCTAACTAATTTCATCTCCATTTTCTCCTTCCAAAATTTGTCGTCCTTTTCTATAATATAAACTTTCATAGGTACAGTAGCACCAAACCAGATGCCAAGCATGCAAACGTTTCTTTTAGTTATATATAGCTATCCCTGAATTTGGAAATACCAATAATGATTTTTATTTATGACATAACCCTTGGAAGCCTTGTCCTTAACCCAAAAGGTATGTTTGGCCATTGCTTCATCAAGAGTCATGCCAGCTAAAGAATGTGGGCACTTAATTTCAATTAAACCGTTTGCATAAATGCCATCTGGTGTAGTACCAAGAAATTCATATTGATCGTCGACGAACAAACCGCAACCTTGTATACTAATATTCTCTTGAATTTCTAACTGTCTAATTGCAGTTTCTTCGTTTTCGATACCGTACCGTACAGCAGGCAAACTGGAGATATTACTACCATAAACGATTTTACAAACAAGAGCAGCACAACTTGTGCTCTCTCGTTTTTTACAAACTTCCCCGAACGATGATGAGGTTAGTAATTTTCTCCTTGTACTCATCCACTCAGCACTACTTCTTTGCAAATGGGTCGACCTTTCAAGCTCCTCTCTTTCAGCACAAGACAACTTTAAATCAACTAAAAAAGATGACTTGGCTTTCTCATATAATTCTGGACTCAGATCAGGTTTTTCGCAGTTTGGTCCATAGTGAGCGTCTTTCGATACAGCGCTGTGGCTTTTTTTCAATCTTAATTTAGGTTTAGCAATTAAACGGTTTCTACGATTACTATTTTCCACTTTCGCGATCAAAGGATTAGGACTAGATTTAAATATGACTTCATGAGTTTTACTATGAATCGATCCCGTATTAAAAGACACAACAGCAGCTGCGCATCGGCCCGCATAAGAACCACGGGAAGAATAATTTACACGCTTACCCCCAACTAATTTGGCAATTACTCCGTTAAAACTTTCAACTATATTACTTGTGCAATTATGAATTAAACTTCTAGAATGATATGACAGTCTTTTACTTAAAATTTCTACCGCGTCCATTAATCCGCATCCAACAATTGCTGGAAGTAACCCAACAGGTTCTATTCGACGAGTGTCAGGTCTACAAAAATACTCCTTGCAATGTTGGTGATTACGAAATACGTGTTGTGGACCATTTAGAATATCTTCACTAAGATTTTTTATTTTTTCTTCGAGTGACTGATTTTGATCCCCCCAATATTTAATCGCGCATTTTACACCCGTTCTTAAACGCAAATACCTTTTTTTTAGGAATTTCCGCAACTCGCAAGGATACTTAGTGTCTTTCGACAATTTCTCCAAGCTATTGCAGTAGTTTCGTAAAAGATGATTTTTGCATTCAATTTTCTCTACTATTAAATTATCGTACGGACGCGAATCTAATATTTTTTTATAAGTACTGGAATCGCCGTCTGCTACAAATTTATTATAAATTACACCGTGATCAACAAAGGAACGTTTAAACCCCTCAACTATTATGGTCGATTCCATCCCGGTAGATGATCCTGAATAATTCTTGAAACAATGGTGTTCCGGGGGCTGACTGTTGTTCTTTGCGGCTCGTGCACAGACTACGCAGTATTTATTTTTAACTCCAAAAAACAATACTTTATTAGTTTTAATGCCAATTATCGCAGCTGCGCCGGATAAGGCGGAAAAATTCTTACCATAAGATCTCTTGCTCCAACAACCGTCAACAGCAACAGATATTAATGGTGTACCATTTTTATCAACACTACCTATAGACACTGCGTACTCCGCTTCTTCCTTGACAGCTTCTGCCATGGAATGTGCTGCTGTCTTTTCCCACCAATCGCAAACCGTATTATTAATTTCATTGTACAATGAAGGTGACATGATTGGTAGGGCTACTGCGGCACTTAATGTTTTTAACTGAGAGTAGCTCCCACCAGATGATATGATACCAGACACAATTTGATGATTCACTTCCATGCTATCTTCTTTCTTTTCAACCAAACACACAGTAAATTTCATATTACACATACTACATTTTATGATGAGTTTTGAGTCCAGACCAACTTTTACTTCACCTATTATACTGAGGTAACTTAACTTACAATCCATTGGACCGTGGTCCCCTATGGCCTGAAGAGCTTTAAAAAAAAAAGAAATATCCACTACTCTACTCCCAACTTCCACTTCATCCACCTTTCCCTCTTGACGGTTGTCAATAACTAGTTCCTGTAAAGAAAGATAATGGCTTGATTTTTATTATAAAAAATAATTCAAAAGGTATGGGCCAAATTTCTTCAAACATAGCTAAGAACTCCCTTAGAATACATCTTTGAAACACAGAACACTAGATCAAAATCTTAAACGTTTTTATCAGTCTTCGTCAATTATGAAAGTGAATAAATAAACATAATAAAAAACTGGTTGCTTGTAAAGTCGGTTTAGGACGATAATTTTATCGGATAACGTCATAATATTATTCTCCATCGCTTGTACTGCGCTCTCGCTTGACCCTAGCGTGACATAATGTGACACTTTTTTGTGCGTGTTGCCGGTGTTCATCGATTTATAAGACGTTATCACGTCATAAATTTAATAAATCCGACTATATGCATAAAAACTCAAAAGGTAAAAAGAAAACAAGTCTACGGTCTTGAATTATGTTACATAAAAATAAATAAGAACACTATTGTAATAAATCGAATTCAACAGTTGAGACCCATTGAAATCCTCACAGGCTCGAAGATATTCCTGACTAGCTAAATATTTCTTTAGAAATAGGCCCCGACTGCTAAATACGCTATATTACAATGGTGTTGTTATTTATTTTTATTACACATTTTCATTTTTTAATCTGTCGGGTTTTAACATTTTTATTGTTTATTTATTTATATTCATAACTGACGAAGACAAATATAAAAGTGCAAAAGAATTCATACAATATTATGTTCGTGATGAACAGAAATTATAAATTTCCTTTACGCTATACGTATTGGTTTTTTATGGCGTCACTTATTCTATGTCACTCGGGCTTAGAAGACAATTCTAATGATACTAAAAACATTAAAATCGGTTCAATAATTTTGAACTTATCGTGCCACAAAGATATATTACTTAATACATACATACATACGTACACCAGTCGCGTAAAAGATAATATTTTACAAAAAAAATTCTTGATTTTGGTAAAATACGAGATTTGAACGTGAATTTTCTTTTGAGAAAGTAATTGAGAAGTATGTGTTTGTCTCACAATGAAAATAATAAATATTGCAAAAAAAAAACTGTAGGTACTGAGATTTTGTCTTCGCCCATCACTAGCTAGTTTGTTTATTTATGTAACAAGTCTACAAGAATTACGTATAACAACTTACCTCTATACAGCGCGTAGCAGTGTTGCTCGGAGTCTCGGCCTGAAGGTTTTCTTCATTTTCAGTACTGGAAATATTATTCATCAATATCCACTTTTTATTTATTTTGTAATTTTTGTACAACCCTACGCCAGGCACGGTGCGCGCGCGCCCGTGCAATTTCTGATAGGAAATATACCTACTTCCACTTCCACATATTTAGACATAATGAACATGAAAACTAATAATACTGTAACTAATAATAGTGTAAGCAAACTCATTGCTTTGAAATACATAAATATATGAAAACTATATTATGTAATAAAATTTATTATTATGAAAATTGTTCCTATAGAAATTGACTTTATTACTTATATAGATATTGAAATTACGTAATTATTACCTACTGGACATTGTAATTTTTCTTCTTAGACTGACATACCTAATTGTGTACCTATCTAATTACATGTCAAATCAATATTTACATGCTGTTGTAGGTATATGTCTGAATCAGGCGATCTAAATCATTGTACCTATTTGCTTTGTAATGTACCTACCCTGTTCAAAATGCAAATAGATTATATTATTATTACTACTAAGACATGATAAGCATACACACAAATAAAAGTAATAAAACTAGCATTTTTACTTGACACTAACACAAATCTAGTAAATTTTTTCTAGGTATTTAGGACAAGACGTAGTCAAGTAGGCAGGTAAATAAATAAGTAGGGAGGAACTTACATTTTATTCCGAGATCTTTTGGCTTTCACGTTTTTATAATGCGTACTAAATTTTCTTTTCGCTGGCATGGCACTCAGCAAATTATCCTGCGAAAAGAGACCCTCGATTACCAATTACGTTTATGATACCTATTGCCTTTATCATGTTGAAAAATCTATGTATGTCGTGCAGAGAACTATATACCCCGCCAGTTCATATCTCGAGAAAATAAGGTGGGCAGGGCTTTGATTATTTCAAGCCTAAATTGATACCTACTTTACAAGGTTCATAAAATGACCTACGCAACAAAGTAAATAATTTTGTATTTCTTACGATTTATATCTAGTTCCATCATGGTTTTCTTTCAGACTTTCATTATATCGGTACTTTCTACTTACTGAAAGTAAATTAGTTATAAAAATATTGTACTTACAGTTTTTCACAAAAAACACAAATTCACAACACGTAATTTTGCTGTAGCATCCGACACGCGTGGAGTCACTTTGAAATTCTATGGCGCACTGGCGATTAGTTGCGACGATCGTTCTATCGGGACGCGTTTGAATTTGCATACATTTTTCTATGGAGAATTTACGTAAAACATATCTAGATTTTAGGGCTTTAAAAGGGGAAGTCTTTGTTTGTAAAGGTACAAAAAAAAGTACATGGTTATATTTATTGGCTTTTTCAGTGTTCAAAAAGTGTTTCTTTTTATCAATTTGTGTTGATTTATTGGGTTAAATCTGAAAAATACGAAGGCAGGTTTTCGAATTTTTTCTCAATTTTGTGCGTTTGTTGACGTTTATTATATAACAACTACAGGGTTTTAAGAGTTAAAATTAGCATTAACATCATTTTTGGTCTTTCATTTTAATATATACAAATTATCGTTGTTATTAATCATATGTAAATAGGTTAAATATGAAAAATCGTAACACTCTTTTCGGTGATTTTCACGATCTGGGCCCTTAAGGGCCCAGATCGTGAAAATGTGCCTACGCATAAAATTATTTTTTACATTTACATTTGTGTTTTAATCCATTATATTATGTTCTGAATTAACGTTACGGTCTTAAACACAAGTAACGACCAATAAGATAAAATAAATTAAAAAATGAAATATTTTTTTAGAAAAAAAAATCTAAATATTTAACACATGAATCGTAAAGTTTGGTAACTAATGCAATAACCAATTTATTATTTTAAATATTAAGTATACATTTTTGCGGGACTATTGAGGATTGTTACAGAAATGTCACATGAGTCTACAAAGGGTTTCTACTACTACAAATACAAGAACCAAACCTTTGTCATTTTCGTAAGTAAGTACCATTGTCACAGTATAGGGAATAGTACCATTGCGTTTATTATTCATATTTAACATCAAACTGCAGGTAACAATTCATACAATGCTATTGATAAAATCATTTCAAATTAGTACTTTTGATAAGCTTTGCATCATCAACGTGGGCAATTTTTTTATTGAACCCTGTTACTGTTTATGACTTTATGTGATGCATAACAACTCGAGACCATTGGTATTCTTTTCCAGCAGAGTACCGTGTGAATCCAATACACTGTATCTAGAGTTACAGTGTTTTAAATTAACAACGCTTTTTCGATTAATTTAAGCCTGTTTCATCGTACCACGTTCCCACTTTTTTTACTTTGTATGAAAAGTTTTGAAATTAGACTATTTCCTTAAAGGTCAATTTAATATCAAAACTGAAAATGCCGTGTAAATACCGTGTATTGCCAAAATAATCTTCGCGCTTTTGCAAACGCTTTATCGTATTTTATTGTACTTGCGCTTTGTCAAAACACTGTAACTTTAAATACGTTACAAAGTCTTCGAAAAAGGTTTCTTTACATTTTTTTTTCGAAATCCGTATTTCGTAGTTACAGTGTTTTGACAAAGCGCAAGTACAATAAAATACGATAAAGCGTTTGCAAAAGCGCGAAGATTATTGGATTCACACGGTACGTAGTAGATACCTAAAGTGCACCCAACAGAAAATAGCCGGCATATTTAATGTGATGCTCGACTGATTTTTCAGTTCCATCGTAAAGTTGGACAATTGTGTTCCATTCAACAGTTAATATTTACCTAAGCTTAATTGCATATAGGTACTTAATATAAATTTGACGCGAAAACTTTGTAGATTTAAGAAAATTGCGTGAATGCTTAAACGTGAAGTTTGACATAGTTAATGTGTAGATGAAGAAGTGCGCAAATCTATTCATTAAAGCATTTTTTATTGAAATATGATTATATTATAAGATTAGTATTGTTTGAAATATGATGGAATTTTGACCAATGGACCAACAACAAAACATTCTTTGAAAAGTTTATACTAAAGCTCTACGCAACTAAATATTAACATAAAAATAAAAGGCCAAGATATTTCTTTAATCAAAGAAAGACAAATCAAAGAAAATATCTATTAAATAGTGATGGTAATAAAAAGGGTATCAGATGATAGTAGGTACCTGCTACAATTTATCCAAAGCACTAAAACATTGCTGCAAGAAAATTCTATTTACAGCGAATGTTTCTAAAATAGTTCGGGACAACGTGAAGTGAGTTGAACTGAAAGCTTCGAAATGAAGCATAAACGTAATCTAACCCATAACCGTAAAGCGGCAATTGATGGCAGAGTTTATAAAACATTGGTGTTAGTTGCCATGATCAGGTCATTGACCTTTTATTTTTGGTCTGTGCCATGCTTAAATGTGCCTTTAAGTGCCATGTTGAAAAATTTTAAACTTACTCCAGTAGGTATTGTTTAACCTTCGAGAAATCGGACATTCACTACATATAATAAAACCACGTAAAACAAAGTCTTCGCCTTATCTGTCGGCTCAAAAACTAGACACCTAGACAACTAGACACAACAACCCACTTCAAATGACTGAAATGGGACGAAATAATTGTCGGATTGGGACGAAATTGAAATGAGACATCTTCGGAAGTAGCAGCTTTCATTTAAAAAACATAGAGTCGAATTGAGAACCTCCTCCTTTTTTGGAAGTCGGTTGAAAACAAAGTCGCTTCCGTCCCTATGTATGCTTAGATCTTTAAAACTACGCAACGGATTTTGATGGGGTTTGCACCAATGGATAAAGTGGTTCTCAAGGAAGGTTTTAGTGTAAAATTTGTCAAGCAGTCAAAGCCTGGCGTCTGCTAGCTTCTTAATATACGTGAGACTACGTGAGACTAACGCTTAGATAATAGGAAATGATAATTGTACGAGTAGTGTACCATAAATTTGCCAGGTTATGTTTGCTTATCATATCGTAAAAGTAATTATTGCCAAATTTATCACAGGAAAGTGCAAAGTATAACGATCCTAATTGTCTTATCGGTTAAGTCTAATATTTGCTTTGCAAATCTTATGTGCGAGGTTTCGATGGGACGCGAATCTGTTGATCTTGGTGACGTAGCCACTGACGTAGTGTTAGTCTGATATCTGGTTATGTTATATCCTTAACTCGGTTATCAGTTACTAACAAGATTGGCCTGAAAACAGAATAATGCAATTGTGCTATTCAAAGTAATACTAAAACGATTATTCATCGTCGTCCACCAAGCCTTTTCCCAATCCAGTTGGGGACGGCTTTCTAGTCTAACTGCGATGCGGCTGAACTGCGATATTTTCCGTGAAGCGACTGCCATTTGATCTTCACAATCCATGGGCGATATCGAAGTTCTGTAATTAGACCTATCAGATTCATTATTAACACGTATAGAAATAAATAAACAGAAAATCCTATTAAAAATTTAATTTCCAAGAGTTCGTACGCGACGTGTGAGTTCGATTCCTTTCCAAACACTTTTTAGTTCTCAGTAGGGTCTCAAGGGATATCATATCTTGTAACAGACAATTGCGGTTTCTAGTCGTCTAGTAGTCATTCGTAAAAAAATAATCTTCTGCTAATGCTTACGACGTAAATACCCGTAAGATGTCTAAGTCTAAGCTGTCGGTTGTTCTCAGTTTTATTTTTACCTAATACTCATAGTAGTAAGAGCTGATAGATGACGATTGCTATCTAAAGAATAATTACCGTTGTTTATTCAATACGCAAATAAAGTAATATTACTCATTTTATACAGGAAACTACTAATACATTAATTCTTGTCACCTCACTTGTTTGCATACTCATCATGGAGATAACTCTGATACGACTATTGATAGTGTGGAAATTGCTATGACTTCGCAACTACTTACTACTTATTTGAACATACTGACGCCGCATCTCCAGCTTTTTTTTTAATTTTTGGTCTTAACGTCCTATGCTGGACGATACCTCGAAGCGCAGGTAGACTTTGGCCATTTTTGTGGCCTCTTCCAATTTGTTTTTTTTTTTTTATGAATAACTTTGAGTGCGTTTGTCCGCAATCCCACCTGATGTTAAGTAACGATGCGGTTTAAGATGAAGCACGCAAACTCAAATAATGCCTATTTACTCTTGCCTTGAAAATCCCAAGATTATATGTATCGGAGAACAATGACGATGAACCATATTATCGATGAACATTTTTCTAAGGACCTTCACGGGAATACCCTCTCAACACAATGAAATGCCGTGTGGTAAAGTTCGTTATGTGTCTAGCTAACCCGGTATGCGGTGGACGGTGCGATCTTTACGAGGATCACAAACGTTAATTAAAGTGAGTTGTGCATAGAGGTACCAATTTAAGATCACCCGCAAGTGACACACCTGCCTTTAAGGACAAAACTCTGGTAAACGGGGAAGTTTTCGGTTAATATACACCTATAGATTAACTCTTATTACAATTATATGCCTCTGCATAACCCTTCGGAGAAATAGACGTGATTGTGAGTATATGTGTGAAATATGAGAGTATCTTAAAGATTTCGTTCCCAGGACGTAACCTAGTTCTCCTATTACATAAGCAGTAAACGTATTACAGTAGTCGTACGAGTCCTTTGGTATATCTATTATATTAACGGTCTTTTGATACAGCATACAGGGTGTTACGTAAGAGTTATATCAACCCGAAGACACCCCATCAGCTGGTCGACCAGAACCCGTTTCGATATGTGTCGACCGCCAAACAAGAAAAAAAAACCTCCAAAAAAAATATTATTACCAAATAAAATACTGTTGTTTGAATAACACTAGGTAAAATCAGCTGATTCGGTCATTGACATCAAGTATAGGTAGTACAAATAAAGCGCGCCTGTGAAAAATCTCTCTCTCTCCTGGTTGGAACATTTTGTCTCTGTTTCGCTTCAAGGTCGCGTGTCGGTCGGTGAGTGACGCCACCTCCCGCCCCGCCCACCATTGTCTATTAGTAAGTACGTCAAGCACTAGTGTTGGGACACGTTTGTTTTGATTTGAAATAACGCATATAACTTTTTTTATGATGAACTTTTTTTTGTCTGTCTGTCTGTCTGTTTGTTCAGGCATCACGCAATAACTACCGGTTCGATTACGATGAAACTTGGTAATTATTCTTTAATATCCTGGGCACCTACTGGCTTACTTTTTATCTCGGAAAAGTATATACAATAAAAAAACAAACTTAATTTTGAGGTTCGATCCCTAGACCCGATTACTGTACCAACCGCAAATAATAAGTTTGTCGTAGGTTACGTCACCCGCAGTGGAGTTCACTAAGGGGCGCTGCACACGGCTAAGATACTATAATATTTTATCTTAAGATACAATATCGCTCGCCATACAATTCAATCACACACGCTAATCTCAGAAACGGCTAACCGATTTGAATTTTTGATTTGAATTTGCGTTTTTTACAACATTTAATTTGGTTTTCAATCGGTTCATAAATAAAAAAGTTATGTAGATCTAAAGTAACACTACTTTTAACAATTTACGCGAACATTGAATGTAAATGGATACAATGACTAGTTTATATGTAATTTAAGTGTATATTTTTCAGTAGGTATTTGTGCAAGGATTTTAAGTAGGGCTGTTCGGTAACGTATTTATTTATGGTACTTTTAGGTAAGTTCTTCAAAATACTAGGCAGTATGTAACGACATATTCTGGTTCCATATAGATTATTGGAAGTTGGGATACAGTTTTTTTTTAAGTGTCACACAGTTGATTAATGTTCTCAACCTCTTACATATTTCATAACAGCCATTTTAATTTTGGATAAATTAGCAATTAGATTCGCATCAATAAAATATAATACGATATAGGCATTTTAATGTCAATAATTGTTTACCAGTGACCTTGATAAAAACCAAACTGATGATATGTAATAATTATAATATAGAACCAATTTTAGAACGTATAATTTATATTTATACTGGTTTCTATCCGGTATTTTATACTGTGAATTAATATTATTGAAATTTACTGACAATGAATGTCACAAATAAGGCTTGAACACGTACACCTAGCATAGGAACTAATATTCATTATTTCGTAGGTTACACAATTTCAAATTGTGTACAATTTCTCTGTAATCCCTATCGTTAGAGTAAAGTCTAAGATCATATTCAACACAAGCTCAAAGCGCGAAGATCTTAGAGAAGCAAAATAACTTCACGTAACAAACGTAAAAATGAACGGTTACCGGCAGTAGGTACGTAAACCCCCTCTATTACTTGGGATCAGTAAAGTTACTTAAGAAAGTGAGCGTTAAATATGCCTCTGCTGCCCCTTTCGGGAAAACACGTGTAATTTTATATGAGTAATGCTAACCTTGGGAATATGTATAAATAAGTTTTATATTAATTTGTGAGTCTAGAATATTCTAGGCAATTCAAACGAAAATTATATCTTTTAGTCCATATATTAACTGGGGAGAGCAGTTAAACCCGACAAGGCTTGACCAATTGTAGTTTTTACTATAATTAAATTCATTTATGTATGAGGTTCTTAAGACAAATATGGTTGAGAAAAAACACAAGTTGCAGGCCTGTGTGGCCTTAGCAATAAGCAAGTGTCGAGTGACTAGCGCCGCGCGGGCGCTGACCATGCAAACAGATTTCATATGAAATCTATCATAATAATATGATGAGTGATACTGATAAGTATAACATATAATTTATGTTTGTCTATGAAAAAATGAACGTTACTAAGAATTCCTAGACCAGGAATGTAAACGCAAGTAGATATAAATGGCTTAAGTTACCCAATGAACTAACAATACTGACGAGAAATTGTAATTAATATTTTTTGTAAGTTGTAGAATAAGTATAGTGGTAGGTACATTATAATATTAGAATAGAATGAATGTAAAAATATGACCTTTTTTAAGTTAACTTAAAAGTTTTTTCAAAACATGATTTTATTTAAAATGGAAAATAATGTTATTATTACTATCCAGAATAACACTAGGCATAGAGAAGTAACATAGTGTTTTGAAAATAATATAAATAATAGCTATACCTACCTGTTATTTATTTTTATCACTCTTATCTGGAAATCTAATCAGTAAATTGTATCTATTCGAGGAATTGTTAAGTATGTAATTAAATTAATCAAATGGATACATAGATACAAATAAGAGTTGAATGGCGCCAAAGGCATGGCGGGCGCCATGCGCCATCTTGTCAGTCTACAAGGGTTCCATAAAATAACCTACAATTTATACAGTATATGAACCTACTTGTTTAATAATTCACCCAATCTATTATATTATAGTAAATTCTTTAAGTATGTCTATTAATTAGGTTACCAAACAATTTATAATAAGCGTGATTTTTTAGGCATAGTTTTAGGCAATTATAGTTTTGACTATGTACCTACACATAGTCAAAGGTATAATCTATACTTATAATAAATCTGTAGAAGTGAAAATTCTGTACATTGAAAATATCAAAACAATAAATGGCAGGGGGGCAGTAACACTAGACCGAAAACGAAACTACGAAACAACGAAAAATGTTTTGTCTGTCTGTCTGTTTGTTCAGGCATCACGCAATAACTACCGGTTCGATTACGATGAAACTTGGTATAATTATTCTTTAATATCCTGGGCACCACGCTGGGTACTTTTAATCCCGGAAAAGTATATACAATAAAAAAACAAACTTAATTTTTCGGTTCGATCCCTAGACCCGATTACTGTACCAACCGCAAATAATAAGTTTGTCGTATGTTACTTCACCCGCAGTGGAGTTATCCTCTCGCTGGAAACCATGCTCCGAGCCATGGTCTCTAGCGCGAGTAGGTGGAACGCGGCCGTGTCCTTCTGCGAGCAAGTCATGCTCGCAAAGGAGGCGGCAGAGAGGGAGAGGGTGCGTACCCTCCCCGCTGAGTTCCGCAGTCAGCAGCCAGGGCGCTGCAGACTCATTTACGCCCAGGTCCATCGACCTCCATGATCGGGGCCTGAGGACGGCGGGATAGCCACCCGCCGTCCTTACAGAAGCAGGCTAGAAGGGTACAACCAGATTCACTCACCGACGCGGGATAAAACCCAACCCTAACGACGCGGGATTTTCATTTCGACCAAACCCCCGAAGAGGCCACCGGGCGTCCACTGGAAATACCTTCGGGTGTCACCAGAGACCCCGCAACAATAGACATGAGAGCGGTCGCGATCTCGCGGAATTAAAAAAAGCCGCAATGGAGTTCACTAAGGGGCGCTGCACACGGCTAAGATACTATAATATTTTACTTAGTTATTTAATAATTAAAACGTTGTCGATAATTAAATTGCCTAGGCACAACAGATGATGAGATTCGGAGATTCGATTCTTTTTAAGTAGGTAAAAGATGTAACAAAAACGTGTATAAGTTTGTGCTTGAAATTTAAGTAAAGAAAATGTTTTTTTATTGATATCTGGCCTATGCGATATATATTTAATGAGGCTAGGTTTTTCCAACAATGTTAGGTGTGACCTGTCTACGAAATTACTTGATTGACAAAAATATATTCGTATTTAATAACGGAAATGTTAAAAAAAAGTGTATCATATTACACTATGGTCTGATGTCTGGCATCATTAATGATTTGAAGACTGAATTGCTTACGTCAGCAATATAAGCAAGTGGCTTTGAGAATAGCGTTGTCATCAAACTGATAAAATGCAATGTGACAAAGTAAAGCAGGTTGCGGCGATGTAATTTGGCGAATCAGTCAAGCGATTCTTCGAAATCTTGTACAGCAAGTTATTATGTGCACTTCTCTTCAAACCCTATACATAAATAAACATAACTACATATAATCACGCTCGTTTCCCCAAAGAGGTATGCAGAGACATATTAAACGCCCACTTTTCTCCAACTGAGCAGTTTTATGTTTACAAAACCTCGTCCGCTAATCGGTAGGTGCACCTCATACAGTTAACGTTAGCGGTAATTTATATTAAAACAACTAAATTTAGCGCTACTATCTCCAATAGGGTAAACAAAATAACTTTTTGGAGTCCTAGTACGTAAGATATTTTTAGATTCCCAACTAGAAACCTTAATAAACAATAAAAAATATAAAAAATTTCGCAGTCCAAGCCTTCTTCAGTCTATACCCCAGACGGGCGCTGTGTAAAAATGTCCTACAATATTTATTGTTAATTATTATGTACTTGTTTTTACCCAGACTTCATCTGTCCACAGGTATCTACTCTCATCGACATCTGGACCCCTCTCTGGTACAATTGATCCACCCTGTGAAAGTCTCCAGTGACGGCGAGCTGGTCTCGCACACTGTAGACCACTCGCACGAGCACGGACACTCCCGGGCGAGGCGAGACCTCCACCACACGGAACAGTTACAACCACATATGCTGCATTACAACCTCACTGTTGATGGACAGGAACTCAGGCTGGACCTGCGGTAAGTAACTTACAAATCAAATCTTATTCCCGAAGTCGTTGACACCGTTAACTCCACGTAATAAGTAGGTGGCGAGCCTTTTGCCCTTTCTAGGGACTGGGTATATTTTCAAGAGTTTCGGTCTGTCAACAGATGCACCTCGTACTGACGAGACTCCGGAGATAAGGATAGGGATAGGGTCCCAGAACTCACTACTTAGTAGGTACCGAAACATCGGTCGCTAATATCATGCGTCATCACGAGTCAATGTCGATTTATTAATTTTTGAATGGAAAAAAAATAATTCATAATTTTTACTAAAAAATTTGCCACATATGACCGTTCAGAAACGATACCTAAAAGGTATGTGGTACTTTTTAAATAACCCTGTATACTTAGTGCTGAAACATCGGTCTCTCGATAAAAAACATGATGCCCAAATATCATGTTCATAATAAAAGTTATACGGAAAAACCTTGTTTATTCACTCGATTTTAACTTCTTGAGTGATATCTGTATTATCAATTGTATTGACATATTTCGTAGAAAGGAATTACGAATATTAATTAATTAGGCATAAAGTTATTTAAATGAACTGGACTGACCAGTCATCGTGAACTCTGACATCTATTATTTAAATGTAAAGATTAGATAATTATATGTGACAATATCTGATACACAAAGTTCACGGACATATATTATACCTACATACTAACATAAGATCGCACTTTCTCCGAAGGGATAGACACACGATCGCCAGTAGGTCACTTTTTGACCTCTATTACCGCTAACCAGCAACTTTTATGTTTATCGGAACCACCTTAGTTGACCGCCATGACCGCTGATGCACCAATAAAATTAAAGTAAGGTTTGTTTCGGTCTTAGAAATTTGGTATAAATATGGTCTTTAATATTTGGTATAAATTTACTATATTTAGTCATTTCACTGTATAAGAGTACATTGATAATTTGCATTTGTTATCTAACGCAGGCCATGTGAAATTCGTCACTCAATACACGAACGTGCGGGCACGTTCGTGTAGATCTCCTTGTTACCGAATGACCGAGATAGCTTTGGTGCTATCGCGAATCGACCTTCTAAAATACTTTGAACTTGACAATCGCATCGAATTTATCCGTTATGTTATCTCTAAATATTGCAATGTTAGTTCACCGGGTATCACTTATAAATAGCTGGACTCATTTTGATGTAGGTAATTTGTGTACTTTTAGCTAAGACCGGGAACTGTAAATATTAATTATGCTGACGAATCCGTGTGTGTCCTCGAGTCTATAATATACTATTAGGAATAAAAAGCAGAATAAATTAAAAGAAAATGAAGAAAGTCAGGATTTTATACAAAAGTACATTTATTAAAAGTATATTTTACTACATTTATTAGTTTTAACAGGAACAATTACACAACTTGCAATATCCAAACTACACGTAAACTAATCTAAACAGGGTCACATGACCATTATAATAACCGACAGCAATTACTTAAGACATGTTACATGTTATCGCCACGAGAGTAGGGAAACGACTGTCCGACCTATTCTTGAAATATCTACCTCCTAAAAATACCTTAATTCAGTAAAGATTTCTTATTAATACAAGATATAAATATTTTCTTACTTGTATTTGTATATATGTAGTTTATCACGTGTTTATAATTATTTAAAGGCTTTGCCAAACAGAAGACGTTATTAGCGCCGCGTAAGCGTCGCGTTTTAACGTCGCGCTATTTTCATGTCACACCAAAATATTAACCCGACGCTCCTACGCGACATACCATTCGCCAGAGCACTACAGATCGATAGCAGAGTGTGAAAATTTTGTTCGTTATTTGAGATGTCGAGTGATTCTAATGAGGAAGAATTATTAACTTTTTAATGCTCTTATCACGGTCACAGAGAAAAAGAGACATCAATAAAAAAAGGAACGATTAAGGAGAATATCATCGTATTTATTTATCATGGGTATTTTCTAACTAATTCTAGAAAATTTTCGGACATTATGCATTAATTAAAATACATTCACGCCGACGCTAAAATAAAATCTGTAAAAAATTACAACGCTGGACGTTAAAGCGTCCTAACGCCGCGGCAGAGCGCTGCGTAATGCTAACGCTGGCGCTGTTTGGCGGTACATCACTATCGCAGTACAACACAGCTCGGCGTCATAGCGTCGCTTTAGGTTAGCGCCCTGACGCGCGATAATAACGCGTTATGTTTGACAAAGCCTTAAAGCTACTGCAAACGGTTAGTCACATCCAGATTGATTTATGACCTATCTACAGATCGATTATAAATAGGTACTTTGTTTATTCAGATTACTTGTAATTTATGTTCTTTCGTATATTGTCTCATTGTCTGTAAATATATAAGTAATTAAATAGTAATTAAGTTAACGATTACATTCCGATTCAAGAGCCTAGAACTCCTAAATTAACAGAGATATCTGACCGGGTTCCGAGACTTGAACTACAGACTCCTAAAAATTATGTCGTTTCTTTTAATATATCCAGGCAGCAATTTTTACAACACGTGTCGGGCAGAGATGTCAACACTGTGGATAGAACCTTCGCAGAACTGAGCGTTTCAAGAGATCGTTCCTCTGTAGAACGATCGAAGCCTGGAACGCTCTGCCCGTGCACGTATTTTCTCCTACTTACAACCCAGGGTTCTTCAAGCGGAGCATGAAGAGGCACATCACTAGGTCGCCAAGTTGAGGGCCACTCTTAGTAGTACATATTGCGAACTGTCGCCTACAATCGCCAGACGTCGCAACGCCTTTCCATCAGGCGGGTGGCGTCAATTTAGCGACCTGATATTAAAAACAGCAACAAATAGTTAATACTCCAGAACAATAATCAACAGTTACACTGTTTATCTATAAAATATAACATGTGGGATTCACCGCTCTGTAAATTGAGAATTAATACACTAATTGACACTTCTGTCAATATTTCAGAGCGTGCACGCCTACTAGCTGTTGGAGAATGGGAGTCAGGGTTATAGATCCAGGCGCTCCCATCGCCCAACATCGGTACAATGTTGGACGACACAACCTTCCGCATTGCAACTTGCCTTCGGCTGGGTACACCTTGTGTATCCCCGCATCATTACACCTGTGGAGTAGCCGTCGATAATCTGGGACACCATGGCCTTTCTTGTAGCAGAAGCGCAGGTCGCATACCTCGGCACGCTATTCTAAGCGACATAATTCGTAGGGCTCTTTCCACCGCAGGTCTTCCGGCTGAACGTGAACCAAATGGTTTAGCACGAAGCGATGGAAAGAGACGGGACGGTATGTCGTTGCTACCGTGGAAGATGGGAAGGCCTTTGGTGTGGGACGCTACATGCGTTGACACCTTAGCACCTTCCAAGCACATCCGGATGTGCCGGCGCGGCTGCTGCATCGGCTGAAGGCCTTAAACGGCGTAAATATGCTAACCTAGCAGGTGATTACATATTTGAGCCGTTTGGGGTTGAGACACTGGGGTCATGGAGTCCGAGTGCTCGCCGCCTTTATAGAGACATTACTAAACGCCTAATCGATGCTTCTCAGGACCAGAAGGCTGGCTATTTTCTGGCCCAAAGAATAAGTATCGCCATCCAACGTGGCAACACAGCCAGCATTCTGGGAACCTTCCCAGTCGGCAATGACGCGGAGGATTTTTTAAACGATATTTTGTAATGTACATATTTTTAGTCTATAATTATGTTTATTTGTATATTGTAATTCTTTTTGTAAATAAATTTATTTGATATCACATAATAGATATTATAAAAATAAACACAATCAGAAAATATAGTTAGTTGCAACTATCTCCTAAAATATGACTTCCAGTATATCTAGATGAGATGTACCTTTTCAATAAAGGTCAGGTTAATAAACTTACATAAGTACCTACTATAACTACGTATATTATTTATTACTCGCTAGTAAGTAGTTACTACCTCTAATGAAATCCGTAGGTAAATGAACAATGAGTATAATTAATCATTTGGAGTGTAACCATTTTAGTAAAGAATAATTTACGTTTAATATTTTTGACCTTGAGACACACAGTGAGCCCGTTTCCGTGGAATACCGACATAAATCTTAGTAAATCAAGTCAGTTCTCTTTTACAATTGTTTTATGGTAGCTTATTGCTACCGGCTACGGATTTGGTCACATTTTTACAAACATTTAAAGCTTTATTTATTTAATGTATTTTAGGTACCGTTATGATAGAATAGTGTACATTGGGCCATCGACCTCCATGATAGGGGCCTGAGGACGGCGGGTGTCCTTACAGAAGCAGGCTAGAAGGGTTGCGTGCTACGGGCCTTTGCCCCACAGCAAGCAACCAGATTCACTCACCGACGCGGGATAAAACCCAACCCCAACGACGCGGGATTTTCATTCCGACCAAACCCCCGAAGAGGCCACACCGCTGGCCAAAGTCCGCTAGGCGCCACTGGAAATACCTTCTGGGGTCACCGGAGAGGCCCGCAGCAATGGACATGGGAGCGGCCGCGATCTCGCGGCATTTAATAAAACAAGGATAGTGTACATCTATGGAAGTCTATTTAACATTTCAAATATTTTGCTAAAATGCATCTCTTTAGTAAAATCACGCTACTCACTACATTGAAATTTAAATCACGTTAGAATCCGTATGTTTAATTTTTAGTAAACATAACCCTTAGTTCGAATATTATTTCATTTAAATTTGTCTAATAAAGATGTGTTTAAAGTTACCTATAGGTATCCTGAGCCAAAGATCCACTGACTAATCTGACTTATTGTAAACAAAGGGCTGGCTTTTCGCATAAAGAGTTACCATTATCATTCAACTTGCCAATACGGTTAGTTTTTTGAAAAGATTGGCCACTAAAACTGAACAGGAGGAATTATTTGACACTTTTATCCCAGTTTTGCATAATAATATTTTGTATTGTTCTTGTTAGATATTGCATGTAAGTGTATTATAATAAGATTTTACTATTAAAATCTACATGGGATCTAATTAGGTAGGAGATCATTCGTATCAGATACCTACAAGATATTAATTTGTACATGTTGTTGGCTGAGCGCCTAACTCAATTCACGCACTACTTACTCGCTACTAATAAATTTCGTCGAGGCTATTTCCATGCTTTTGTGCAGATTTCTATATCCCAAACACTAGGCAAATTATTACTTGTATACGTAAATTTTAAAATCGACCGCAGTAACCTTTATTCTTTGATACTATTTTAAGCTTTACGAAAATATCTATTTGAAACCAATTAATATAAAAATCAGTATAGTACGAGTATCATGTTAGTTTATAGAGTCAATAAAAAATTAAGTTTCATAGTCATTCGGTAGTTTTACAATATAACAACCAGTTTTTTGAAATACACACACACACACACACATATATCACGCCTATATCCTCGTAGGGGCAGGCAGAGGCGCATTACACACCCACAATTTGCCAGTATTTTTAGTCCCACGTAATAGGAGGCAAGCCTATTGCCGCCACCGGGCAGATTTATAATGGGTTATGTTCAAAATGGCCCAATGAGTTTAACAAAAAGTATCAGCCATATTGTAATTTTGAAAAAAAATTGTAACCTTTCATCAACATTTCATCGCAAGGCAATGCTTGCGATGAAATGTTGATAAAAGGCAGCAAAATATTACGTGTCAGCCGCTGTGGCACAGCCAATTAAAGTCCTGGGTGTATGGAGCAATTTTGAAATACTCGTGTTTTATATCAATAATTAAGTGCACAGAATTAAATTAATCATTCATTCCATAGATTACTTAAAATAGATAATGTTGCCATGCCATAAATCAATTATACCTGCGTTACTGGACAACAAAATAACGTTAACAGATTTCCTAATCGAGTTAAAAACTTGTTTTATCGCATAAGATATAACGAATGCCTAATCTGGAAGTGCTAACTGCATTCCTGACTGCACCAAATTGTGGAAACATTATACAGTTAGTGAAATTAATTATGTCCCTTAACATATCCTCGAGTTATCGCTACTGTTGGACATAATCGAGATAAAATATATTATAAATCATAGACTTGATAACACCATGTTACAGTCCCATTAAAACTATAACCGAACGTCCATAGAGCCCAAAGCGTACGGTTAGAGGCATATTATATGACCATATTTCGCCAACATTTTGTTGTACGTAATATGAGCCTACTGTCGTTAACTAGGAACTTTTATAATCGTCATTAACAGTTGAAGATTCAAATGCCGGTGAAGTTGGCCCAAAAACCTTAGTAAGCCATTAAATGCACCCAGAGGGCTATGACCCCTATGTATGCACTCCATTTGTTTTTTAAACACACACACACACACATATAACACCTATATCCCCGCAGGGGTAGGCAGAGGTGCAATACCCACCCACACTTTGCCAGTATTTTTAGCCCAGGTAACAGGAGGCAAGCCTATTGCCGTCACCGGATACACATATAATTGGTTACGTCCAAAATGACCGAACGAATTTAATAAAAAGTAGCAGCAATATTGTAATTTTGAAAAAAAATGTTAAACCCATTGCCTTGCGGTCTTTGGGGTTAGGTTTTATCCCGCGTCGGTGCCAGCCGCTATGGCACAGCCAATTAAAGTCGTGGTTGTCTCAGAGCTTTTTTTTAAATCGGTCAACGGTCTCTACCGGGCGTTCCGGAGAAGGAAACCCCCAGGGTTTTCCTTCTAAGGCTGAACCCTGGACCCGTGTGACCCAGCAGATATTGGCCACCTGTTCGGTCTCTGTAAAGATGAGATTGGGCGTTATTCCACTGCACTACATCTTTGTTAAATATGTAACAAGCATAACTGTAAGTACATAATCAATATAATGAATTACCTTCCTTAGTTTCTCAATAGACGTAACGTTACTAATACCTATGCTAAATACACCAGTACTTGTACTTACAAATTAAATTAATTGTAAGTACCTACACAGTGACGCAATAGGGCAAAACGTGTAGTGTTGCCATCGACTAATGTAATCCTTAGCCTCGGCTGCAGAATAAAACTATACACAAGGGATCTGCATACAGCTAACTTATTAAATACTAGCTGAAATCTGTGATTTCACCCGTGTGAAGATTTTTTTAATGCGAATTCCTAGGGAAACCTCAAATATGTACAGCAATATAAGCTGTGTTAGTCCAGGAAATGGTCTATTTAGGTACCAAACACGTACAAAAATCCAAACATTCAAATTTCTTCATTTTCTTTTACATTCATAACATTACCTAAGATTTTATAACAAGTAGGTTCCTACCAACTTAACGTTCTTTCGAAGTTTTGCTATATTTATAGAGTGTTTCCCGTTTCATACCAATAAAGTTCGGACCGTTGGTATGAATCGCGGTGGACGATTTTTGAAGTATTTTTTTGGACTTCCCCATTCGAACCACTGGTATGAACGTGGAAGTACTGTTTTTGAGTTCCCGATTCGGACCATTACTACTTTTTTGATTATTTTATTTACTTATTTAATACTGTCGGGAAGAAAAGGTTTCAAAGAATCAAAGAATCAAAGAATCAATTTCATTTATTCAGTTTAGGCACATAAAGAGCACATATGAATGTCAAAATTTTACAATTTTGTCAAGTAATATTATAAAAATACTAAATTAAGTAAGTACATAAATAACCATTAGAAAATGATTCTTTCGCTGGTTCGGTAATTTGGTTCTCCTGAGAAGAGACCAGCAAGAAACTCAGGTAGATTATCCATTTTCTTTTTTAATATTGTTTTGTTTACATTGTTACAATTAGTTTCTATTGTATTATACGAGTGGCCAACAACAGAAGATTAGGGTGACCATGCATTTTTATCATTAAGATATTCGTCTACATTATAGTAGCCTTTCATCATCAAACATTTTTTAACTACTATTTTAAACTTATTAAGAGGCATGTCAACCAAATCCTGAGGAATTTTATTATAAATTTTTATACATTTGCCAACAAACGAATTACCAACTTTATGAAGTCTAATTTTTGTCATTGCCAATTTATTTTTATTTCTTGTATTAAAATTATGGTTATCGGAATTTTTTTTGAATAGATCTATGTTCTTCCGTACATATAAGATGTTGTCGTAAACATATTGAGAAGCAACTGTTAAAATATTAATTTCTTTAAATAATTCTTTCAGCGAGTCACGGGGTCCGAGTCTATAGATTGCTCGTATAGCTCGTTTCTGTAATATGAATATTGTCTCAATATCGGCAGCTGAGCCCCACAGCAGCAGACCATATGACATAACGCTATGAAAGTAGCTAAAATAAACTAATCGTGCCGTTTTTTCGTCAGTCAGAGACCTTATCTTTCTAACCGCATAGGCAGCTGAGCTAAGTCTTCCTGCCAAGGCTGTGATATGAAGACCCCATTGTAGTTTACTATCTAGAGTTATCCCAAGAAAAACTGTGGTATTGACTATTTGAACTAATTCATTATTCATAGTAATATGAGTATCCACCTGTCTAACATTGGGCATAGTAAATTTTACACATTTTGTTTTCTTCGCATTGAGCAGCAAGTTGTTACTTGTGAACCAATGCAATATTTCCGAAAGGGTATTATTTACATCGTCAAGTGCTACTTTTTGTCTATCACTTTTAAAAATTAATGATGTGTCATCAGCAAATAATACTATCTCACAAAGATTTTTAGTGAAATAAGGAAGATCGTTTACGTATATTAAGAATAAAAGGGGTCCTAATATAGAGCCCTGGGGTACTCCCATGACTAATGAGGCGCCAGAAGAGTCGGTGCCATTAATGTTTACTTTTTGTACTCTACCAGTGAGGTAAGACTCGAGTAAGCCAAGTGAGCTGTTCGAAACACCATAATAACCTAATTTTAGTAGCAAAGTCCCATGATCAACACAATCAAAAGCTTTTGATAGATCACAAAATATACCAATAGCATCCTGCTTTTCCTCCCAAGCATCAAATATATGTTTCACAAGTGCAACTCCTGCATCCGTTGTGTTCCTGCCTTTAGTGAAACCAAACTGTTTGTTATGAAGTAACTTATTGTCTGTAAAATGTGAAAGCAATTGATTAAATATTATTTTTTCAAAAATTTTACTGAGGGATGGGAGTATGGAAATAGGTCGAAAATTTGAAGGATCACTTTTGTCTCCTGCTTTAAATAAAGGATTGATTTTACTGTACTTCATAAGATGAGGAAACTGATTTTCATCTATACATTTATTGAATATGAATGCAAGGTGAGGTGCTATAGCGGGCACTATTGATTTTATTATATTAGTTGAAATGCCCCAAAGATCCTCGGTATTTTTTATATTTAGTTGTTTAAAAGTTTTAAGTATAGTGACAGAGTCAATATACTGAAAATCAAAGTTAATTCTACATTTATCAACACTAGATTTAAGAAGAGAATTGGCTACGTTTTTTGACGAATTTAACTTATTTGTAGTGGTGATTGGAACATTTGTGAAGAAAGATTCAAATGCATTGGCCACTTCAGAATCAGTTTTAATATGTTTATCATCTATTTTTAACTCGAAGGATCGATCACGTGACCTTGCTTTACAAGTTTCTTTGTTAATAACATTCCATATTGCCTTCGTTTTATTATCAGATTTTTCAATTTTAGCCCGTATATAATTAGATTTAGCTGTTGAACATACTTTTTTGAATAGTTTGGAGTACTTTTTAATCTGTTCAATTACTTGTGGCTCATTAGTAGATGCCTTTGTCTCGTATAATTCATATAATTTCCTTCTACTTTTATAGATTCCAGGCGTAGCCCAATCACTAAATTTTATTTTAAATTGATTTACATTTATTGTTTTTTTAGTGAAAATGTTATCACATTCGTATTTGATTACTCCGAACAAATCTCCGTAATGATCATTCGGGTGTTTATCATTATTCAACTCCAAAAGAGGTACTTTATTCTTAATGTTTTCTTTAAATTTTTCTAATCTATAAGTTGTGATTGGTCTACAAACAATATTTTTTGATAATGGAACATGTTGGAACTTAAATCTAGCTAACTGACCTGCATGATCTGAATTTACAAAATGTATTATAGATTTCTCATCTACATCGCTGTTAGAAAAAATATTATCTAAGCAGGTAGCTGATGTGGCTGTGGTGCGTGTTGGTTCACAAAAAAGATTTTGTAAGTTAAAAGATTTAAAAAGGTTGAGGAACCTTAGCGCGTTCTGAGAGTTTTCTAAAATATTAATATTAAAATCGCCACATACAACTATAGTCTTCTTACATTTACATACCTTTTTTAAGGCTTCCTCCATAATGGACTCAAACAGGTAGTAATCTCCAGAAGGAGGTCTATAGACGCTAATAATAATATATTGTTCTAGCTCTGCACATGATAGTTCAATATTTCGCTCACTTGTGAGTGCTACTACGTCTTTTCGGTCTTTTGATTTTAATTTGTCATTAATTAAAATGAGAGACCCACCTCTTATAGCGGAATCTCTAGTAAACGCACTAATGATTTTATAATTATCAATATTAACTAAGAGTTCATGTTTTTTTAACCAGTGTTCAGTTA
Organism: Nudaria mundana; assembly: GCA_963556515.1. Lineage (NCBI taxonomy): Eukaryota > Metazoa > Arthropoda > Insecta > Lepidoptera > Erebidae > Nudaria > Nudaria mundana. The sequence goes on along the minus strand of OY748300.1, from coordinate 9,458,169 downwards.
AACAAAGTACATGGATACGTTTTTCATTTAAAAATAATTCTAGTTCTAACTCTTTGCCAGAAAAGCCTTCAATATTTTGATGAATTATATTCATGAACATAGACTTTTCCTTTGTCCTTAAATTTAATTTGCTAGGGATTTCCTCTATTGTCCTACAACTAAGTTTAAATTATTGTCACCCTTTTCAGGAACAGATTCCAAGGTCACAAGACAAACATTGTCACTTTTCTGCTCAATAAAAGCAGATTGTTTAGCCAAGTTTTTGGCTGAATAACTAATAAAATATGATAGCGAAGATGCTATCTGTCTCCTAAAATATCTATTCAAATAGAATTTATCTTCCGTCAATAACAATTTATTTTCTAAATACATGTTAATGTCAATCAGATGGAATTTATTTGGATTATGAAATGTCAATGTATGTATTGTTTGATTTAGCTTATATCTAAGATTGTTTTCGGCCTGTGACAAGCCACGGCTATAAGGAAGTGTGAATAAAATAATGTTTTTAACATCTAATAAGCTCAGTAATTCTAAACAGTTTACAATTGCATTTCTGTCTGCATTTCCCCTATCTCCCACCAAAATTAAAAGTGTACAGTTGCTGTTTAAATTACAATTTTTAATTTTTTTTATAATGTTACAGTAAGTTAATCCCGGCATACAATAGTTAGTAACATTAATGTTTAATGAAACTATGAGTTGTTTTGAAGTGGTTTTGGTTGGTTTCACTTCAAAAATCGTCCACAACGATTCATACCAATGGTCCGAACTTTATTGGTATGAAACGGGAAACACTCTATTTATATTCAACTTTAGAAAAAGAAGTAAAATTCATAAAATATATGTCCGAACATAACCACAGAATTAATAATCAAGCTTAGGTACACCGAAATGGCCAATATTTTTGTAAGATGAGTTTGATTATACCATACGAAGCCAGATGATGCGAAACTTTACTGCAAGATTAAATAAAAAAAATACTAAAAAACTAATGTTCCTAGTATTACCTATCGTTTATATCTCGAGCTAAGCTTTATTGCTCGCTATAAACAATCCGGTGACATCTCCTTGACCATTATCTACTAACGTAGATCGTAACTTGTAACTATTTTCTATAAAAAAATAATAAGCCTGAGAGAGATAGGTGACTATAAACATACCTACTTTGCCATGTTGGTTTTTATCTTTTACAGCTGGACCAGCGCCACCTTTGCATTCTTTAGACGATAACCAATAGTAACGCAGAATTAGGTTTAAATATATTAGGCCTTAAATAAGGTAATTGACTGAAGGAGCGAAGCGACCGAAGTCTCTGTTTCAACTTGCAGACTGGGGAGATTTCTTTCGTCTGTACCTCTATATCTACGAGTTCTGTCAGAAATGTTTGAGGCCGTATTTATCAACCGATTTGTATGAAACTTTACACACACACTCCTTGCTTACAATGAATAACATTTGAATCATATTTTATGGATTGGATGACAAATGAAAGCGTAATAAAGAAAATTGAAGAAGAAATTTTCTAAACAAGCCGCTCCCCAAGTCTACGGTTCACAGAACCACTAGTTTTACGCGTATATGTCCCGAAAACGCAGACAATTTCATAAAATGGAATTGATTGGGTCACGTGACAGACATTTTCTGCTTGATTGGTTGTATACGTCGCGCGATCTAATTTGTTTGACAGTGCCGTACTAACATAGGGCAGGAGAACAAACTCAGGTATTTTGATTAGAATAGATAAAACTAACAACGACACCTACATTAGAGTAATTTTGTGTATTTTGTCTATACAAATTACGCAGCCCCATAACTGTACTATGTGTTAAAAATCTTATAGGCCGTAAAATATTTGTTGATAATATATATATTCTCTATTATTTTAAATAGGTAGTGGTTTAATTAGGTCGGCATGTCCATAAAGTATGAAATTGACTGGTACTGACTGTACTATTAAGAAATTCAGAACTTCATCGTCGTGATTTTACTAACAACTTATCGATCATGAGATAGTTAGTTGTTTTATAATATTGTACTTACTGAAGCAAAATAACTTGTACGTTATACTTTGTACATTATAATATATGATCTGAGTAGGTACCTAGCGAATGTTCGAGATGAACTAGGCAATGCGCAATGCTTTAGTTAGAGTGTGGCATTCTCGCTACGCATAGTTTCGCGGAAGTCTCACCACCGTCACTGGCACTCGTGTGAACATTATAACCAGTCTAGAAGCTGTCAGTGCACTTTTATCTATCGCTACGGGCTGTTACTTATACTTATAGCCATTATAACACGCTGACACTTTCTAATTTGTCACAAAAATAACAGTTTTACGCAAAATTAACAAGTGTCATACCTACCTATGTCAAGAAAGTTTTCAATTTGCTAGGTTGTACGTAATATTTGGTTTTAGATAAGATTCCGTGAAATCCCTTTTTTTTCAAGTATCCCAATTCTTCAAATAAATAAGAAGATAGGTACTCTTTCTACTTGCGCAACAAGACTTTATCTTCTGTTTTTTAAAACGTGGCTCCATCGATGTTCATCGATGATTTCGCCAATTTCAAGGTAATGCTTGATATTTCCCGCACAGAAGAACTAATTACTTAACTAGTTCACGGCGCGGGACAAAGAAACGTTGTTCGGTATTGCATTGAGCGTCTTGGAACCCGATTTTTGCGGAGCGCCAGAGGTAACCTAAAAAGCCACGCGCTCAGCAAAAATCGAACTCCAAAACTTTATCTACATTAGAAAAGTTTTTTTGACAGTCTTGTTATTGAAGTTTATAATAGGTGGCGAAATTGTAGATAATAATATGTCGAGTGTCTAAATACCTTCCTAGAGTTATGTACTATAAAAAATTATTGCATTATTTGTAGGTAATACATGACTCCCAACCTGCTCCATAGCCGTATAAGACCAAACAATTTAAATACTAACATATAGACTTTATATCAACGCCCTTTATGTTTGCATACCTTGACATTGCGACTTCCTCTTCAGGTATATTAGGGGTCATAGCAAAAAAAGCACAGATGATCACCTTACGGTGGCAAGTCATCACCAAACATGAGACTAGGATGTGTACTGTCCGACCTCGGCAATAAAAATATCCTCTTGTACGTCAACTGAGACTGCACATTCGCTCATACATTTTAATGTGTTGTGGACAAAAACTTGACAGTTTGAAAGTGCCTGTAACGTCTCCTATATTCAATTCATACATATTTATGCGGCAATTATTATAAAACAATGTTCGATGAATATTGCAAGGCTTACGCAAGCATGACCCTATGTAGCGGGATCTGTCTGAATGCTGAATATAGTATTGCCGTTGCCCAAATAAATAAATAAATTGAATGAGAAAAGGCCTGTCAAATTATACATTCAGAAATCTTACATTTTGTCCTTATGTGTACGCTGATATTATAATTATACCTACTGCCTATAAGATGTAAATATAAATAAATAAATATGTTAGAGCAATTGAACACAACGCTATCCAGTCTCGAACTAATTAGGTTTAAGAAGCTTGTACTATGAGTACGCCAGCAGATACAGAAGCATATTCAGGATTAGGGTATACCTACCTATAACAATAACAAAAGATATAAAAAATAAAAACCAATAATTGCTTCCACGGGAGTGAAAAGATCATCACAAGGTGTTTTTTTTTTCTTTTTTATTATCAACTTAGATCTTTTTAATGATTTTCCTGATAACTCTTATAAATTGGCCTAACACCTGGTTTCGGCTTGACGTCGAGATATAGAACACCCGGTATACCTTCTTGTATATCAGAAATAGTTAATCGTATAAATACTTGCCACGGGGTTCGAACCAGAGACTAGCGCAGGTCGTAAGATCAATCAACTACGCCACAGAGGCAGTCGAGTATTTCCTATGTTTGCATATTGTGGATAATGTAATCATATTAACAAGGAGTTTAAGTACACCATAAAATCGATTGATTTTATGCGATTATGATGATCGAAAGAGCCTATAAAATCAGTTTTGTTAGTAATAACCATTTCACACTTCTTACTATCAACTAATAAGTAAAATTCAACCTAATTAGTTTACAAAATAATCCTTCTTGCTTCTAATATACCTTACCTATTATGCTTAGTTACAAATCTAAAAATGAGTTTAATTATATATGTATATGGGGTCCGAGTGCTCGCCGCCTTTATAGAGACATTGCTAAACGCTTAATCGATGCTTATCAGGACCAGAAGGCTGGCTATTTTCTGGCCCAAAGAATAAGTATCGCCATCCAACGTGGCAACACAGCCAGCATTCTAGGAACCTTCCCAGTCGGCAATGACGCGGAGGATTTTTTAAACGATATTTTGTAATGTAAATATTTTTAGTATATAATTATGTATATTATAATTCTTATTGTAAATAAATGTATATTAAGTTAATGTAATAGATGCAATACTAACGAGAGTTTGTTATTCTTTGGTAAAATAACAATAATTTCTTTTCTTAAAAATCGTTACGAATTTCTAAGAAAACTGTGGAAATTTTCCCGAGAACGTTTTACATTACGCTAGTCTTGAACTGGATTATAAATGTGCAAGGCCAAGGCCAACCATAGTTTATATATTCAGCGATCAATCGACAGCGTTGTATATAGTATATAAATACACATAGTTATCTACTCAGACACAGACTGGTAACGTTTTCGAACACATCTTGGTAATGGTTCAACGTTATGAAGATTAATTAGACTAATTGAAATTTGTGTTTAGTTTTTTAGCTAATTGAAAGTTGCATACCTATTTATTAATAACTAGTAGTACCGGCGAACTTCGTACCGCTTTAAACAAACCTTTTAAACCTACCATGAACTGATACAAATGGTTGAAGACCAATATTAATCAAATCGGCCCAGCCATTCCCGAGTTTTAGCGAGACTTATATACCTATAGATACAAATACAGCAAAGTTTGTAATTGAATTCATGGTTTGTGGACCCAGCAGTGAAATAACTTTGTTCTCCACCATCGAACTATACCAAGCATACTTCTTTAAACTTTCGCGTTTTGTACACATTATAAACTTAAGACTAACAGGTCTTTTACGCGATTATTGAGATATATACATACCTCTTTATTACCCGACGTTTCGGCCCTGTTACAAGAGCCGTGGTCACGGACAGACCAAACGTACTATCGCTGAGAGGGTCAAAGAACACATCACAGCTGTAAAAAACCGCCAAATAAACAAGTCTGCGATTGCCGAGCATTTGTTGGAATCGGGTCCCAACCACTGGATTGAACTCCACAAGCCACAAGTCCTATCCACTGACGGCCACTATTACTCCAGGATAGTGCGGGAAGCCGTCGAAATAAAAAAGTATCTTAACTTTAACCGGAAAGATGGATATCGACTATCTATGTCGTGGAATCCGGTGATCAGCAAATGTACTCGCCACCTCACCGAACGCCCGCTTGCTGATACTATCAGTGTGGTATGCAGTAGTGGCTCTCCGAACACAATAGTTAGTGACGACGAAGTGAGGGTAGTTTAACAAACCCGCACTTCACGAAGACGACGATTAGCTGAAGGCAGTCCACCCGTGACCACGGCTCTTGTAACAGGGCCGAAACGTCGGGTAATAAAGAGGTATGTATATATCTCAATAATCGCGTAAAAGACCCATTAGTCTTAAGTTTATAATGTATACCAAGCATATTGTCCGGTCCCTGAAATTAAAAATGGCTTCAGAAATTGTTAAACTATCAAAGAGTATGATAAAAAGCTGACAAAGTAATAAAACTTGAACTTTCTTATTGCTTGATTCAATAATATCCAAGTTTTACTACATACTGTTTGTTCCGACTACAATGTAGGTAGTTGCATCTGTTTAACATAAAGTTATCAGATATTTGATACTCTACCACTGTATCTGCCGCCTTTATTATTATTATAATCGGGCATAATTTAGCAAATTCACGCCACTATAATGTCCAAGGTGTAAATTTCACGAGTAATACGATCACGTACAAATAAATAACTTCGAATATTTTACTTAAAACGAAAGAGCCAAAAACAATTTTGAAAATTTTCGAAAATTGTCTGTTATCAACTCACGATCTACGTTTAATACGTTAATTTTAGCAAATTGAGATCGAAATTGAGTCTGAGATTGTACCAAAAAGGCCCTATTGATTATGGTTTTCATCGATGACTCATAAATTTTAGACGTCGATAATACATATTCGCGTTGGCAACACCGATGCACCGAATAACATAAATCTGGCGTGTGAAATCGTTAACATTAGAATTATTTGCACAACAATTTATACTAACGTTAAATAAATATACTGGTAGTAGGTTTACGAGCTTTAATTGCCTAACAACTAAATTCTAATCTACCTGAAGCATTTTTACAATATAGGTAACGAAGTAATTCGAAAAGAAGTGTGGCAGACGGCTCTCAAGACTTTAAACATGGATTGCAATTTCGATGACTTTGAGCTGTGGTCTTGTTAGCCCAGTTAGTCGGAGCATTCCTCATGAAAGGCTGGTCAGTTCAAATATAGTTCTCGTCTGTCAATCTGGTCCCTCGCGTTTAAGATTTAATTAATAATATTATTTTTCCTGTTCCGGCGGCCGTAATAACAACTAACTCTGCAAATAATTATTTTAGAATGAATTTGATTCGCTATTATATGTTATAGAGAGTTAACCTTAAAAAATAGATATATGCTAACGCGGCCTTTTTTTGAACTTTTAAAGGAACAATTCTTTGGTATATATATTGTTTTAACATAACATTAACCGTTTGACCACCGCACCCAACGGAAGTACTTAAAAGAAATAAATTTTGTCAGTTTTTGAAACATATTTCACTGCTGCTCCGCTCCTAGTCACCGTAGCGTGATGTTATATAGCCTATAGCCCTTCTCGATAAAACCTATTTTTTTTTTCAAATCGATCCAGTACTTCCTGAGATTAGCGCGTTCAAACAAAGAAACTCTTCTGGATTAGATTGACTGGAACTAGATTACTTGATCTTCAAAGCTAAATAAGCCTTGCATTTCAAGGGTTCTAGTGCAACCAGTGCAAGGACATTATAAACTTAAGACTAACGGATCTTTTACGCGATTATTGAGATATACACATACCTCTTTATTACCCGACGTTTCGGCCCTGTTACAAGAGCCGTGGTCACGGGTGGACTGGCTTTAGCTCATCGTCGTCTTCGTGAAGTGCGGGTTTGTTCAACTACCCTCACTTCGTCGTCACTAACTATTGTGTTCGGAGATCCACTACGGCATACCACACTGATAGTATCAGCACGCGGGCGTTCGGTGAGGTGGCGAGTACATTTGCTGATCACCGGATTCCACGACGTAGATAGTCGACATCCATCTTCCCGGTTAAAGTTGGGATACTTTTTTATTTCGACGGCTTCCCGCACTATCCTGGAGTAATAGTGTCCGTCAGTGGATAGGACTTGTGGCTTGTGGAGTTCAATCCAGTGGTTGGGACCCGATTCCAACAACAATGTACTCGCCACCTCACCGAACGCCCGCATGCTGATACTATCAGTGTAAAAAGTTAAAGACAGTGCAAGGACCTTGTTAGGAGTCAATAAATGGTTTTTACAGTTGGTGCCAAAACCACAAAGCTTTTGAGTCGATACAACTCTGTGACACCCGACACTGTACGAAAGCAACGACGAGTCAAACAATACACTATTACTTCGCCTTTTATTTTTTTACCGGTTATGCGTTCAAATACGAAAGAAACATTTTATACTCAGCGCTGCTCAAGCGTGTGAGGTTTATTTAATATTCTTGAAACATTGCAACTAGAATAGAACTGTTTTATTTCATTTCGTGATTTGAAATTTTATTGTTTTCGAAGAAATATTCCACAAGAGTGTTTAGTTTTGTTAGTCCCAGTCCCAAGCAAGCATATTACCGTTACCAGCCACTATACCGGGTGTTACATAAGAGTTATATCAACCCAAAGAGACCCCCATCAGCTGGTCGACAAGAACCCGTTTTGATGTGTCGAACGCCAAACAAGAAAAAAAAATCATCCAAAAAATATACATTATTAATAATAAAATACTCTTGTTTGAACAACACTATCTAAAATCAGCTGATTCGGTTATCAACTTCAAGTAGGTAGTACGAATAATGCGCGCCTGTGAAAAACCTTCTCTTTCTCTCTCCTGGTAGGTTGTCTCTGTTCCGCATCAAGGTCTTTGGCGGTCGACACATATCGAGAGGCGTTCTGGGCGACCAACTGATGGGGGTGTCTTCAGGTTGATATAACCCTTATGTAACATCCTGTATACAATAAGTAGCAAATCAATACCCATTCTGTAATTATACTAGAAATTCCAACAACTTGGTTACTTTCACATATCTACCTATAAAAAAATTAAACATTAAAAAATCCCGACTGCACATATCCAGATATTTACCAATAAGCAGGCGACTCACTTTGTATCTAGCTTTGAACTGATATTATTTGAGTTCCGCCTGCTTATAGTTTTGTTATTGTTTAATTATTCATTTTTATTTACAGCTTTGTTTCATACTTTTGTAATAAGATTTACTTACATTGAAACATTATAAGTTGTATATATTTCTTAAATCCTCTTTAAAACTCTTCATTTTGATACCCCACTCGAAAAGTTTCTTTTTTGACAGCGAACATTTTTACGTCAAAAAGCCAGGGGTACACCCTGGTCTTTGTTGTTGCCTGGTGGTTTTTATTTACATTTTATGTATCCAGTGACACTCGGGAGATAATAACTTTTCATTTGAGACCCCATTCGTCGAAATCCATCCAGCCGATAGGCCTGTAGAGGGGATCAAAGAAACATACATACATACATACGCGCGAAACACATAACCTCCGCAGACGCAGTCAATATCTTCGGAATTTTATCCCTTACAATAAAGAAATAATAAAAGTTTTAAGAGCAAAGGTGTCTGTACTCTATGTAACATTATTCACAAGGAAATATGCATCATTTACTTAACTAATGGCACTGTAACAATATAGCACTGACAGTATACATCACGCCATGCAGCTACGATCATTATGTAGTCTTAAACAAATTACTTAAGTACGTGTAATTTACTTTGAGACACGCAGTACGTAGTGTAACAAGATTCACAATAATAATTATACTTTTTTCATGTGATTCATTAATTTGCTGTAAATATTTTATTGCAGTTTAAACTCCGCTGTGACCTTGTATTTGTATAGTACGTAGTAAGTGCAAATTAACGAACTGTGCCCACCTCAAAATTATTTGTATGAATAATCATTCACCGAGCCTTTTCCCAACTCAGTTGGGGTCGGCTTTCCAGTTTAACTACGATTCGGCTTCGATATTTTCCGTGAAGCGACTGCCATCCTGACCTCTACAATCCATGGGCGATATCGAAGTTCTGTAGTTAGACCAGTCGGTTTTTCGATTTGTGGGCTCCAACTACCCCTAACTACTGCCAATGAATGTACTATTTAAAAATTTAACTACATAAAACATGCCTAGCTTATCACGGATATTGTTTTATAATACACTAACTAGTGCCCGCGTAGTTTCCACGTTAACAATTCCCATTGCAAGACTTTACTGGGATGTAAAGTAGTCTACAGCACTCAAGGATAATGCAGCTCCATACTAATTAGTTAAAGAATTTATTGTATGGTTTACACAGACACACACACACACATATCACGCCTATATCCCCAAAAAAATAGGCAGAGGTGCATTACACACCCACAGTTTGCCAGTATTTTTAGTCCCACGTAATAGGTTGCAAGCCTATTGACATCACCAGGCTGGGTGATGGGTTATGTCCAAAATGGCCGAATAAATAAAATAAAAAGTAGCAAAATTAAATAAATCTAACTACTTTGCAATATTCCGCCACATGCAAATTACCCAACTCTCGTATTTATTCATGCACAAGTCCGCCCTCCAAACCCACTTAGGCCGAAAGAATAGAGAAATAATTTTGAAAATAGAATAAATATGAGAGTTGTATAATCGTGCAAAAAATAATAAAAACCTCGACACGTGTTTCGCCCCCAACCAGGGGCATCATCAGGAGATGTCGATGGCTCGGCGCACGGCGACCGAATGCCGTGCAGTGCGCCGAGCACGAGCTACGAGCGAGAATTTCTCTATTCTTTCGGCCTAAGTGGGTTTGGAGGGCGGACTTGTGCATGAATAAATACGAGAGTTGGGTAATTTGCATGTGGCGGAATATTGCAAAGTAGTTAGATTTATTTAATTTAACTATGGACTTCCGAAAAGTAACGCCTGATAGTATTAACTTTATAAAAAGTAGCAGCAATAAAGCATTAAAAAAAATATTTAAACCTGTTGCCTTGCGATGAAATATCGATGTAAGGCAACAAAATCTTACGTGCTAGCCGCAATGGCATAGCCATTTAAAGTCTTCAGCGTTTCGGACTATACAGAACTACAGAACTTCGATATCGCCCATGGGTGATGTCAATAGGCTTGCAAGCCTATTGACATCACCAGGCAAACATATAATGGGTTATGTCCAAAATGGCCGAATAAATAAAATAAAAAGTAGCAGCAATAAAGCATTAAAAAAAAATTGAAACCTGTTGCCTTGCGATGAAATATCGATGAAAGGCAACAAAATCTTACGTGCTAGCCGCAATGGCATAGCCAATTAAAGTCTTCGGCGTTTCGGACTATACAGAACTACAGAACTTCGATATCGCCCATGGGTTATGGAGGTCAGATGGAACTCGCTCCACGGAAAAAATCGAAGTTCCGTCGCAGTGCAGCTGGACTAGAAAGCCGACCCCAACTGAATTGGGAAAAGGCCCGGTGAATAATGATAGATAGATTATAAAGAGGATACCAATAAATATAGAGATTTTCATTCGTACGTTCACCAATGAGTACCTATTCTTGATCGTTACTTTTATATGAGGTACAGTGTACATCATATAAAATCATAGAACGTTATGTTACAACGACAATGTAACAATTATTGTAAAGGCTTCATCTCAAGCCTCAAAAGATTAGCAGATGTTATTCTGAAAAATCAATTTACAAGGATGAAACGAGAGAAGTCTGGCTAACGGAGCAATAGTACGACAAAAGTCTAATCAATTAAATGATATGGCTGGCGACGAGTTCCTAACCAATTTTAACTAATATGTACATGAGTATTTTAAAATATTCTACATTAAATCTCTCATTGCCAAACCTAATAGGCATATTGAAATTTAAATTATCTTGATACTCGTAATTCGCACCGCTGATTTAGCCCAAACCTGTTTCTAATTTTTACTTGTGTACCCATAATAGTTCCATTCTTTTACAAATAAAATACGAGAATATCCGTTGTATTTTGTTTTTGTGTTATGAATGGTGTAGTGAACAGGTTCTTTAAGTACTTTCGAGTAGATTGCGTGCTATATTATCGTCAGAACAAGTATTAAACTACTATAAAAATAATTAGATGTCATAATATTCTCACATATTTTATATTTATATCACTCTGCTGCATAATTATAATTAAAAACAACCAGTATAATGAATGTCTATGCACTATTGAAGAGAAAATGTCATCAAGTTCCAGACGATGGGATCGATTCACAGCATCTCATTATTTCAAAGAACTCTAAAGTTACAAAGGAAATACGCTGTAATTGGCGAGAACCTTTACCATATAAACAACCAATCATCAATAATGACATACGAGTATAACGATATTACTTGCGTACCTATATACACTGTATGCACAGACGGACATACGGAGACAGTTGTGTCAACAATGCTTGACACGTATCTGGGGTGACTGTTTACCACTACTAATTGCCGTAATGAGCATTATCTGTTTACTTAGTACTGCGCCAGTCAAACTGTTTGCCTGCCAATCGACAGGTAAGTTGCCCTACGCTGATAATAGCCGTACTCCGCAGTAACTAAAAACAAGAGCGCTTCTCGTAAACTTGGTTAAGTAGCGATAGGCAAGTTTGTATTTGTTCTGTTGCAAGAATGACCTAAATTTAGTATTTGTTTTGTTTATTAAATCTGTCCTTTCACGTAGTTGCTGAGCAGGAAGATATTATTTTAAAGTAGTTGTGTAGAGTCATAAAAATGAATCGTAAAAAGTTAGCCCATATTCACGGAAGCCTTCGTGTTCATAATCTTGTAGTGTAGACTAATAAAATTGTAGCACTTCGTTCGCTGATATCATACTTATTTATTTTCCCTGGATGGAACAATTTATTTGGTAGGTTATAAATGTCTTGCTTATTCTTCTTATCACACAGCTTGAAGAAGAAGAATGTCTTGCTATACGACACTTTTTTATCCTATTAAAGAAATACTACGTCCATTGCCAAGCGCATCTGGTAAGCACTATAAGAATTTCCAGTGGCGCCTTGCGGACCTTGCTGCGTGGTGTTTGGGGTTTATCCCACATCTTTGGGGTCAGGTTTTATCCCACATCGGTGAGTGAAGGCGTGCGTGGTGTGAAGTCCCACAGCACGCAGCCCTTCAAGCCTGCTTCTGTGATACTATACGACACTGCATATACATATACCGTATTTACCACGGTGAGTGTTCTGAAGAGCTCTTCAACCTGATCCCACCCTCTCCCTTCCGATCCCGAACAACGCGTGCCGGGCAGAGATGTCACTCTCATACCGTGGAAACCGTCTTCGCGAGAACCGAGCGTTTTAAACGTTCGTTTCTCTGCCGAACGATGGTGGCTTGGAACGCCCTGCTTGGGCACGTGTTTCTTCCAACATATAACCCTGGATTCTTTAAGCGAAGCGTGAAGAGGCACATTACTGGGTCGTCAAGTTGAGGGCCACTCTCTATAGTATTCCTGTGTACTGTGAGAGTCGCTCACAATTTCCAGACGTCGCCTCAGCTTACCATCAGGCGGGTGGCGTCAATTTGTCGACCTAAATATCATAGTAATATAAATATAATAAAAAAAATACATATACTGCGTTCCGAAACAACACAACAGAGAAGTTAGAGTTAATGAAGAAATCAAAAATATTTAGAAGTCAATACCAAGATTAGAAGACTTGTGACTTACGAAGCTTACCGATAACAACAGCCCGCCAGCATTCATTACATAATCAAAAGGTTAATGACCGAATCATATTGTGAAACAGATTTACCTACTTAAACGCCGATACTCGCTCACTCATAATCAGTTATGAATTGCATTCGCACAGGACTTAAAGGTCAGTTAGTTACAAATGCAATGAAGTACCTACCGATTATCCTTTTCAATTTCTGTTCCAAGTATAATATATCGTTACATTCCACAATTGTTGCATTCCCTGGCGTCTAAGGCCGGTCCATACTGTCAGATAAATCTTGACCGTGTGCTGTGTGAAGTCTACTTTTTATGGTTACGTCGCCATAGTGGTCAGATGCCTTGGCCGATTAAATCTGAGTTTGAATTTATGACTATCGACGGGTGTTTAATAAAGTACGACTGTTAGTTATCGTTGCAAAAATAAACAGAAGCCGCGGTTTTCATGTGAAGGAACACGAAACTGGTGATCTATTGGAATGTTAATCACTTCGATTCATAAATTATGTAGATTTATCTATAAATTATGTTTTTTTCGTCGAATTTACTGTTTACTTTGTAACCATTTATTTAATAAAAATTTATTTACAATAAAAATTATACAATATACATAATAAGACAATACAATTTAAACTAACTAAATATGTACATTACCTACTATACTTATTATACCTACTTCTTCTTCTTTTAAAAACGTGGCTCCATCGAAAATTATCGATGATTCGCCAATGTCAAGGTAATGCTTGATTAGTTGATAGTCCCGCACAGAAGAACTAGCTATTCCTAACTAGCTCCAGGTGCAGGACAAGAAACGTTGTTCGGTATGTGAGTATCTGGGAGCCCGATTTTTGCGGAGCGCCAGAGGTAACCTAAAAAGCCACCAGCCATGCGCTCAGCAAAAATCGAACTCATACCTACTTAAATTACGTGTGCTTCAAGCTGTAATCCTCATATTTGAAATCTCAATGAAAACGAATTTTGACAACGCTAAAAAATAGTCATGAAATAGTCATAAATAGTCGTATATGTAAAAAAATAGTCGTATTATAGTTTCGGCGTTACAGCTATAAGTTAATGAGGATTATGGCTTGACCGTCAAGCTGTAATCCTCATCTCTGGTGCAAGCAAACGGTAAAGCCAATCGAATTGGTTTAGGTTCCAAAAAATAGTCATGAAATAGTCGTAACGACATGCCAAATCTCAGAAATAGTCTTTCAAAGGTTCCAGAGATATAACGGTAACCTGATGAGGATTATGGCTTGAACATTTGAAAACTTCAACTTTCTCCGGAACGCCTGCGATTTTCGGTTTAAAGTTTATGCCAAAAAATAGTCGTGAAATAGTCGTATGAACGACTATAAATTTGAGCTGCTTTAATTTGATAAGAAAAAAGTTTTCGTTTGCCCTACATTTGTATGGAGTACAGTCGTGTACAAAATTGATAACTTCATATGATGTTATTGTGAAACATTTATAATTTGTATCCTTATTTATTACAATCGAAAGCTTGCAAATACGTACATAACTTGTATAAATCTCATGTGTTTCCTGTCCGTTGAGGTTACTACCCTTATATTTGTGATTAGCTACGCCAAATATATTTTTTATTATTGATTTAACTTCATCATAAGAAGTTGATTTTTTAATAGCTCTAATGCAATTGATATAAAAGATTGCAACTCTTTTGTCTACATTTTTAAATATCGATTGGTGATGGAACAACTGTGATTATTATGATTAAAATGTTTTTGTAGTAGTAAGTTTTTAAGACAATGACAAGATATTCTGATTGTTTACACTTTAATAGGTACTTAATTTAGTTAGTACTATACTTTTATTCTATACAACGTGTTTCATATTAGTGTGGTCATATCTCAAGGTTGCATTGGGTAGGGCCTAAATAATATATTGCGCGGGGTCTTTAATTAATTTAATAAAATATTGACTTATAATGGCGTAGTCGATAAATTTTTATCGATAGCTCATTGAAATGAAGCTCTAAGACTGCACTACAAAATAAACATATGATTAGAATGAACTCTAGATTTGACCTCAAGTAGGTTTGCCAAACAGTGAAATAGATTCGGACAGTCTCGTTGTTACTCAAAATTTTAACCAACAGATAAAGTTACTTTATCAATAGTTATCATACAAAATAGTTTCCGAATCACAACTTGGGGTCAAAATAAAGAGTGCCTACTCAAAGTTATTATTGAAGTTTTTCTATGAATTTATGTATCACGTGATTGTCGTGAATGTCACAACTCACACGTAATTTGTTGTCAACCTACTCAAATACCAGGAGCAACGCATTTGCTGTCGAAGAAAAGAGAAGAAACATTTATGTTCTTGTCTTCCTTAAATTTACACTTTTTATAAATTGGTTCCGCACAGATATTTAAAATACAACTGCTGTTTGTGTAGAAGTTTATGTTGTAGCTGTTGAGAACGCTGGTGGGTATAGTAGTATGTAGGTATTCAGTTTCGGGATAGAGAGATCGTGGATGCCAGTCACTGCACTACCATATCGTGAACTCTCTTTCGACTCATTTACCATGAAGTAAATGATCTGCAAGGTGTTTGGTTATTTTTGACCGACTTTAAAAAAGAGTAGGTACTTAGGTTCTCGATTCGTCATGATAATGTGAAGCATAAAAGTTCATAAAACATTATCGCTAAAAGTGGCAACTTGTATGGTTGAACGAGGATATCAGAAAAAGTAGGAGGTGTTGGTGTCAGTTTCACTAATATGTATCTTAAGGACCCCTAAAAATTACAAAGAGAACCGCCCACTTTTTTGATTGGAGCCGCTTTGAAGAAACTAGGTATCAGTAGCGATGTCGGCATATATCAAAGACGTACACGTCACAACACGTAAATTTTACCGCAAAACCCATATTATTCCGGTGTTGCTAGTTAACGCAATGTTCTTCATAAACGGGGACTTTATTAGCTTTTTTTATGCTGGATATTTGTTCATTTTAGCAATTGGTAATAAATTACTAATCTTAGACTACATGGATAAAGAAAGTTGCTTTTTCCGTCTGTCTGTTCTAATGTATGTTTAGTTCTTGAAAACTACGCAACGGATCTTGAAGCGGTTTTTTTTTTAAATGAGTTTAAGTAGGTTTCGAAATGTATTTACATGCATACTATCATGCGAGCGACGCCGCGCTGGCATTCAACAATTTTATTTTATTTCATAGGTCTTAGGGAAATATCCTGTGTTTATGGTAAATAATAATTATGTTATTATTTATCTCTTAAATTATTTTATACTAGGTACCTACTAGCTTTTTTTCATAAATAAAACTAAGTACCTACTTGGTACTTTTATTAGATTTTTACCAAAATTACGACGTAATTCAAGGAAATAAGACATTGCACTTGGGCAACACTTACAACTATCTAATTTCTTTTCAGTTGCAAGTAAACTTTGATATTAGGCGTACGTAGTAATCTGTGTTAATCGATCATGGCGTATTTAAGTAATAGTGAATATTATGAAATGATACTTTGCGTCGGGGCAGCCGATGGCAGTCTGCGTGAAGCTCGTCGCCTTTATCGAGAAAGATTTGTGGACAATAGACTCGAAGGTGAACGGCGGCGGTTACCATCTGTGGAGTGCTTCCGAAAAATGGTGAACCGTTTACATGACACTGGTTCTTTCCGTGGTTCCCGCTCAGAAGGCAGACCATCTGTTGTACCACCAGAGCAAGAAGAAAGTATTCTCGAGCATTTTCAATCCAATCCCAGAACAAGTACTCGCCGCGCTGGAATTGTTCTGGGAATGAATCATTTGAGAGTATGGCGCGTGCTAAAAGCAGATGGTCAACATCCGTACCACTTCAGGCACACCCAAGAACTGACACCGGCTGATTTCGTACCACGTCTCAACTTTTGCCAGTGGTACCGAGAGGAAGCACAACGATCCCCTAGTTTCGCGAACCGTATTTTATGGACCGATGAAGCATCTTTTACTCGTGCTGGTATCAGTAACCAACATAACGAACATGTATGGACTCATCAGAACCCACACGCATCTGCAGAAAACAACTTTCAGCATCAGTGGCGTGTTAACATTTGGGCGGGAATAATCGGAGATATTTTAATTGGTCCTTTCGTGCTACCGAGTTCGCTAAACGGTGAAAATTACCTCGCGTTCCTTAGAAACGTCTTAGAACCCGAACTTGAAAACTTGCCTGTAACATTGTACACAAATATGATGTACCAGCAAGACGGGGCGCCAGCACATTATGCGAGAGATGTACGGGCGTATTTAGATGAGCGGTTTAACCAGTGGATCGGACGTGGTGGTCCCATACCTTGGCCTCCGAGGTCACCGGATCTCACACCACTTGACTTTTTTTTGTGGGGCTATGTCAAAAACAAAGTGTACAGTGCGGTATGTCTCACGCGTGAAGATATGGAGTCTAAAATATTTGATGCATTTAGCAGTGTAACTCCAGACATGCTGTGTAATGTAACTGCCAGCATGATGCGACGGACCCAACTGTGCATTGATCAAGGCGGCGAACCTTTCGAGCCGTTACTTTAGTACCTACTTTTTAGTTTTGTGTTTATTAGAGGTAGGAAGTGTATTTTTTATTAAATTCAATAATGTTTATCTAAGTATCGTGATATTAGTGAGTTAGTTGTGTTTATTGTGGAACACGGTACCTACCTATCTACCAGGATGACATGCACAATGAAATCGGTTAGTTTTTGTTGTTTTAAAGTCCACAACCTATCATTACTACAAAATAGTATTCTGTACCAGGAGCATATGAAATAAGAGTTGTTTACGATTCATCGAAGAGGACTGAACCTTACGAATAAATTTGACCCTAGGTAGTATTGGGTTTATAAAATATCGATTAAATGAACAAATCAATTAAATTTACATGACACCTTAAAAGTTTTAACTAAACTTGTATTTGCAATTTTGTCCGTGCGTATAGTTAACTCAACACGCATGTGTAACGAGGGTCAAATATGACCACTCTAATATGAAACACGTTGTATAAGTAATTAAAAGTTTTGATATTGTTGGTGTCGGATTCGTTTATGGAATTTGTGATTTTAGAAAATGCACTCAATCTATCAGCGCCATCTATTGAAATTTTCTAGAAACAAACTGAATGAACTAATCCCACACCAACACATATTGAACTAACTGTGATATTTGTGATCAAAACTAATTGCTGTGATATAAACATAATTATATGTACTGAGATTTATACAAGTTATGTACGTATTTGCAAGCTTTCGATTGTAATAAATAAGGATACTAATTATAAATGTTTCACAATAATATCATATGAAGTTATCAATTTTGTACACGACTGTACTCCATACAAATGTAGAGCAAACGAAAACTTTTTGTTTTCAAATTAAAGTAACTCAAATTTATAGTCGTTCATACGACTATTTCACGACTATTTTATGGCATAAACTTTAAACCGAAAATCGCAGGCGTTCCGGAGAAAGTTGAAGATTTCAAATGTTCAAGCCATAATCCTCATCAGGTTACCTTTATATCTCTGGAACCTTTGAAGGACTATTTCTGAGATTTGGCATGTCGTTACGACTATTTCATGACTATTTTTTGGAACCCAAACCAATTCGATAGGCTTTACCGTTTGCTTGCACCAGAGATGAGGATTACAGCTTGACGGTCAAGCCATAATCCTCATTAACTTATAGCTGTAACGCCGAAACTATAATATGACATTACTATTGTATATGTATAATATTACTATTTTTTAGCGTTGTCAAAATTCGTTTTCGTTGAGATTTCAAATATGAGGATTACAGCTTGAAGCACACTAAATTACATCTAAATCCTAACATGCGTCAAAGAACTCCTCCGCCTCTTCGCCGACTGGCTATGTTCCTAGAAGGCTGGCAGCATTACCACGTTGTATGGCAATGCTTATTCTTAGTAACCAGCCTTCTGGTCATGAGAAGTGTCGATCATGAGTTTAGTTCATTATTCAATAAAATTAAATCTTTGCAATATTTACATAAACGCCATATTTGTGCCAAAATTTTAAATTTGAATATTAAAAAAATTCAAAATTTTCCTTAAATTTGCCGTATATCATTACTTCGCAGAATTTGATCCTTAACAGCGACACTATCGTATGGTATAATAATAAAGGATGTGTTTTTTTTTTTTCAAAATCAACGGGTTCGATTGCCACCTAGGATTATTGGTTTTCCAAAAATCTAATGTTGAGGTTTTAAGTTTCATCAAAATCGGGCTCGTGACTCCTTTGAGCATTTATTCGCTATTCCTTATAGTTTCAGATTTGCCCTTTTCAAAAATTCACCTGTATAGGTATTTGCTTACTTAAAAAATCGCTTCGAGTCATTGCTAATTAGGAACGTTCCCAGAATGCACGTTGCGTTGCCACGTTGAATGGCGATAGGTACTAATTATCTAAGTAAAAATCTTCTTTGAATGTCGGCGATATACGCAACGGATGTTACGTAATTAGGATTCCACACTTGAGACCCATATTTGTCTGTGTTGTGTACCTACACTACGCACTTAATACCTACCTGTATAATTGACCGAGCGAGTGATGTGTCTGCATGTCGTGACTGCACAATTTTACTTTCGTCTGTCGGTATGTGTGTTCCAGGTTAGCGGCCACATATTTTATCAGATTTCCATTAAACTTGCCACAAATGTTCCTTAATTTAAAACATTGAGCTTTTTCTGATTGCGGGGGAAATGGGGCAAATACACAAATAATGCTTTTAATCTTCCAGAGGTTTAATATTCCATCATGGGCGATCACTAGGTTTACTTTAATTAGTAGCATTTAAAGGTTTTATCTACAATGTTGTCGCATAGGTTTGCAACGCGTGAAAGAATTCGAGTTATGCAGGACGATGAGCAAAGAGCTTACGGTAACAAGTTCAGACTTCTTCGTATAAGGTGCGGCTTCCGGCCGAGAATCCCAATTATGTTAATAATGAAAATATATCTCTAAATACCGGTGTATATAGCTACTGTACCTACTACACTTGCTATGATAACGAAAGGGTACCGTGGGGTTTGTAGGTATACAGAATACGAATAATAATTTAAAAACAGTTTTATTACTTCTTTATGTTATAAACTACATGGACAAGCTGAAAAATATCTCTGTTTAGCTTTTGGGGGAAACAGACATGATTATAAATATAATATAAGTACTGATTGTATACTTAACAAATTTGTGTAAAGGAAGAAAGAAAGATTTTTTTTTTATTGTTGCATTACAAATTTACGCTCAACGTTACACAAAGAAAAATATAACTTATCTGTGGTCACGACGGCCACGGACGTAAAATTGACGTAAGTGACACGGTCGTGCCACAATAACTGTCACAGCACAGTGTGGTTTGGTTTGACACTTATTATAAAAAGACACAAATCACGTCTTTATCCTCGAAGGGGTTGACAGAGACGTTTATTATGCCCACATTTCGTTTGCTAACCCCCACGTAACAGGTGGCAAGTCAATTACCGTTTCAGGCGGTTATTTTTGGCAGAACCTGTTAGGGCCCCTTAGAGCACCTTTATCCATAAGTTAATGAAAAGACTACTTCGTTCTTTCTAAGTAATGTCAATATTTTCTTTGTACACAGGCCCTCCGTGACGTTTATAACTCCAGGCATGATAGTAGAGCGGCACCATGCTGGCGGCAGAACGAGAGACAGGCCACACCCTGGTTCTACAGCCTGCCACTACACAGGCACTGTAAGAGGACAGCCTGGCTCGAGCGTCGCTCTATCTGCCTGTGATGGACTTGTAAGTTTCTTTCTCTGGGTTTATTTTATCTAACTAATTTAACAAATTGTACCATAGACTTGCCATTGTCTATCTTTTAGGTTCTCTCATGTATGTATGCTTGCATCTAAAGTTGAAATACGACAAAATTTTATTCGAAAATCTGTACCAAATAAATTACTTTTCCAGTCAATTTAAGGTCTCGATCAAATTACATCTTAGCAGTTTAATTAAAAAACGATAGGCATTAACTTTTGATTAAAGTACTAAGATTATACTTTATGGTATCCTCTCGTTATATCGTAAATTTGATCACCAGATATAAATAATCGATATAAGATAAATCAAGCGATACCCAAGACATACAATAAAACATATTCGATACAACGGGAATCAATACTGAGAAACAATAAAGACATTCAGGTAACACGGTCCACGCTAAATTAATTGTAAAGACACGATTCCGGTTGTTTTTCATTATTTTCAAGTTTTATTTTACATTATTTTGTATAGGGATTAGACCAGTGATCCTTTGTTAACCAGGTTCAAATAAGGAACGTATAGGGCATACAATTTTAGAAGGATATTTCGTGGAAATGTTTCTAATAACTACAGTGCCAATTTAGGCAATGCTCTATCTATATGCAAATTTTCATCTAAATCCGTTCCGTTTACGCGTGATTGAGCAATAAACGTCATTTGTTGAATAGTATGACATTTTGTACCTAAAGTAATAACGGTGGCTGGATGTTTGCTATTTTATTTAAGACTAGCTGATCGCCGCAGCTTCGCCTGCGTGATTTAGTTTACTCGTTCCCGGTTCCCGTGGGAACCCATTACCGGGATAAAAAGTAGCCTATGTTACCCAGGGTGAATGTAGCTTTCCAATGGTGAAAGAATTTTTGAAAACGGCACAGTAGTTCTTGAGTTTTTTTTTCATTACAAACATACACTCAAAAATACAAATCTTTCCTATTTATAATAGTAGTTTAGACTAGTTGATCACCGCGGCTTCGCCCGTATAATTCAGTTTTCTCGCTCCCAACTTCCACGGGAACACATTATAGGTAGAAAAACTAGCCAGATGTAACTCGGAGATAATGTAGCTACATATTAATTAATGAATTTTCAAAATCAGTTCAGTAATTACAGTCTATTCAATGCAAATAAAGTATGAAATCTTTCCTCTTTATAATTTTCATAACGTATTGAATAGATATAAAAAATTAGTTTTAATTGCTTGTTTTAATTTGAGACATTGAAATCATATTAAAGCTAAATCTAGCTAAATCGATTGCATTTTGATAATAATAATTTGATGCTGTGTTGTGACATTTATGTAATTTATCGTACCTAAAATTGATATTTTATGTTTTGACATCATTAAATTCTAAATCGACTGTCATTTTTGACATTTGACTTGACATAAATAAGATTGTCATTGCTATAATTTTTTATTGTTATTATAATTTGACATTGTATATCACATAGTATTTCTTTTCCGAAAATTTAACTTTTCATTTTTTTTGACATTTTAATATTGTATCGATAATTGAATTTTTGGTGATGATTGATGATGTACGAGTATGAAATTTACACATCACACGTAAGTGGTAGAATATAGTCGGGACTGTTATAAATATAAGACCACAATATTGTTAAACCTGCATTCGAGTTAATAAATAAATAAATAAATCGTCCTAACACATTTACTTATATATATACCTACATATATAAATATGTATATAGTCCGGAAGGCTAATAGTTAGAGGTTATTTTTAGGCATACGGAAGATCCGGAGTTATAATATTAAGATTTATGACGATTTAAATTGGTTCCGAATACTAACTTGACTTGTTTTCAAATCAATTGATTTATGCAATGGCTGTCCTCATTTTTCCTGTCGGTTTTTCTTTTTTTTTGGTATCGTAATAGCTTGTTGTTTGCTTTTCATATTCAAATGAGATGTTACTGAAGAATTTATTATATTAAAGAGATAATAAAAACAATAAATTTTAAAACAATACAATTGAAACTAACTTAATATGTAAATAACCTATTCTAATTATACCTACTAAGATCACATCTAAATTCTAACATGCGTCCTAAAAGAACTCCTTCGCCTCGTCGCCGACTAGCAATGTTCCGAAAAGGCTGGCAGCATTGCCACATTGTATGGCAATGCTTATTCTTTGTGCCAAATAATAACCAGACTTAAAAAGCCTATAAATTTTTGAATATGAAAATATTGAAATTATATAATTATTGATTTTTTTTTAAATTATTATTTATAATTATTAATTTGAATATTTATCAATATTAATTTTACTTACATTACATGTCATGCAATAGCGACTGGCACGTAAAATTTTGCTGCCTTTAATCAACATTTCATCACAGCAACGGGTTTCAATTTTCTTTTTCAAAATTACAATAATGCTGCTACTTTTTATTAAATTTATTTAACCATTTTGGATATAACCTATTATAAATGTACCCGGTGACGGCAATTGGCCCCTATTACGTGGGACTAAAATACTGGCAAATTGTGGGTGTGTAATACACCTCTGCCTACCCCTTCGGGGATATAGGCGTGATATGTGTGTGTGTGTGTGTACATGTCATAGTAGTTGCCAGATATTTATTTCTGCGATTTTTATATTGAGATGTATTAATTCTACTTAAACCTGTAAACAGGTAGGTAATTTAACGTCGCATGTTTAGTACATACCTACTCTAAACACGTCAAATCATCAAAATGGAAAGTGTCAAAGACCTGAATCTAACAATACAAAAAAGTATTCAATAATGATCAAAAACCTTGTCATCATAACAAAAAATACGTTTCCGTAAGCGTGATAGTATTAAATGAGATAAATTAAACATATTAAGATATATTCATGTCTTTATTCCTCAACCACCTCTTTAAAAATATATAAATAAAATCATGGATTCTTTTTTGTTTTACCGTAGCATTCTTATATCTGTGACCGTAGTAAAAGCACACAGTTGCCCAACAATAGACTGTTATTTGTGTAAGTATTTATCACATGTTGTGACGAACGTATGTCCAATCCATTCATCATTGTCATTGTTTTAAGAAGTAGTAAATGTTAATGGTATTAAAATAAGAAGCTGATAAATAAGATTGTTTGGATTTAAAATAAATAGATAATAAGATTATTATAAGAACACTTTGTTAGAAAATTAAGATGGTTAAAAATTTTCAAGATATGTTAAATAGAAATAAGAAAAATGTAAGGATTCAAAATTTATAATAAATGCAAAAAAGCGCTGGTGTACCTAGTAATCCCCAACACACAAAAGAATGAAAGGTTGAATGAAAGTGCGAGAGGCATAAAAGAAGAAATGGAATGGTACAAGGGAATAGGAATGAAAGATGATTTTTAATATTACAAAACGACGTATTTGCGGGTGGCGCCACGGGGTGTGCGGCGCCGTGCACTGGTTAATCACCATTTCCCAGTGCATGACGTCCATGCGCCCCGTGGCGTGGCCGGCAAATACGGGTGTAAGTGTAGCTCATTGGCAATGAGCCCTGAGAGGGCTATCGTTAAAATAGGTTAGACTAGACTAATTAAATTAAGCTGTCAAATAGGCTCTGCCATCGGTAGAGGAGCGCAAATAAAAAAAAAAAAAAAAAAAAAAAAAAAAATCCATTTATCATCAGACTAATTACAATTTAACAATACATCTCACTAAGCAGTGCTAAATTAGAATACATTATATTAATAGGATAATAATTATATTATTAATATTAATATAATTATTATAGTATTCTAATTTAATACTGCTTAGTGAGATGTAGTGTTAAATAGTAATTAAAATCGCTGATTGATGTAAGGCGAAACTGATTAGTAAAAATTAAATAAAAACAAGTGGGAAGTACAAGTGTTTTTGTCCAATATGTGTAGCAAATTCCATCATGTGCCAACAATCGAAAGTATTAAAAAAAATTGTTTCACTTTTTAGATTCAAATTTGTTTTCGTTCTCTTCGTTTATCGTTTCGAAGTTAAACAAAGTCGTGTCGCATGTTTGATGTTTAATTTAGCGTGACACGATGATGGAAAGTGAAATTATAATTTAGTACTATCTGCCGACAGCGGAGAAAATCGAAAACCAGTGTTTAGTTGATTGGTTTTGACACCTAATTAATATAGGCATAAAATAGTAATTAAATAATAGGCATCTAATAGAAGGAAAGGCCGCAGGTTTCGCGTCCTACCCATGACATTCGTTTTTGTGATTAATAATTACTATCTGAATAATTAAGTATAGTAAAAGAAACTCATTGCTTTCAAAATCCAAAAATAAATGGACTTATAGTTGTGTAACCTATAGTTTTTAATGGTTTTTTTTATAAATGTATAATTTTATATCGATAATCTACGAAGGCGATACAATACAGACGTGAACGAACTTTAAACACTAGCACGGCACTAACGGGGAATTTTCGGCACCTAGGATTAAAGATTACGGATAGTTAACTCGTTATTAAATATTACAGAAAATTTTGTGAAAAACAATTAAATGATAAAATAAAAAAGAATATTTGAAAATTGTCTTTGAAAATATTGACTTTGACATCAGTGTCATACTCATTAGTCATACAAAGAAAGATTTGAAAAGATAGCAATTAGCACGCAAATACCCAACGTTTGTAGCAACAATAAAAATGTAGGTACATGAATTAAATACTTGTAGACTGTCCGAAGACACGCACTATTCTTAGTGGCAACACTGTCAGACGCGATGGTTATATATGTGCCAAAGGTTATTGATCGAATCGTCTCGTGCAGCCAGCCAGGTGCGTTCTACAAACTACACGTCATTTTTTCTAACTTACAAATATTGACATGATTTAAAATACGACTTCCAAATTCAGTTTAAAACCTATAAAAATTGTTATTGATGTGTCTCTTAAACCAGATTTCAAAATAAGTTTTATTATATTATACGAGTAGGATAAAACATTTTTAAATCTGGTTTCATCAAAATCCAGAGTCATAGGTACTATTTTAGCAGCATTTAAATGAAGTTTCTACTCGTATGTAGGTAATGTTAAATGAAGTTCCACCTAAATACCTTTAATCGTGTATTTAGACTTGCCTCCTATCTTGTTGAGACTGAGCAAGATGACTTTAATTACCTGCGATTATATGCTTTTAATTCCAACTCGTTTCAACCTACGAACCTTCTGCTATCAAAGGTGGCTCTCGTGGCTCTATTAATAGAAGAATCGTGGCCTAAACATTAAATGGTTTTTATAGAAAAATACTCTAGCAAAGTATTATAGTTTTGATCATTTGCAAGTTAATATTAAAGCAAGATAGCTATTTGCAATTTATAAAAACTAGTACGGTGTCTTGCGCCACGCCATAGGTTTTGGCCTATAACTTTTGACCCCTTAGGGCTAGGTCAATTTTGTTTGGCTTGCCTCCATATCGAGGGCTATCCATAGAGCATAACAACCGTTATAAAATAATAATGGAGCATAAGCAGTTCTCGAGAGCTAAGGGGGACAAAAATTACATTCCCCATTTCTATATGTAAATAGATAGATGAGCTATTTTAAAGAGCTCCATAAGAGATACTTTGGGCACAAGCCCACATTTCGCCAGTAACTTAGTTGGTCCCACGGTCCCAGTAGCTGTCACCCGCGACTTCACCTACGTGGAATAGTTTTACAACATTTTTAATTGCTCGACAGCAATGAATAACACGCTACGACTAGCGTGTTGCTATAGCCTTCCTCAATCAATGGACTTTTGAACGCAATTTTTTATTTATTTAAACCTAGTTATTAAGACAGGCGCGTTCAGAAAAGCTCCCCACCTTTATGATATTAGTAACGATTGAAATATGAACTTACTTTTAAGGATATAGGTATCGCAATAATAATTTTATAACCTTCAGTGTTTTGCAAAAATTAACATATATTTGACACGCTTGTGAAAACTGCACTACAGATTGATTCATAAGTGGGCGGCATTTTAGGTGGGTCAGTGTTTGTATTAGTGTTCTGACACTTTTAGCACTAATTAGTAGCAATCTAATATGGCAGAGATTGATCGAAATTTATATACGTAGGTATGTTTATACCCTGAATACACAGATTGTTTTGTTTAACATCAATCCCGGCTGTTGGAATTTAAATTCTTGTTCTAACTTACAATGAAATGAAATAATTTGTATAGGTCATTAAATGACTCTTACAAACGTCAGTAAGTACTGAAAATAAAAATATTATTGCTTCTATATTTACATGTACTGCCAGATTTGCAAAGCAATAACATTATTCATAGGTGGAACCTGGCAATAAAACTCACGGTCACTCTTTTTCTATAACTGATAGAATAGAAAAGAATAAATTTTATTGTACACCAATACAACATATATAATAAAATATCCAAGTTTAAATATGTACAAATGGCGGTTACTTCCATAGTTTGATGTCCTATGGAATACTACTTTGGGGAAATGCAGCAGATATAGAAACAATTTTTATAATACAAAAGAGGGCATCATCCGTGCCATTTATTGTTTAGGTAAGAGAGATTCTCTTAGGGAGCGATTTTAAGATATTAATGTTTTAACTGTAGCTTCCCAATATATATTTGATAACATACTGTATGTCAGGAAAAATATATCTAGCTATACTAAAGTAAGTGACGTTACAGACAGAAATCTACGTAATAAAAATAAACTACTCCCTCCGTGTTATGGGCTTAGCAAGGTTAGTCATTCTTTGAAGGGGGAAGGTATACGCTTTTATAATAAATTGCCTGAATCGGTCCTTTGTATGCCCGACAATAAATGTAAAACCTTTATAAAGACCAATTTATGTCAAAAAGCATATTATAAGACAGATGATTACCTTAACGATAAAAGTGTCTGGCTTGAGCATGGTGCAGGCGCCTCCTAAAATGCGGTAAGTGTAGCATATTTTGTACTTTGGTGACTACATTTTTTTTTGTTGCATTATACACGCCCTCTTTGATTTTGACACGAGACCAATGTACATTCGTCCACATTTAGTCTTAAGAAAATGTGTAAAAGAGTTAATTATTGAAAAAGAGTGACCGAGAGTTTTATTGCCAGGTTCTTTCTCTCGGTTCTACTTATTGCTTTGCGAATCTGGCAGTACATGTAAATATAGAAGCAATGACATTTTTTTTATTTTAAGTACTTACTGACGTTTTTAAGAGCCATTTAGTGACCTATACAAATAAATAAATCATTTCATTTCATTTCATGGATACGGAACCCAAAAACTATCGTTTCAATTTAGAAAATTATATTTAGCACGCGCGTTATTAAGTAACAAACGTCCTCCCAATGCTATAAAACCATAAATGTCAAATTTGTCAAATACCTGTATCGTTACATAATCAAATCAAATTTTTATCATTTGTCAAATACCTTGTTAAAATGTATTAAAATTTTAATTCACTCTCATTTTCATTCAACATTATTCACATTATGAAGTTATGAATCAATTATACGAGTATTATTCGATATTTTTTACATAATCGATTATTCAAATGATGATATAAATTGACGCGGCCGTGGATTTTCAAGGCTCATTTCATTATACCTATAGAATTAATTAATTATACTAACATAATAATATGCCTGTAGATTTCCTGTAGTACCTAGCTACAATGATTGAACAAGCGAGCGAAGCGAGCGAAGTGTCTCAGTTTTAACTCGAGGACAAGCCGATTTGGCGTTGTTGGAATGTGTGTCAGTTCCAGTCTACAGGATTTTCATGAAATTTGGCACATGTGTTCTTTGTTACAAGGCGCAACTTTTGTCGAAGGGATTTTTCGAGTGGATTTCGATTGGGATTTTTCGAAAATAACGCGAGGTCTACTGTTCACAGAACCACTAGTTATCATACCTGCCTATTTTAGTAAAATATAGTAATACTAGCGGACGCTTGCGGCTTGGCCCGCTTGACGAATTATAAACACTAAACCTTCCTCAAGAACCATACTATCCATTGGTGAAAACCACACCAAAATCCGTTGCGTTGTTTTAAAGGTCTAAGCATACATAGAGAACGAAAGCAACTTTGTTTTATATACCTGTACTAGCCAAACTAATATTACAATAAATTATAAATACACACATATCACGCCTATATCCCCGAAAGGGGGATTACACACCAACAATATGCCAGTATTTTTAGTCCCACGTAATAGGGGGAAAGCCTATTGCCGTCACCGGGCACACACATAATGGGTTATGTCCAAACTGGCCGAAGAGTTTAACAAAAAGTAGCAGCTATATTGTAATTTTGAAAAAAAAATTGTAAACCGTTGCCTTGCGATGAAATGTTGATTAAAGGCAACAAAATCTTACGTGTTAGCCGCTGTGGCACTGCCAATTAAAGTCCTGGGCGTCTTGGACTAAATTATAAATGCTGTAGTATAATACCTACTGATTTGTGTTTGCTTAAACTCACTTACTAGGTACTACTGAATTTACCATTTTAAGGGGTTCCTAAGTTACATCTCGGAACCCTTTAAACGGTTTATTCATGTAGATATAACAAAGTATAAATATCGCTTCTCTATCGCTTCGGTTCCCTATGTATGCTTAGATCTTTAAAACTACGCAACGGATTTCATCAATGGATAGAGTAATTCTTGAGAAAGGTTTTTGTGTATATAATTTGACAAGTGAGCGAAACTACGGGAGTCCACTAGTAATTACTTAAAAAAATACATTATAGAAAAACTAGCACACGCTTGCTTTGTAGCCCCTGCTATGTAGGATTTTTTTGCTATTTAATCGAGATCTACTGGAATTTTACGTACCTAATAAAAAGTAATAGACTGGTTAAATTAATTTATAGGTACGTGGGCGAAAAACTTACCTATTATTTTAATACTAAACTTTATAATCGATGGAACTAGATAACGGGTATAAAATTATCGTAATGTGTGGTTCGGTGCAGCGATGTGATCGAATTAAGATAGTGTGGTCGGAGCATAATGTGTCGTTCGGTTAAAGAAGTTTAAGGACTAGTTTACAAGCAATTAAGTTTTAATTAAAAAGTCATACTTTTTATAAAGTTGAAATGTATTATTTTTAGATAACTACGGGTTTACTGATTGTCTTTATATAAACTACATAGAAAACAAGGAAATTATAAGTAGTTGGTTTTTAACTAGAGAACGACCGCGGATTTAGGTTTCTTGTTTCCGTTTCCGATAGACAGTTATTTTCGGGACATAATTTATCATACCTCGATGCGGTAGGTACGAGCTACTTTTCATCAATAAGTCTGCTGGTCCGACGAAATAGGGACCTTTTATGTATGTGAGAGCCTCGATCATCATCCGTTGATCGGCAGGTCAACAGTGTGTGTAAGTGGGCCGAATACTTAAACGTCACTCAAATAAACAGATACTCAAAAGTGACGTTTGTGTGAAAAATTTAAGTTTAAGGGCCGCTCAAATATTTAATCAGCTCCTAAATATTTGATTTCACGTTTCAGTATTTGGTCGTTTGTTAGTCTATCTACATATCTACTATTTGTCGTATAAGTAAGCTATAATGATGGTGCACACGAAGATTTACAACGTCTAAAGTAATATTCTTGAAACTGCAAACTTAAACATGTCAAACAGCATGCTATAAAGATAAATGACCGTTATTCACTTAGCGATTAAAAAACTAAAGATTTTCCTGCCGTTTCGAGGCTGTCGTCCACTAAATGTGTTTCTCAGTGTTAAATTAAAACGTATCAGTGTCATTCAAAAGGGTCCAGTTTTTGCGAGTTGGTACCTATAATACTCTTAGATTAATTATTAAAAAGTCTGGTATTTTTCTTAATTTTTCTAATGTTTCGCACTATTGGGATTTTTTAACTATGTGTATTGGAAAATGGAATGCTGCAGTAATATCCAAGGGAAATACTAATTTATTTTTATATATTTAGAAAGTAAAGTTTATCGAATGATTGCAAAAATCGATTTGTTTATTTCAAGCCAATTCCGAAACAACATCAATCTTTCGAATTGTTCAGATGTAAATGTGGCAGGTGAATGAGTACTCACGTTAAGGGCCTGTCAGACGTATGATATATTAATGTCGCTTCTCTTAAACTAGCGTTAAAATACCAGTTAGGCCTCCAGTAACACGCAACTTTATAGAAAACTAGTTGATGCATGCGATAACTCTTTTCCTGCCATACGATTTTGATGTAAAAAAACCTATATAGCTTAATCTATTTGCGGAGATTAGCAGGTCACCGAAAATGTTGAAATCTCTCTTCGGGTAGGTAACAGAAAATCAGGGTCAACTCTTTTGACGTGCAACTTACAATTTGCATTTTAACTAAAAGATATTATACTCGTGAATTATTGATGAACGTATTCAGTTATTGATGAATTAATTTCGATTACACAGGCATTCCTTTCGCTTACATAATGGGATCTCAAGTTTTACTAAAGCTTTAAGCTGTAAACTGTTACCAGATTCTTAGTACCTAGTATTTAGTGCTAATTCATTAAAGATTTACTTGTCTAACTATCTATTTATAGTGTTAGAACAGAGGTTATGTGTACTTAATTTCCTATTAAAATTCTGCGTATTATAAATCAAATTATATAAACGCTAACGTATTGCTATGACCCTGCGACCTTTAAAGGAATTCAAAACTCATCTCATTAATCATATTCTTCGCTCTACACAAATTTTAATACTCCAAACTGACGATTACTAACTAAAATTAAGATTGGTTAATAATTGAAAATGGCGGACATTAAAAATAAATACCTGAACGTCATTTATTTTTTTATTTAATTTAGGAATAACTTAGTTGAAACCTTCTTGGAAATCGTACCCTTTGGTGGATGTGTGTTCGATTTGATTTTGTTCCACTTAATTTCATTAAAACTGAATAGACATTATACAATAAGAATTTGCAAAGAAATATATACACACATAGAATCTTAAATTGGTAAAAATTTGTAACAGACTAACGTTTATTCGTCATTATACATAGACAATCATATTACCATAGACAATAGATTATATTATATTTAGGCTACATACAAATTATTGGTATTTTGATATATTTCTACAACTTATTATAAGCTCGTGCTCAAATTTTGCCAGATGGCGAGCCTTTGCCACTAGATTGGACTTGGAACAAAAACTATCCTTTGTGTCAATTCAAATGCAAATGTTCATTCAATTTATTTTCTAAGCACGTACTGTAGAAAAACATAATCCTCCTTCTTGTTTCATCGGCTAATATGTTGAACTATTATACACTTATTTCATTAAGATACCAGTAGTAAGTAATGTATTCATAACTGACATATGTGTAATAATCTGTAATGTTTACACTAGTTAGTAATACAAGTTCACTTTCTATAGCTATCTGACTCCGAGGATGGTAAAATTGAAAGTGTATCCGACCGCTGGAGGCCAAACTGTTTGAACTAGTATAACATACGAGAGTGAGTATATACAGAATAAGTTGATTCACCGCTACGAGGAAGTACATTCAGTACTTTGATTTTCCCGGTTAGTGTCAATATAGGTACCTATCTTGGCTTTTATAATATGAACTTAACAAATTTACTACCGTGACGTGGGTGTAATAATGTTTCTGCTCACCCCTTCGGGGAAACGGGTTTGATTATATTATGTATGTATGTATATTGTCAAAAAAATCTAGTTTTCGAAGTGGAAGTATTCGTCGTTGAATAAATTAAGTTGAATTTTAAATTTTATTAGTCATATAACTTACTTAAAAGCAATACCTACCTATTACAAAATATTTTAGTAATCGGCGAGATATGGTATATTAATACTACACTGAATTTAACAACCGCTCCGGCCGTCGCAACCAGTTGATACTGCAATTTATTTAAACTCAATAAATTTTATTTATAATATTATTGAAATGTACCTATTAAATATATTTCACACTTCATTAGAAGGTGTAGGTACAATTTATACGCAACGTCAGTACATAAAACATAACATCAATCAGTTTTTAATTAATACTCGTAGGTTACGTTGCACAATTTTGGTTTCGCGGACGGCCTTCTATGTCGCAAGGCCGGCGACATACAGGCTAGCTTACCACTATATCTATATTGATTCTAATAAAACTGCTTAAATCGTGTGTCTGTGTATCATTAGTATAAAAACACACGTCAAACATTGACACAACCATCGATTTCAAATGACCGACATGGGACCAAATCATTATCGAAATGGGACAACTTCGGAAGTAGCAGCTTTCATTAAAAAAAACATACAGTCGAATTGAGAACCTCCTCCTTTTTTGGAAGTCGGTTGAAAACAAAGTCGCTTCCATCTCTATGTATGCTTAGATCTTTAAAACTACGCAACGGATTTTGATGCAGTTTTCACCAATGGATAGAGTGGTTCTAGAGGAAGGTTCTTGGGTATATAATTTGTCAAGCGGGCGAAGCCGTGAGCGTCCTCTAGTATCAAATATACATAAAGACGTGTTAGTTACGGTCGTTTTGCATCATCATTGACTCTTGGGCACACAGAGCGTCTGTCAACACGATTAAATGCTTAATACTTTATTCTTTAAACACAATTGAATATTTACTTGAAATATATATTTAAATAACGCTAAATCATACTCTTTTGTGTGAGTATTAAACGGTTGACTCTTGTCTTAAAATAACTTGCTAAAAAAATATACTAGAAAACGAATACCAACAACTTAAGTGGTATAATTGCACTTTCTATATATAAAACTTGTCTTGGTACCAAATTCAATACAGGTTATAGTAGAGTCCGATGAGTCCGAGACGCCCAGGACTTTAATCGGCTGTGCCATAGCGGCTGGCACGTAAGATTTTGTTGCCTTTCATCAACATTTCATCGCAACGCAACGGGTTTCAAATTTATTTTTCAAAATTATAATATTAAATTCATTCGGCCATTTTGAACATAACCCACTTTCTAGAGTGCCCGATGACGGTAATAGGCTTACCCCCTATTACGTGGGACTAAAAATACTGGCAAATTGTGGGTGTGTAATGCGCATTTGCGTACCCCTTCGGGGATATAGGCGTAATATGTGTAAAATACAAGCTTAAAAATTATCGGGATTTATTTGGTTTTTTTTTGAGAAAAAGGAACTTTAAAATTAAAGTACATCAAATTTGAGTTCATCCTTACAGATGTAGGTACGTTACCTATAGCAAGTTTAAATAAGATAAGATAAATAGAATAAATAGTATTGTAGACACATTGTACACAATCATTAAAATAAATAGTTACCATGTTATACCATTTAACCAATATACACATATAAATACGACACTATAGGTAACCTTATTATGCATAGTGCTCGGATAGCGATGATTTATTATAACAAAAACTACTCAAGCGTTTATCTATTTGATATAAATAATTCCACAATCACGAAAGCAACTAAGTTGATCAAGATATCTACTCAGATGGAATGGTTTCTATTAAATTTCGCGCAATACCGCCTTTAGTTCTTTATCAATCAATTTATCTAGTTGTGCCGGCAAACACGCCAGATTTCTTGACCCACTCGTCTGACCGGTTTGGTCTCTCAATGAACCGTACGCCATCCATTCATTTTGCTTTGTTGTTATGTGTGTTTATTTTGCTGAACGTAACATTCGTCTTTTTGTATATAATGTGACACATTTATATACCATACTAGCGGAAACACGCGGCTTTCTACGCGGTTCCGTTTTTGCAATGTTTTTCTTTGCTGCTCCGCTCCTATCGGTCGTAACGTGATGTTATATAATCTATAGCCTACTTCGATAAATGGACTATGTCACAAAGATTTTTCTATTTGAATCAGTCTGTGTTCTTGAAATTCCTCACTCAACCAAATTAACTCTTTAGCTTTATTACGAGTATGTTAATATTGGTAAGTTAATTTAATATACCCATATTTGTATACCACATTTTGTATACTCCTTATATCATTTATAGCTCCAATGTGTAGTAAGATTTAAATACAAATTCATAAACAGAAATTTGAAATTTTTCATTTCAAAGTCCTATATTAAATTTTCTTTTTTT
Source organism: Nudaria mundana (assembly GCA_963556515.1). Lineage (NCBI taxonomy): Eukaryota > Metazoa > Arthropoda > Insecta > Lepidoptera > Erebidae > Nudaria > Nudaria mundana. Next base: position 9,423,179 of record OY748300.1, on the reverse strand, counting down.
AAACCTCGCGTTTATAGTACGGATCGCGAGACCAAATTGAGTATTTATTGCAACATAAATAGAATTTATAGATGTTATTTTACACGATTAGGTGTACGATATTACGTAAAACGTTAACATGTAAATTGAACTTTAAAGTGACCTCCATATACGAGTACTATAAGTTTAACGCACTTTGACGCAGGTGTAATCACCGTAATACTTTTTATATTCGCACGTTTAACTATGATGTATTGGTGTACAGGCTGTCATTCGAAATTACCATCGCGAGCTTGCGCACGTTTTAACTTGAATCAAAGCAATTTATTATACTAGGTACGTATACATATTAAGTAGAGTTGTTGCGTACTATAATTTGTCTTGTGTTATTTATTATACTTTTTGTCCACAGGCGGGCCTGTTGAGAACAGAACAAGGAGAATATTGGCTTGAACCATCCACTCAAAAGCATAATAATAACTCAGAGCCTAGACCACATGTTATATTTAGAAGGTCAGCTGTAGACAAAGTTGAAGCTTACAATAGAAATAAAAGAGGTCTTGAAGGAGAAAGAAACAATAATACACAACAAAATAAACGTAATCAAAAAAAAGTTAATAAAAATAATAAACGACAACGAGGAAACACTAAACGAAACCGTGAGATGAAAGAAGCTAGAGATAAAAACCGAAGGGAATATTTGGAAGAAAGGGAACGAAGAATGCAATTATTGCGACAGAACCCTACTGAATACAGAAGGCACCAAGCCAGACTTAGATTAGAAAGAAGACGAAATAATTCACATTCAAACTCCAGAAGTAATTCAGTCGAAAATAGTGGGTCTGCAGACAAGTCTTCATATGAATATAAATATAGAAAACGGGTTAGGCTTAATTCTAGTGACGAGGAACGATTACGACGCGTCAAGGACCGAAGACGGCGTGGAAAGAGATCGAAGAATTGCGCCACAAAAGAACCGAGAAATTATATATGGAGACAACAAAACTTGGAACGGCAAGAGACACATCGACAAAATAAAGAGAACAGGGTAAGTTCTAAACCAAAGTACAAGTTTAAATTATTTTAAACTAGTGAACGCACTCGTGACTTTCAATTGTTTCTTTTATTTCTTTTATGTCTTCTAATGAAAAAAAATCTATGCTGACTGGAAAATTGTTTGTAATATTCTCCATGTGGTGCATACAAGCGCGTCAAATGGAATACAATTTTTATTTGTGCAATTTATCCAATATAATATAATTATTGCCATTCCTATTAGCCATTTCGTAAGATTGTATAGGTACATAAACATTGCACACGAGTCCCTTACTATAACTATTGATGGACACTGCATAGAAATATTTTCAGTAGACATACCAAACAAGGATAGTATTAATGATGCAATAACTTTACAGAATTATCGGAACTTACACCGCAATATCTCGCACAACGCCAACATCGAAGGAACAAGGCGTTCGACCCGGTCCGTCAGCAAACCTCGTCATGTTGAAGTCTTATTAGTCGCTGACAAATCTATGTCAGACTTTCACGACCGGCACAACCTGCAAACGTATCTTCTGACAATTATGAACATGGTAAGTACATAATATGAAGTTAATACTATAATATAAAAGTGCAAGGAAAGCACAGATGGGTACACAACATTTTTGTTGGAACTTAAGTTTGAAATACAGAATTGGATATTGATTTATATTGTAATGTGTGATCTATAACGGCAATAGGCTTGCCACCTATTACGTGGGACGAACAAAACTACTGGCAAAACCTACCCCCTCCGGGATATAGGCGTTAGTATGTGTGTGGAAAGTCCGTTAACAGTCTACCAAATACTGTTGTAATTGTTCAGGTAATTTAAAACATGTTTTATAAATTACCAACCAGCTTTCCAGTTCCAATATGACAGACAGAAAGACACATATCAAGCCCATAAATCCGGAAGGGGTAGGCAGAGCTGCATTACACACCCACAACTTCCCAGTATTTTCAGTCCCACGTAATAGAGGGCAAGCTTATTGCCGTCACTGGGCACACAGATAATGGGTTATGTCCAAAATGGCCGAATGAATTTAATAAAAAGTAGCAGCTATATTGTAATTTTGGTTCCAATATGACTAATCTTTATCCTCGTATCGACCGTACTTCACCACTAGTCGACTATTAGTAAAGGTTTATGTTTGAAATTAGGTGTCATCCCTCTACATGGACCCATCAATTGGCAACTACATCAAAGTGGTGGTAGTGAAAATCATCCTTGTCGAGGAAATCGACACGGCTCCACAACTGAACGTAACTACGAATGCTGATGTGACATTGGCCTCGTTCTGTCGCTGGCAACATCAGCTGAATCCAGCGGATGATACACATCCTCATCACCACGACGTGGCCATATTGGTCACCAGACAGGATATCTGCAGCCAGCACGATGCTCCTTGTAGGTAAGGATGTCATTCATTTATTTGGATATTAAAAGACGCATTTGTGGAACTACCGAATAATATATTTTAAAGGTAAAAAGCAACACCTATATTTGTGGCTAGATATAATATGCTAAACTTATGCAATAATATTAGTAAACAAGTTTGAAAACATGATATACCTAAACTCTAGAGAATAAAAAGTAAAAGTAGTTGTAATACCATGTCTCTGCTACAAGACGAATTTGGATTAGGAGTTCCTATAAAATTTCAATCGACTGTGCTATTATGTACTGGATAAATAAAGGTTTTATTATTTTGGTTACCAAAAAAACCTACTGGAAATAACTTTGTACAAATTATGACCAAACGGCAATTGAACTCAGTGAAACGTGAAAGCAATGTCATACAATTTGTCAAAGAATCAGATACGTCCATTTTACATAAGCATTTCTTTTTTTAAGATCACAAAACCGTAACAAGGTCAATGGCAGGAGCCATACGTCTACTACTAACATACCTACGTCTGTAAGTAAAGTAAACAATATCACGATGAGTAACCGACGCCATAATATTGTGTAGTGATTGTCGACACCTGGAAATATTTGTTGGCATCTCTAATTGATGTGTAGGCATTTTCACTCGATACTGCGATATTTAAGAGAAAAATATGTTTCACACAAATTGTTCTGAAAATTATTTCTTTAAAATTGCTTGTTTGACATTTATAACCCACTTAGCCAGCTATGAATTTGGCAGAAACTAAAAAGAATATGAAATAAATAGCTATTATTTATGAAGACCGGTGTTTTAGGTAATCGTATAACGAAAAGTCCAGACAATTTGCCCAACTCACATACTTCTTGCTAAACCTTTCAGGGATCTATTAGTCGTATCGAGTTTATAAAAACCAAACAAATACCGCAAGAGTAATAAATTTACTAAGCTGTAAGCCTGTCAAATCCAGGCCGTTTATTTTGATGTGTTTACAGGCCAGTGCGGTATCTACACAAATAAATACATACTACTATAACTACTATCAGTAGGTAATATATGTAAAAGTTTTGGTAATCCTACTAAACATTGTCTGTCTTATATTCGATTTTTGTTTATAGATTTTGATAGCTCCTCTTTACTTCCAAAACAATAAACAAATATAGAATAAGCTTCCAAATTCAAATAAATCATATTATTATGTTGCATTTGGCTTTCGGCCGGACGTCATTGGCGGCTTATGTTACTTTTTGTTTAGTCTGTGAGTACATGCCTGTATATTATTATATAGGTTAATACTTTACTAGCATTAAACGTTTTATACTCGTACATCTCAAATTCTCAACTCATTATCGATGGCGTATAACGAGTAGGTACCTACTATAACAACTTTGTACCTACTCTTAGTTGCCAGATCTAGTTATTTAACAATAAAAAGTAAAAAAAAAAGTAGTAATATATCTAATAGTAGAAAAACCCGAAATGAAGGATCTTTTCTCTAAAGAGAAAGCATAAAATACAACAAGAACCTACCCTGGAATGGTAATCGGTCGAGATTAATGTTAACTTTATAATTCTCTGAGATATTTCAATAAAAATAAATCAAAATGTCAGTTGGATTTCACATTAACAAAAAAAACCTTTTCAACTGCGGAAATATCAATGTTAAACAAATATTACAAGTGATTATCAAAGGAAAGTTAACTCTTACATTTCGCATAAGTTCTGAATACGATACAAAATAAAGGTTACGTCAACTATTCCCTATTCTGTGGTTAGAGGTATGTTTTTTTTTTTTTTTTTTTTTTAATGAGTCAATTGGGTTTTAGTTTCAGGAGTGGCGCTTATGGTATACGCCTTCTCCTGGAACCGTTTGCAAGTTGATTGTTTAGTTAGTGAAGTGTTTAGATGTTATGTGCCGTTAGAGTGTTTTAGTTGATTTACGATAAAGGTGATGTGGTGGAGGAGTGAGTTAAGTGTATCTGGGGCAGTTGTAAATAAGGTGGTTGAGGGTTTGCGAGATTATGTTGGTGGGAAGTTCGTGGGGTCATGATGAGTAGGAAGGAGTTGATTGGTTAGGTTAAAGGTTTGCGAGATTGTGCTGGTGCAAGGACAGAGGTCGTTGTTTAGGTTTAGTTGATTAGGTTGGGTTAGGTGGGACATCCGCTTTTGTGTGTGGAAAAGTTACAGGGGGTCAGTACTTTCCACACACTCCCTTAGTCGCCTCGTACGACATCCACGGGAGGATATGGGTTGGGGCTATTCTATTCTGCCGGCCACCACACGGCGGGGTTAGAGGTATGTTTGAAGTCTAGTGGCGAAAACGTTTAACATCACTAAAGGATTTTCTCTATGCAAACCAAAGAGAATGGAAATATTTTTTAGGTTGATTTTATTCCAATTATTATACACGAGTAGTATGGGTAGAGTTGGTGTAGGTATATTCCTATTAACACCTCCATATAAGCTAAAAGTGTAGGTGTGGCTTCACGTTTGAAGTGAGGTGGCCGGGGACCAAACTTACGTTGAAGAAACACAAAACCACTTGAGTACGGACTTAGATATGCATAGGTACACCTTTTATTGCCTGACGTTTTGACCATGTTACACCGGGTGCGTCTCATAACGTAAAAACTCATTTGGTCTAATTTCATTTTATTATCGTTCATAAGATATAATCAACGTGAGACATACCAACTGTTGATATAATTTCTTTACATATAACATTTATTTATTCTAAAACTTAATTAGTATAACGTTGTTTGATATAACGTTTATGTAATCAAAAATCATTTGGTCTAACGTTTAATATACATAATATTTTTTTAAACCACCGTGAAATAGGAGCCCCGTGCAGCGGTGCTCCGTCGACCTATCTTTTGCTTTGTGTTTTTAAGTAGGCGTTTTCATCATTACCAGACCAAATTTTAGTTTTATATCTTTTGAGTGCTATGTCAAACGATTCTATATTTAATGTATGTTATGTCAAACGATGTATGTATGTTATGCTTATAAAAATTAGTTATTTTATAATTATATCAATCGTTCATTATATTAACTAATCGCTATATTAAATAAAATTATAGGTTCCGTTGTTATAAGTTGTTAATACATGGTGCACACTAAAAGTTTTGCATTTCTTGCTAATCGGAACTATTTCAATTTCGAATGTTATATTTTTTTAAACGTTACAACCTTCTTAGTAATAAAAAAAACAATTGGCGGGTCGAGTTTCTTTACATGACGAATTTCGGGAAGGGCGGCCTTCAACTGCCGTCAACGAAAATAATGTGGCTACTGTTAAGCGGTTAATTGAAGAAAACCCGCGGATTACCTATGAGACAATTCGAGGACTATAGGGGATTGGTATGAGTCAAATCCAAAAAAAAATACACGAAGAATTGAAAGTTCGGAAACTTTGTTGTCGTTGGATCCCTCATGAACTGACAGCGGAACAAAAGCGGGCTCGCGTGGAATGGTGCTCACAGATGCTACTGAAGTACGACCACGGACATTCTAATGCTGTTTATGACATTGTCACAGGAGACGAAACGTGGATTTATTGTTTTGAACCCGAAAAAAACAGCGATCTTGCGAATGGGTGTTTGAAAATGAGAACAAGCCAACAAAAGTGAGGTAGGCGAGAAACGTTGGTAAAAAAATGATCGCGTTTTTTTTCTCAGCTACGGGTCCCATCTGTACAATTCCACTTGAAGATCAAAAGAGTGTTAATGCCGAGTGGTATTCTACCATTTGTTTACCGAGGGTGTTAGAAAAAGTTTGCGAAAGACGACCCAAAAGCCGCGTTCTCCTACATCATGACAGCGCTTCTTCACACACGGCCAACAAAACAAAGTCATTTTTAGCTTCCGAAAAAGTACAACTCGTCACCCATCCTGCGCATAGCCCCTACCCTGTGATTTCTGTATTTTCCCCAAAATCAAAGATTTGATGAGAGGTTTCACTTTTACCAACTCCGAAGAGGCAGTGATAGCGTTCAATCAGCACGTAGAAAACATGCCTTCAGATCTGTGGTCCTCCTGTTTTAAAAAATGGTTCGATCGCATGACAAATGTTTAAAATGTAAAGGAGAGTATTTTGAAAACATATTTTGGTTTTAACATGTTGTTTTTTTAAGTTACGCAAAACTTATAGTGTGAACTATACGTATTAGAGATTTTGTTGTTATATCATCTATTACTTACCCTGTTATACCGGCGGGCGGCCGTGGTCACAGGCTGACGTTTTCGTGTTAAAAGTACAATTGCAATGTAAGCCTTGTCTAATAGTTACAAGTGAAATCTTATAGTCGACATTACATTAAAATCTCATGACATTATTCATCTGACCTCGTTGGAACCTTACCTTTTTCACAGTTATGTCGAATGATTTATAAAAATCGTTGCATAAATGCGAAAACTGGACAAATTACTGTTAACATCATTATAACTTTTTTGCGAATATTTGCGAATCGCTAACGGCGATGGATACCACTGAAGCGGTCACATCACAAGTGCCGACTTTAAGGCCAAGGCTTCTGGGTGTGTTTAAATTGGATATTCATTATTTTAACAAAAGCCTATAACCATATAGCGTTATATAATTACAAGTGTAATTTTTTGGGCATGGGCATTTTGTTCGTTACACAATTTTGTAGGTTACACAACTTAAAATACTATATTTATATGGTAGTGTTGCTACCTATAATAAGACGGCAATTTATTTATAATCATCATTATCTCAATCACCACTGTTCAGCTCCATATCTCCAAATTTTTTTTTTTTGCTATGCCAATTCACATTTCAGCATATACATTTAAATAAAACATACATATTATTATATTACAGGAACTAAACGATTTCATTTCATTTCATTATAATAAGGGGTAGGCAGAGTTAAATTACACCACATTTTGCTAGTAAAGTTGATGTTACGTATACCTAGTAACAGAAACAAAATACAAAGTTTTAACACAGGATGTATGCAATTGATACATTTGTTTAGAAAGTAATAAAAACATTTTCACCCTGCGATCGCAAAGGTAATTTTGTGGAAAGTACCTACTTGCTAATGGTACTTATTAGTATGTACTTACCACCACATTTGACCTTCAGTGGCGTGGTCAGTAGTTCATCCGCTATCGACGTCGGAGTCTCGGGTTCGATTCCCGGTTAGGACAAACTTTGTGTGATGACATATACGTTTGTACTGAAGTCTGGATGTTTCCTATGTATAATTATGTATATATTTACAAAAAAATAATATTTTTAAGGATTTATGTCAGTTTATCTAATACTCATATCACAAGCTCTGCTTAGTTTGTGATTAGATGGCGCTGTGTGAATTGTCGTAACATAGCCTTTTAGTTATTGATTATTATTTATTAACCATATCCAAATAAATAAAACAATTGATAAAATGTACACCTTTTTTTTTTAGTTTTGCAGCCCAAGGCCGCGGCCTCTCTAACGTCCGTTGCCGGGCGTCTCTGGTTACAAGCAGAACGTATTTCCGGTGGACTTTGACCACCTCTGTGGTCTCTGCGGGGGTTTGGTCGGGATGAGAATCCCGCGTCGTTAGGGTAGGGTTTTATCCCGCGTCAGTGAGTGAATGTGGTTGCGTGCTATGGGGCAAAGACCCCGCAGCAAGCAGCCCTTCCAGCCTGCTTCTGTAAGGACGACGGGTGGCGATCCCGCCGTCCTCAGGCCCCGATCATGGAGGTCGATGGTCTTGGGCGTAGAAGAGTCTGCGGCTCCCTTGCCGCTGACTACTGAACTCGGCGGGGAGGGTACGCTCCCTCTCCCTCTCGACCGCCTCCTTCGCGAGCATGACTTGCTCGCAGAAGGACGCGGCCGCGTTCCTCCTACTCCCGCTGGAGACCATGGCTTGAGCAAGGTCTCCAGCGAGAGAAAATGTTCACCTGTAAATGAATACTATTCCTAGTAAACAAACGAAGTTCACGTCATGGTTTGATACAGCTATATGTAACCAGTACGTTTTGATTTTTAAAAAGAGCTTTCGCAGACCAGTTTTCTCATTCCCAGGACATTCCCCTCACATTTCCGGGATCAAAAGTTTCCTATGTATCAAGTCAAGAAATGGTCTATCTAAGTACCACTTACTAATCTATATAAATAAAAATGAATCGCTGCCGTTCGTTTGTCTCACTAAAACTGTGGAACAACTAGACCGATTTGCCTAATTTTGGTCTTGAAATATTTCTGGAAATTCAGGGAAGGTTAAAAGGGACAGCTAGTTTTCATCTATAATCTCTTCAATAGTGTAGGTACCCACGCGGGTTATTTAGCCCGAACCTCTTTTTAAAAACGCACAGTACTCTTTTAAGTCCTGGTGTAAGTAGACGTAATGTTTTCTACCTACCCAATTTAGTTTACAATCAAACTCGACACTTTATAGATAAATTTTTCAAAAAGATGAACTACTATAATGTCGGAAGATGTGTGTAAACTTTATCCAGAGCTTTATTTAAAATATTTCAATCAAGAGTATTGGAAAGTAAATGAAGTTAACAAATTAACTAGGTGTGAAGTTCTCCTGCAACGCACAGACCTGGTTGCAAGGATGATAAGCAGACGCGATGTGTTACAACAGTTCCTACCGACAGCTGAGTAGCAACCGACCAGACAGATTGGGAATTAACGTGTTCTGTCTAAAACATTATTATCAGTTAGTTTACAAAAATAAACTTAGACGTATGCAGCTTGTGCAGTTATATATACAACGTTCAAATATTTATTCAACTCAACATTTTTACACTAAAATAATATATACAATAATTCAGTAAAAATCATGTGTATGTACAGCACAAGCTAATCTTTAAATTTTCTTACGGTTTCACAAATGTTTAGGTATGTTTTGTTTTGTTTTATCAGAATGTGATGACAGGAAAAGTCTTTATTATAATTATCTACTATAGTAGGTATACCTAGCTCTAAATACTACGGGCACAAACTAGTCGTGATTAAAGAAAGAAAACTTCAGAAACTCAGAAAGGGATCTGCAACGACCTCAATTTATCCAAGTAGCTCGTACTCCTTTCTGTCTTCAATTATTTAATACCCTCATGTTATTTTTATCTTTAATATAAACTTCATGGTATTTTTACCATGTAAAAAGCTCCGACAAGCTTGTGCATGTTGGCGTCTGTTAAAAGTTAATTTTATATCGATGTTATCGATTTACACAGCGCTGAAAGCTCTCAAACAAGCGGCGCATTAACTCAATTAATTCGTATCCAGAGCACGAATGTCCGAAAACCAGTGCGTAATGAATGCAATGAGGAAGCACGGTCCTTTTGGTAAACGGTACAAACGAGTGGTCGAATGTTCTCAGAAGACAGCAATCAAAACACAATCGCCGTAACGGTGTCGATGCGAACCCGCGGGCGGTCCCGCCTTTGTCATACATTATGCATACAACCGCGTAAAAATTGCAATCATCGGTATACAAACATCAATACCAGTGAAAACTCACGTAAATGTGACACACATTCTACACAGGTCAAGTATTGTGATAAAATTATAGTAGGTACGTCAATATACAGAAAATCTTTTGGAATATCAATGTATATTAGGTATTTTATAGTTTCTCAATTGCTACTTCTAAATATACTTTTAAACTTTATATTATTGCTGTCCACGTAATAAACTTTGAATTTCCTTCAAAGTTTATTACGTGGACTGCACTACTATAACGGATGGTATAACTCTGTTAGTTCAGGCCCCTGTTCAATAAATGTTACAATCCGACAAGTCGGACATATGTCTGTAACTGACAATTTGACAATTTTTCTGTTCAATAAAACTTACAGGCGACTTATTTGTCAAGGTGGAAAATTTACAAATATGTCGTATTGTCACGATAGTTTAAGAGGCTTTTATGCGTAACTACGAAACCCTATCTCATGCGTGACCCGACAGTCTTGACTTGGACGGGGTTTTTTTTAATATGGAATAATAAATTAGGTATATAAAATTAGGTATATGTAATAATAATGAATTAGGTAATTTCTTTTTAAACATGAAAAAGAAGGAGGCCCTAAATTCGTCCTACCTTTTTTTACAATACGCTAATTAAAACATCCTAGGTACCCTTTAAACGTACGTTATCTGTGGCCGCGACATGCAAGTAGATTTTAATTTCCTGCATTATTGCACGAAGCTTTCTCAGTAGCGGCTGCAGTGACAAAGAGTACTCGTTAAAAATAATGATGTCGGTTTATTTTAATTCGTATTAGTGATGTGTATTGTAGAGGCGACGCCGACGCCACGCAGTCTCGGGTGACCGGCGGCGGCGACACCGACGTGCCCGCCAACTGAATGCGTCTCACTCAGCACCGTCTTATCTCTTCCGCTAATCTTATAATGTACATACTTCAGACAGAACACGGTATTGATTGACACCCGCATATATTATTGGCACTATATCGTGTCAACTATGACATTTTGTTTAGATAACAGTGAATAATGAGTAGGGACCTATTAATTAAATACGTTATTCCTCTAAAGCGTGTTGTTTAAAATACATGTGTTTTATTAGATCTTGGTGAGACCATTATGCACCCAGAGTTCTTAACTACTTATCATCATAACATAGTATAAAACAAAGTCGCGTTCCTATGTATGCTTAGATCTTTAAAACTACGCAACAGATTTTGATGCGGTTTTAACCAATGATAGAATGCTTCTCAAGGAAGATTTTAGTACCTATATTTTTTTTATATTTAGGTCGACAAATTGACGCCACCCGCCTGATGGTAAGCTGAGGCGACGTCTGGCAATTGAGGGCGACTCTCACAGTACACAGGAATACTATAGAGAGTGGCCCTCAACTTGACGACCCAGTAATGTGCCTCTTCACGCTTCGCTTAAAGAGCCCAGGGTTATATGTTGGAGGAAACACGTGCGCAGGCAGGGCGTTCCAAGCCACCATCGTTCGGCAGAGAAACGATCGTTTAAAACGCTCGGTTCTCGCGAAGACGGTTTCCACGGTATGAGGGTGACATCTCTGGCCGGCACGCGTTATTCGGGATCGGAAGGGAGAGGGTGGGATCAAGTTGAAGAGCTCTTCAGAACACTCACCGTGGTAAATACGGTAGAACGCGGCCAAGGAAGCAATTGTTCGGCGCTGGGCTAGCGGCTCAAGGCTTCCCGTTACCTCCGGACAGTCTATAATGCGAACAGCGCGTCGCTGCATAGCGTCGAGTGCGTCCAGCAAATACTTCGCGGAGCCGTCCCAGAGGTGAGAGCAGTATTCAACGCAGGGTCTAATCTGCGTTTTGTACAGCAGACACCTCTGGTGCGGTGTAAAGAATCGCTTTACCTTGTTCAGTATTCCTAGTTTCCGCGAAGCTAGCCCAATACATCTCTCAATGTATTTTGTGTTATTGAGCTCTCGACGAACGTCTATGCCAAGGATGTCTAGATTGTCCTTCATTGGTAATATTGCATTCTGAAGAGTGGGTAGGGGAAGGAAAGGGGATTTTTTCGCTGTAAATGCACACGCCTGTGTTTTGTGGGCATTGAACTCGACCAAGTTCTCGGCACCCCATTGGGAGATACTGTCGAGGTTTCGGTCGAGATCACCCACGAGATGTCGTCTCTCCTCCTCTATCACAGATCGCCCCGCCGTCGGACGAACCGAGTAACTCCCGTGCAATGTACTGTCATCTGCATAGCCATGAATGTTCCCGAGGGAAAGCATATCATTGATATGTAGAAGAAAGAGAGTTGGTGACACTACGGACCCCTGCGGTACCCCGGCATTCACTTGCAAGAAGCGAGAAGTTTGGCCATCGCAGAGGACCCGCACTCGGCGCTCGTTTAAAAAACTGGCAATCCAGCTGCACAGTTGAGGAGGTAGACCATATGCCGGAAGCTTGGAAAGGAGCGAAGCATGCCAGACCCTATCGAAAGCTTTGGCGATGTCCAGGCTAATAGCCAAGGACTCGCCGAACTTTTCCATAGCCTCACCCCATACATGCGTGACGAATGCCAGGAGGTCACCCGTTGATCGTTTTGGCCTGAAGCCATATTGCCGATCATTGATTAGCGAGTGATCCTCCAGGTATCGCATGAGCTGCTTATTAATAAGAAGCTCGAGCACCTTGCAAATGACTGAGGTGACAGCTATGGGTCGATAGTTGCCTGGATCGGATCGATCCCCTTTCTTGGGGATCGGTTGTACGTTCGCCTCCTTCCAGGCCTCCGGCACGAGGCCTGTAGAGTATGACAGGCGGTACAGACGCGTTAATACTGGAGACAACTCAGCAGCACATTTTCGTAGCACCACCGCCGGAATGCCGTCAGGGCCACTGGCTTTCCGCGTGTCGAGTGACCGCAGCACTGCCCGTACATCACATTGCCTGATAACAATATCAGGCATAGTGTGGCCACAGTTGGCGATGGCGGGGGGCTGCAGGCCACGGTCATCGACCCGGGAATTAGCCGCAAAGAGGTCTGCGAGCATGTCCGCCTTCTCTTGGGCTTTGTGAGCCAGTGATCCGTCAGGAAAACGCAGTGGTGGCAGCGAGGGTTGACAAAAATTTGACTGTACGGCTTTGGCCAGTTGCCAGTATCCACGGCTGCCCGTGGGATGGGATGTGAGCTCCTGACCAAGCCGCGCGACGCGCTGGGCATCCGCTCTCTTGAAGGCCCTCTTGCTGAACCTAGTGGCCCGATTGTACGCTGCTTTGAGGCGGTTCACGTTCGGGTCACGTGCCGCCCTAGCCCTGACCCAGGCGCGATATGCCGACTGTTTTTTCTGGACAGCCTCGGCACATTCACGCCCGAACCAGGGGCGAGCTTTGCGGATGCTGGCGACATCAGTGAAAGGGATATAATATTCTATCCCTAGACTGATCTCGCCAGCAATGGCAGCAGCGCTATCCGAAGGCGCCTTCCTTACAAAGCAGCGCTGGCTCCACGGGACGGACGCAAAGTAATCGCGGAGACCGTCCCAGTCTGCCGACGAGTAGTGCCATAGTCGTCGAGTCATTTGTTCAGCACGAGCAGGTGGTGGCACTTGGAAGCTGGCGTGCACCACACAGTGGTCGGAAGTGCCCAGTGGGGCGCGTACCGACACACTGTACTCGGCTGGGCGACTCGTCAGCAGTAGATCCAGCAAGGTGGGCGTGTGGTCTGACCTGTCAGGTATCCGGGTGATCCCCCGTACCATCTGGGTCAGCCCGTGGGAGAGAGCGAATGCATGGGCGGTTCGTCCCGCATGATCGGTCCTAAGGGACCCCAGCCACTCAACGTGATGACCGTTAAAGTCCCCCAAGAAAACCAGGTCAGCGTTCGGGAACCGCACCTGCGCATCGTCAGCCATCTCGCTGAGGTATTCGAAAAGCCTTGTTGTCCCAGTGTACCCTGTGTGGGAGCGGTAGACGCACACGTAGATCTGGCTCATGGAGCCATGATCCACGTGCAGCCAAAGGACGGAGTAGGAGGGGTTCTCCAGACAGCTTAACATATAATTTGTTAAGCAGACGAAGGCGTGGGCGTTTGCTAGTATTATATAAAACATTACGAAACTTGCAATTAATTTTGTAAGCAAACGTACGAATTAAACCGTCGTAAAGGAACCGAGAAGTGCTGAGAGCCATTTAAAGAGACATAAAATTAATATTTCAATTGTAGTTTAATGACTTGTTATAAAACAAGTGTTGTGTTAATAAGGTTGTATGATTTATTTCGTTCGACGTGAAAGGACAGGGTTATTAATGAGAACTTTAATAGTATTAAAGGTCATTTCTTGCCGATGGATTTGTATAAAAGTATGGAACTACAAGGTGATGGGTGCCGCAGTGCGTAGCCTTACAAGAATGCTTCTCGTCAATCTAATATAATTATTCCAAAGATTTGTCATTTATATTTTGCCTTTTTGTTCTCAATTTCCATGAAAATACAACCCGGGATAAAAAAATAGCTAAGTTGCCCTTTATCTTGATTAGCTATCGGCCAGTGCAAGTCCTGATAAAACCAGTTCACTCGTTGTAGAGATAAGCAGGAAGAAACAGACACACACGGAAAAATTTAGAAAATTTATTTTTTTAAGTAATATGCTGTAACGTAGTGGGGGTTCTCCCCAGTGCCATACCAAGATAACTTCGGGATAAAGCCAAATGATCACACCCAATTACGATTTTATACATGTATTGTATCAAACAATAAGAATACAAGGCCACGACTTAGGGTCGTAGGTTCTAAATGATTCTAGATAATTCTAGGTTACAGGTCGCGCAGGTCTGAGGCAAGTACTCTAAACAGTAAGCCACATCACCTGGAATTTCGTCGTAATGCCTTTATTAGAAAGCCGTTTTTTGGAATTAAAAATCAACTTTAATTTTTATTTATCTCAAATATTGGATAGAAACAGGCGTTACTTGGCGAAAATCCATGACAAAACAATGGTAAGTAAAATTTTTTAAGAAAAAACTTTTTAAAAAAATTATATAATAGCATTAATTTTTCGCAGAATCAAAAGGACAACAAAACGTCGACAATTGTTTCGCCTCTAAACGAGGCATTATCAATTTATTTTTTTTATTTATTTTTTTTTAAGTTTTTTCTTAAAAAATTTTACTTACCATTGTTTTTTTTATTTATCTGTACATATAGATAAGTATAGATATAAAATTTTAAACTTTCGCGTTTCATAATCTATATTTTACTTTTAACACGGGAATTAACACGGTAAAAAAAACAACATAGATATGCATAGGGTACATACCTTTTCATTGCCTGACGTTTCGACCAGGTTACACAGGCCGTGGTCACAGGCTGACTAGTCCAGCGATGGCTGCCCTCCGTCTTCGAGACCGTAAAGTTGAGTTCTCTTCATCTACCCTCACGTCTCCATACTTTTTTCGCCATGTACCGTCACAACCCACACTCACGGTGTCCGTATTCTTGACGCAGGCCCTATTCTGGTGTCTACCCGACTGCGCAAATAGACGATGTTGCATGTTCTTGAGCACGAAATTCCACGTAGTAGATAATTTAAACCCGTCCTTTCGATTGAAATTATTGTGTTTTTTAATTTCAATAGCTTTGCGTACTGCCCTTGAATGGTAGTGCCGTTCAGCAGAGAGAACTTGCGTGCGGTGAAATGCAATCCAGTGGTTGGGACCTGATTCAAGATTTGGTCACCTGTCGGTTCTTTGTAGTATAGATATGTAGACAATGTGAGATATAAATTAAATAAATTTTGATATTTCATTCAACATGTAGTCACTTTGCCTTTCATTTTCACATAAAACGTAATAAAGCTCCTTAATTGCATTGATAAGAATTCTCAGTCACGCGTTACCTATGAATGGACTTGGATTAAAGTTCAATATACAACTATGCAAAATATCATCGATATATCTGTTTATCACATGAATTAAGTACTCACACGTATTTTACTAGCTGCTCACCGCGGCTCCGCCTGTGGGATATAGTTTCCTCGTTTCCGGTTCTTGTGGGAACACATTACCGGGATAAAAAGTATCTATGTTACTCAGGGATAATGTAGCTACATATCAGTGAAATTATTACACTCACACTTACAAACTTACACACACACATACACACACACACACACACACACACACACACACACACACACACACACACACACACACACACACACACACACACACACACACACACACACACACACACACACACACACATACATACACACACCCACACACTCTTTCATTTTTTTATATTATGTAGAGAAGTATCATGAAGTAGAGACATGAGTTGTCTATCTCAACAAAGAAACTAAATACAATACATTTGTAATTTTGACGTTATAAAGCCTTATAAAACCTTGTATAGTGCACTTAACATTTGCGCGATACAAAAGACATCAACGCGCCACAATATTATTGTTACTCAATAACATTAATTTGATCAGCATTAGGTTCATTGTTTGTTTATTAAACGAAATAATGATTTAAAGCCAAGGTTAGCGTCAAGTAGGTACATAATTGAAAAAATAATGATCTCGAGCGGGATTAGAACCCTACTAGTGAAGACAATGGAAGGAAACTGGCTCTAGTTTAAATATTCGGTTTTTGCTATTTATATTGTACTAGAATACCGCCGCGATCCCGCCCGCGTGATACATTTTTCTCGTTCCCGATTTCCGTGGGAACACTTTATCGGGATAAAAAGTATGCTATGTTACTGAGGGATAATGTAGCTACATATCAGTGAAAGAATTTTCAAAATCGGATCAATTGTTACGGAGTCTATTCGCTTCAAACAAACAATCATATCTTTCCTCTGTATAATACTCGTATTAGTACAGAAAATGTTTTTAATAAAACCCCAACACATAGTTTGTGTCCATAATAACAATAAGCTACTAAGGACCAGCATATTTATTTCGGTCGTTTAAACCAATGATCACACACACACACACACACACACACACACACACACACACACACACACACATATCACGCCTATATCCCACACAAATCGCCAGTATATTTAGTCCCACGTAACAGGGGGCAAGCCTATTGCCGTCACCGGGCACATTTATAATGGTTATGTCCAAAATGGCCGAATGAATTTAACCTGGTTAAATTCATTCGGCCATTTGCGAATGCGGTCGCTGCCGTGGTACTGCGCTGCAGCATGCAATTGAGCGAAGCGACTATTTCTATTAAGGTATTTATCAATCTACATGGGGCACACTAAAAGTTTTGCACTTCTAGCTAATCGGAACTATTTGAATTTCGAATGCTATATTTTTTTAAACTTTGCAACCTTCTTAGTAATAAAAAAACAATTGGCGGGAAATCATTTGTCAATTGTTTTTTATCACACATCAAAGTTCTAAGTATGCAACGAAAATGGAATTAAGTCGAAAAAAATTTAGAGCGATGAATTTTATGATTTTAAAAGTTCTCTCTCTCCTCAAGACTGTGCCGCTCGTCTTCAAAATGCTTTTGAGAGAGAAGCACCTTGTTTGAGCACCGTGAGGCGATGGTTTGCAGAATTAGAGAGAGGTCGAGTTTCCTTACATGACGAATTTCGTGAAGGGCGGCCTTCAACTGCCGTCAACGAAAATAATGTGGCTTATTTGAAGCGAATATTGGATTGCAGCAGGCGTTACCTGGCGAAAATCCATGACAAAGTAATGGTAAGTAAGATGTTAAAAACTTTCTCTAAAAGTTACTTTTTACTTACCATTACTTTATTTGAAGCGGTTAATTGAAGAAAACCCGCGGATTACCTATGAGACAATTCGAGGACTATTGGGGATTGGTATGAGTCAAATCCAGAAAATTTTACACGAAGAATTGAAAGTTCGGAAACTTTGTTGTCGTTGGATCCCTCATGAACTGATAGCGGAGCAGAAGCGGGCTCGCGTGGAATGGTGCTCACAGAACACAGATGCTACTGAAGTACGACCACGGACATTCTAATGCTGTTTATGACATTGTCACAGGAGACGAAAAGTGAATTTATTGTTTTGAACCCGAAAAAAAACAGCAATCTTGTGAATGGGTGTTTGAAAATGAGAACAAGCCAACAAAAGTGAGGCAGGCGAGAAACGTTGGTAAAAAAATGATCGCGTTTTTTTTCTCAGCTACTGGTGCCATCTGTACAATTCCACTTGAAGATCAAAAGAGTGTTAATGCCGAGTGGTATTCTACCATTTGTTTACCCAGGGTGTTAGAAAATGTTCGCGAAGTATAAGGAGCTGGTTTTCAAAAAAAGTTATTGACCAAATATATGTCAATAACATTTTTTGAGGGTCCTAAATCAAAATTCGGTCTCGAATAAAACCTGCTCCTGAGAATGCTTGATTTTTTAGTGAAAAAATCATGAAAATCGGTTGGGTAATTGTCGAGAAACAATTTCACATCGCGTTGCATTTGAGTCCCCTGATAAGGAGCTCCGCTCGCTACGCTCGCTTCGCTCAATAAAAAGTAGCAGCAATATTGTAATAAAAAAAAAAACTAGAAACCCGTTGCCTTGCGATGAAATGTTGATGAAAGGCAACAAAATCTTCACCTGCTGATAGTACTCACTCGGCTCTGAAAAATAATAAGATTAATAAATATTTATGGAAATTCTCACACATCATCTAAAAAGTAATTTGTACATTCTCACACAACGTCATCTATCCCAAACTAAGCTACATGTATAAGCTTGTGCTATAGGATTTTGATAACTGATAAACATACTTATATAAATTAATATACTAATTCTTACTTTAATTCTTATACATAATATATAAATCTAAATAAACAGTTTCTAAATACCTACATAATATACATAGAAAACACGCAAACTCCGAAATAAACATATATGACTGCTTCGGTGGCGTGGTCGGTAGTGTATCCGCTTTCGACGCCGGAGTCTCGGGTTCGATTCCCGGTCGGGACAAACTTTGTGTGATGACACATACGTTTGTACCGAAGTCTGGGTGTTTCCTATGTATAATATGTATGTATTTACAAAAAAAAATGTATATAAGTATTTATATCAGTTTATCTAGTACTCATATCACAAGCTCTGCTTAGTTTGAGACTAGATGGCGTTGTGTGGATTGTCCTAACATATTTATTATTTATTTATTTATTTAAACATTTGTGGATCACACAAATATTCGATTCGACCCGGGAATCGAACCCGAGACTCCGGAGTCAAAAGCCGATGCACTACCGACCACTATTATATCCCAAATTAAGCTTATATAATAGCTTGTGCTATGGAATCTAGACGACTGATAAATATACTTATTTATGTATTTCTTAATTGTACATATTATACATAGAAAACACCCAAACTCCGAATCAAAATATTTGTGGGTCACACAAATATTTGATTCGACCCGCAATCGAATCTTAGACCGAGGACAGGGACGGCAGTCGCATTCTCATACCCCTGCGTCACCGAGGCAGTCATATATCCATAGCGCTTTGGATATGGTTCGTCCTTTACAAGTATAACGTGGGAGTTAATGGTGAAATGTAGACGTAATAAACGCCTCTGTCCACCCCTTCGGGTATAAGACGGGGTATTCCGTATGTATGTGTGTTTGTTTAAATGTATCTACTGAATACAGTTATGGTTTTTTTTTGTAAAATCATTAAAACTGTTTGCTTTTCGGTGGACAAAAGTGGACAAAACATGGATTGATTATTAAAAAAAATCTACTTGAGTGGTGTCGATTTCGTTTGCTAGCAGTACGAGTATAAGAGGCTCCTATTCCGTGTCGAATACATAGACCTACTCTTGGGCTATAAAGATTATAATGTGTACGTTAACATACAAATTATTACACGGAATTTGTAGTACTTTTCATCGGCTTCCGTATGGCTATGAGTCAGCGTACGCGAGTGTATTATTAGCCAGCTATTCCTGTACGAGCCGACATCGGGGAATAAATAAAATTTTCTGTAGACATGACAACAGACGCGCTGTCGAAAAATTTGTAAAGAAAGTAATTTTGTATTTACTTTTACTTATTTGTTCATACTTCTTCAATTTGTTTTTTGTTACTACTCGTACATTTACTTTTATGAAATATGTATGAAAAGATTCGGCCGCATAAAGAATTGCGTTTTTTTTTAAATCGTTTTAAAGTATGTAGGTACCTATATAAAACCTATTCATAAGAATATAATGAAAAAAAAAACTATTTTAAATTTCGAATAATTTATTCAATCCAAATTAAAAGCAGTATATACATAGCTTTTTATAGAGCATAATAGAATTCTGTCGGCACTTTTACTTTTTATAAAAATCGAACGGCAATCGAATACACGCCTTTGTCAGGTCTGGATACTTGCTTATCTAGAGCCTTTAGTTATTTCGACCACACCCATTCTGTACGTGCATAGTTATCGCACAATTACTGTGGCTCTGTTGTAAGCCGATAATTAATTTGTAAAACAAGTCGATAATTGTCTCATTTCCCGTGTGATAAGTCGATCCATTTATAAGTTCATATGCACTACCAATGTACCTACTTACACGTTTATTGGATAAGTATTGGTAGATTTTTTTTTTTTTTTTTTTTTTTAATTCCGCGGTCCAAGGCCGCGGCCGCTCTAACGTCCGTTGCCGGGCGTCCCTGGTTACTAGCAGAGGGTATGTCCAGTGGCGCCTTAGTTCTTTATGTTATAAAAAAAGGATGGATTTGTTTACAATTCAAAATAATAAATATCATGTGTGAACAAGAATTATTTTTCTAATTTTACACCTTTGTATTATTTGATTTGATTTGTTGTTATAATTAAATATATTTTATAAATTGAAACAATGTATTTGCAAGATTCAAAATCTGTACCTAATTATATAAATTACTAGCTGTTGCACGCATCTTTGCTCAGCGGTATAGTCTTTTTATTTCAGCTTACTGCGTCCATCAGACATAGTATCGAGTTCTAGTGAATTAGAGCGTGTCCTACAATTTGTTTTTTTTTTTCAGTACGCTGGGAGTGGCGCATGTGGCCGGGATGTGCAAACCAGATCGCAGCTGTTCCGTCAACGAGGACAACGGCATCGCACTCGCACACACCATTACCCATGAGCTGGGACACAAGTAAGCATTTGTATTACATACCCACTAAGTATTTAAAAAAAGCAAGAGGCTCGTGGTCTGGAGGTAACCGATAATGTCAACACAATGCAAAGGTTAAGCAACATCTAGTCTTAGGCCGGTCTTAGGATGGGTGACCATTTCTTAAGACATTGGTCTCAATGTCTTAAGAAATGGTCACCCTTATTTATGCCCCGAAGAACATGTTAAGCCGTCGGTCCCGGTTGTCATACAAACATCTATGGCAGTATAAGTTAGGGGTAGTTGGAGCCCTAAATCAAAAATTCGACCGGTCTAACTACAGAACTTCGATATCGTCCATGGGTTGTGGAGGTCAGATGGCAGTCGCTCCACGCAAAATATCGAAGCTCAGCCGAATCGCAGTTAGACTGGAAAGCCGACCACTACTGTGTTGGGAAAAGGCTCAGTGGGAATGATGATATTTAAAAAAAGCATAATAAATAGTTCTGCGATTAGTTAGTAATGAATATAGCATCACCTAAGTTCGCCTATACGCCTAGGTTTAGCGGGCTAACAACTAGGTGTATCCTAAAATTTTCAGAATCTATATATTTAATACGACAATTTGTCTGTCCGTCCGTCACGTTTTTCAATTCAGTCAATTATAGATAATAATACATACATTTGCATGAAATATTGAAATATTCTTTTTTTTTTTTGTTATTTTATATATATTTGAGGCGATACAAAGTTCGCTGGGATAACTAGTCTCATTTAAATTGACACCTCGATAATAGGTACCGGAGTATAAGGTACATACTCGTATTATCAAATATATATTGTCAAAAGCAAGTTTGTTTAGGCCGACTAACAACCAGTGCTTCTGCCACGAACTTCATGTTTGACATATAAAATGAAAAAAATGTGTCTCTTCTACATGTACGAAGACAGGGGAGGCTGGTAATCTGTCATTCAGGGTCTCCTAGTACAGATATCAGTCTCTCACATAGATAGCTTTGGATTTCAAATGTACCTAAGATAAGTTTTTGCCATGTATATTTATGGGAGAGAACAAAATAAATTCTAAAGTCTATTCTAATAAATATATCTTATCTAATGTGTGATATTCGATGAAACTTTAAGAAAACATATACAAATTATAATATTATATTATTCAATTAAAGTAATTACCTACGTTTAAACCAAACACGCTGTCAAATATACTCGTACATACAAATAAGATATCTTTCATTTTTTAAATGAGTATTTACAATTTCAGACATTGATCTGACAGTTGTAATGAGGTAGTAGTCGCTCAGCCAATTGGCTCATTTCTGTGAGATTCATAGTTATCTATTACGCACAGAAAAATATTATACATTTTTTAGAGATTTAAGGATAAGGAGAATTGACGTAGGTACAACAACGGTGGATCGCGAATTTTAAAAATAAGTCCTTTCGTAAAATAAATGTTTCGGGCTAACAGCAATAGCAAGTTCCTTATTATATGGGACCAGCAACCTCTACTACAGTATTCAGCACAAAAGAGTTATAAAAGAACAATGGGCCTCAATAAATTCACATAAATGTAATACTTATTCTAAGTATAAACATTTAACAATGATTTACTGATACTTGGCATAATGTTGTGAAGTAAAACTATTTTTCGAACGCTTTACTACGAAATTGTTTATGGTAAAACAATTTATTTCGCAAACGTGGTAATTTGGCATACTTTTCAATCTATTCTATTCTCTGTCTGACGAGGTCTATCCCATGAATGTGAACAGTGCTTAACTACTAGTACATTGATATAATGATTACCCAGCTAGGTACCTATATACACAGGTTAATTTCTAAATAAGCTCGACGGACAATACCTTTGCAAGGAAAGCTTAATTGAGATTGGAGACTCTAAAATACAATAAGTGATGTCTTTCTAAATTGTGTATTAAAGAAGTTTTCTTTCGACTTCTGTGGATTACACGTACCTACCAAAGGAAGCCTGTAACGATAATAATGGACAGCGCCATGAACAATAAAAACTATTCTATAAACAGAGGTCATAAAAAGATTCACCAAACTACGTACATTATTATGCCAAGATACATTACGGAGTTCTGTTGCGTAAAACCACATCAAAAGAACTACTTCCTTCTAAAATATATTATGTATACCAGTGAACGAAAAAAACAATGTATTCCTACAGGAAACGTCGTCGTAATTTTCATGGCGCCACCGCATAGAATAAGTACGTACTCCATGACAAATTCAAAAAGACAAAGAGATAGTCCGTTAGGTTTTTAGAATAAGATCCCGTTTTCTCATGGGAAGAAAGCCCGACCCGAATACCTTTGAGGCTTCAGGTGTTTTAAACGAATGACTACTGACTATTAATGTACAGCTGCGAAAAGATATATTCGACCCAATCTCGGATAGATCCTATAAATATGAACCCATGTTTCAGGTCAAATATTTTAGGGTACCATTTCAACGTTATCAAAACACCATGGGAAGATACTCGTATGTTTACATGTTAAGACAGCTTAATATTTTTGTATTTCAAAGCAATGAGTTTACTTAAACTATTCTTAAAATATTAAGAAAGAAATTATAAGTAGATCACAAAAACTGATGTTATAGGCAGGACTCGAACCCACGGCCTTTCCCTAACGGGAGAATGCTCTGACCACTGAGCTACGATGACCAATACCGACACCATCGAATTTTTGCTTCATATCATATTTATAATTTCTAGATCGCGCTATTAAGGTTAGCGTTGGATCCACCTATCGGAGTTCTGCCAACTAGCTTGATATATCATTATATTGATGATTTTCAAATTTGTTCCATATTTCCTTGACTTCCTACAATCTTAACCTCTTTATGTTATTTGGCAGACAAACAAATCAGCTAAGTTTATCTCATTTAGATAAACATAGTTTTCTAGCACTTCAAAGCGCATTATTTTGGAAATAAGCGCTAGTTTTATTGGCAACGGTGGCTGAGTGCTTCGGTTCAGTTATTGTTACTGAGTCATGTTTCTATGCCGAGATTATCACAAGGGCATAGCTTTCAAGACGGAATATGTAATCTAATCGTCTAATTGTATCGTAGTAGTGAGAGTAAATTATAGGAATTAATCGTCTTGTTGTATTGTTTATTTATACATCTTACAACAGTTGACATCAGCGGCATCGGCTCTGTTAGAATCCGTAGATGTACATGGAGAAATACATGGAGAAGTCCATGGAGAAGTACATGTAGAAGTAAATGGAGAAGTACATTGAGAAGTTCATGACCCCGCAAACATTATTTTGCCAAAAATATTGACCTACTGAGACCTGAAAGTATGATTTCTGCCTGTAAACTATACAGAGACACGACACAACTGCAAATAAATCATGCTAGGTACGATTAGATATCAAACTTATTAGAGAATGATCGATATTATGATAACCTAAACACGTGTTGTATAAAATGTGCAAACAGTGTGACTTGTGACACAGGCATTGACCTTTACACATATTATGAATGCATCTTTAGATGAGTACAACGCTCCCGATGCATTGACGCCGCACTATCAGCCCACACAAGCGTGTATTTTTTCCGCCTTATCTTCAGCAAAGAACGAATAGGTTTATTTATAAACGGAACAGTTTGCAGGCGACAGACGTCAATACGGGTCGGGATCGAATCGCGACACCTGCCATTGCGAGCTAATGTGGTAGGCATGCCTCAAACATTCAGTCAACTCACTATACTCACGGATTTTATGACTGTAGTTAACGGAGTGTAATCTCATGCTTTTAATTTTATTTCTGCAAATAACTTGCTCATGAATACTGCGTAGTTATGAGTATAGAAATGAATCCATTGGATATTTTCTGCTACTATATTGGATACTTATTTATAAGAGGTGTCGTTACTATATGGTTATTAGTCTTTTAAATGTCTAAGAGAAGTTACAATCTCTAGCAGTCTCCAGCTAGCCAATAGAAATCCTGGTCTTTTAATAATGGTTAACGTACCTACGGACTGGGATTAACTTCTTGATATAAAAACAAACGTCCTTTTACTCTCATATATGTCCTCATATAAAATGTATAAAATTCTTCGCAATAACATACCTAGTAAAAAGACAAGCATCTTCAATTTGAAACTATTTTTAGGGTTCCGTAGTAAAAGTCTCCGTCAGTCGGACTCCGCTTTCCGTCTGTCCTCAGCTTTCCTCCTAAACAGTTAGTGCTAGAAACATGTAACTTTGGATTTATATGTATATTTACTACGCAGACAAAGTGCTAAAATAAACTCTATCCCCACTACACGTAAAGTGAGGATGATATTTTTTTCTCAACGATGATTATTTAGGTATTTTAAAAACATTGCGAGGTTGCTAAGATGATTTTTTGATAAAAGTATCCGTTTGCGAGATATTCAGCTTTGAAGAGTATATTTTTGCGAAAACAGGGCGTCGTCGTCGTCGTCGTCCCCCCTCTGAAATCTAAACGGCTGGCGTGAAGGACCTGAAAAAATTCATGATGGTTGTCCATATACTAAACTTTAAAGAAAAACTATAACGGATGGTATGACTTTGTTATTTCCGGAGTTATAAAGGCTTTTATGGGTAACTACGGAACCCTATCTTATGCGTGGCCCGACACGCACTTGGCCGGTTTTTTTTAACAATTAGAATCTGACATTAAATGATGAAGGGGCAAAACTGTAGTGGTTAGTGATATCGTACAAAAACAGAACATTTGCTGATTTGGTTTTGGACGTGTGCCAACTGACTTTCAGTCGTGGTGTGTAATGACTAAATGTACATACGTACCTATCTACCACGAACGTAGCGTGCTACCTACCTACCTAGTATGTTGCTATGCATATTTAGCTTCATGAGAAATAATGAAAGTAGTACCTACCTATACAGATTATGTTACATAAGGACCTCAAATAAAACATACGACCCGTGATGGTATACTAATGTTAGCAAAGTTTCCAATAACTTGTCTATCATGTTATTTTATTAGTATCATAATGGCCAATTTTTAAACGGCTTCAAAAAGGACGAGGTTATAATTGCCTTTACCGATTCGAAAATACAATCGAAAATCTCAAGAAAAAAGAGTTGCAATCGATTAATAGATAGTTACTGTTTAATACGTATGTGTAACTTACGTGTGTAATATAAATATTACTTGGAACACTTTCAGTTATAAACAAGTATTTATAATAGGTACTACTACAGTATTTATATAATTATTTTATAGGTATTTTGCACTAGTATTTTACCTATAGAAGGTAGACACTTAATTACACAACCTGATGGCTTGACATGTAGTTATGGTCTAATCGAACGCCAAGTTTTGCAATAAGACAGCGATTACTTACGATGCTAATAGAGCCATTAAGCTATTAGTCGTGTTGGCATATGCGCTATAAATACTATAATAACTACTTACATTGACATTGTCTTATAAAGGACAAGTCATCTACATGATATTTTAAGGGCCCAGACCGCGCACGGATAAAGTCGATTTTGAGCGACAGCAGCGCTATTGTTGCCCGAATCATCCGACGGGCGGGTGAATGACCCAGAGAGCGCGATTTTGAAAATGTTTTGCGACAAACGTTCCACGTTGAGTTATTGTTATTGAAGTTGAATATTTACAGCATAACAAAAATGTTGAATTATTGGAAATAAACGACTGCCTATTTGTAAAATATTCCAAGAGTAGTTTTCGTTATAAAATGATCCTAATTACTAGATAAATAAATAAGAGTAGTTTGAGACACAATTTTTATGATTTTCTATTTATAATAAACAATCAAGAGCAGGTCCGGACTGACCTTTTTGTATTCTACTTACCTAAAATTCCAACTACGAGTACCTATGTATTTATTTGTAATTTTACTACCAAAGTTTATTCTTATTTCGTAAAATTTTCATTCAATAAAATAATTGCAAATTCAGTAGGAAGTACGGTCGAAATAACATCACGCCTTTCCTCGCTAGTGTTTATATCTACGCAAGGAAATGTGCCTATTGCGTAAACTCAAATACTTTTTGCTTACGATCACCTCGCAATCTAAAAAATCTTCTAGGGTTGTACAAAAAATTGTCAATAAATGAAACACAAGTATAAAAATGGTTCATATAATTAAAAGTAAACAAAATATGAGTCGCCACCTAAAAAGCGTGCTAGGGTTGTACAAAAATTAGTTATAAACAAACATGAAATTTATAAATTATTCATATACTTAATTAAACGAAAGTAAACAATAACAAAATATGAGTTTAAGAGTTTCTAATGTTTTTTTCATTTTAATGATTACTGATCAAATTCTGATTTCTACTAATTTGATGATAAAATCAATTGCTATTGCAAAACCTATCAGAATGAAAATGTTACCAGCTGCCCGATTCACGTAATAAAAACCGTAGCGTAGTGACTTAAAAATGTCACTTCGCACACTTTTTAACCGACTTAAAAAAAGAAGAAGATTCTCAATTCGCTGTATTTTTTGAACCGATTTTGATGATTTTTTTTTTTATTTGAAAGCTGGTGATCCCGTGTGGTCACATTTTAATTTCATTAGGATCGGACCTTGGGTTTACACCAGGTAACTCTTCAAAATCGTATAGGAATTGTATAGAAATTGAGCTATTGGAAGATTTATGACAATCCAAGACTAGATAAGTAAGTGACAGAAAACCAAAAGGCGATTTCTAGGTTTCTAAGTTAAAACGACTTTTGAACTGGCGTGTTTACGTGAATCGACCGGCTGGGTAGTTAAGTTACCTCTGTCTCTTTTAAAATCATTAGACGTTCTTCTCTTTCAAAACACGTAAAGCTCTTTCTTTCCTCTCTTTCATAGCCTCTATGACATTGGGCGGGTCACGAATAGGCATGCTTCGTGACTGCCGAGGAAACTAATTCTGGAAGGAGGCAATCGTAATAAAATCTAACTAATTTCATCTCCATTTTCTCCTTCCAAAATTTGTCGTCCTTTTCTATAATATAAACTTTCATAGGTACAGTAGCACCAAACCAGATGCCAAGCATGCAAACGTTTCTTTTAGTTATATGTAGCTGTCCCTGAATTTGGAAATACCAGTAATGATTTTTATTTATGACATAACCCTTGGAAGCCTTGTCCTTAACCCAAAAGGTATGTTTGGCCATTGCTTCATCAAGAGTCATGCCAGCTAAAGAATGTGGGCACTTAATTTCAATTAAACCGTTTGCATAAATGCCATCTGGTGTAGTACCAAGAAATTCATATTGATCGTCGACGAACAAACCGCAACCTTGTATACTAATATTCTCTTGAATTTCTAACTGTCTAATTGCAGTTTCTTCGTTTTCGATACCGTACCATACAGCAGGCAAACTGGAGATATTACTACCATAAACGATTTTACAAACAAGAGCAGCACAACTTGTGCTCTCTCGTTTTTTACAAACTTCCCCGAACGATGATGAGGTTAGTAATTTTCTCCTTGTACTCATCCACTCAGCACTACTTCTTTGCAAATGGGTCGACCTTTCAAGCTCCTCTCTTTCAGCACAAGACAACTTTAAATCAACTAAAAAAGATGACTTGGCTTTCTCATATAATTCTGGACTCAGATCAGGTTTTTCGCAGTTTGGTCCATAGTGAGCGTCTTTCGATACAGCGCTGTGGCTTTTTTTCAATCTTAATTTAGGTTTAGCAATTAAACGGTTTCTACGATTACTATTTTCCACTTTCGCGATCAAAGGATTAGGACTAGATTTAAATATGACTTCATGAGTTTTACTATGAATCGATCCCGTATTAAAAGACACAACAGCAGCTGCGCATCGGCCCGCATAAGAACCACGGGAAGAATAATTTACACGCTTACCCCCAACTAATTTGGCAATTACTCCGTTAAAACTTTCAACTATATTACTTGTGCAATTATGAATTAAACTTCTAGAATGATATGACAGTCTTTTACTTAAAATTTCTACCGCGTCCATTAATCCGCATCCAACAATTGCTGGAAGTAACCCAACAGGTTCTATTCGACGAGTGTCAGGTCTACAAAAATACTCCTTGCAATGTTGGTGATTACCAAATACGTGTTGTGGACCATTTAGAATATCTTCACTAAGATTTTTTATTTTTTCTTCGAGTGACTGATTTTGATCCCCCCAATATTTAATCGCGCATTTTACACCCGTTCTTAAACGCAAATACCTTTCTTTTAGGAATTTCCGCAACTCGCAAGGATACTTAGTGTCTTTCGACAATTTCTCCAAGCTATTGCAGTAGTTTCGTAAAAGATGATTTTTGCATTCAATTTTCTCTACTATTAAATTATCGTACGGACGCGAATCTAATATTTTTTTATAAGTACTGGAATCGCCGTCTGCTACAAATTTATTATAAATTACACCGTGATCAACAAAGGAACGTTTAAACCCCTCAACTATTATGGTCGATTCCATCCCGGTAGATGATCCTGAATAATTCTTGAAACAATGGTGTTCCGGGGGCTGACTGTTGTTCTTTGCGGCTCGTGCACAGACTACGCAGTATTTATTTTTAACTCCAAAAAACAATACTTTATTAGTTTTAATGCCAATTATCGCAGCTGCGCCGGATAAGGCGGAAAAATTCTTACCATAAGATCTCTTGCTCCAACAACCGTCAACAGCAACAGATATTAATGGTGTACCATTTTTATCAACACTACCTATAGACACTGCGTACTCTGCTTCTTCCTTGACAGCTTCTGCCATGGAATGTGCTGCTGTCTTTTCCCACCAATCGCAAACCGTATTATTAATTTCATTGTACAATGAAGGTGACATGATTGGTAGGGCTACTGCGGCACTTAATGTTTTTAACTGAGAGTAGCTCCCACCAGATGATATGATACCAGACACAATTTGATGATTCACTTCCATGCTATCTTCTTTCTTTTCAACCAAACACACAGTAAATTTCATATTACACATACTACATTTTATGATGAGTTTTGAGTCCAGACCAACTTTTACTTCACCTATTATACTGAGGTAACTTAACTTACAATCCATTGGACCGTGGTCCCCTATGGCCTGAAGAGCTTTAAAAAAAAAAAGAAATATCCACTACTCTACGCCCAACTTCCACTTCATCCACCTTTCCCTCTTGACGGTTGTCAATAACTAGTTCCTGTAAAGAAAGATAATGGCTTGATTTTTATTATAAAAAATAATTCAAAAGGTATGGGCCAAATTTCTTCAAACATAGCTAAGAACTCCCTTAGAATACATCTTTGAAACACAGAACACTAGATCAAAATCTTAAACGTTTTTATCAGTCTTCGTCAATTATGAAAGTGAATAAATAAACATAATAAAAAACTGGTTGCTTGTAAAGTCGGTTTAGGACGATAATTTTATCGGATAACGTCATAATATTATTCTCCATCGCTTGTACTGCGCTCTCGCTTGACCCTAGCGTGACATAATGTGACACTTTTTTGTGCGTGTTGCCGGTGTTCATCGATTTATAAGACGTTATCACGTCATAAATTTAATAAATCCGACTATATGCATAAAAACTCAAAAGGTAAAAAGAAAACAAGTCTACGGTCTTGAATTATGTTACATAAAAATAAATAAGAACACTATTGTAATAAATCGAATTCAACAGTTGAGACCCATTGAAATCCTCACAGGCTCGAAGATATTCCTGACTAGCTAAATATTTCTTTAGAAATAGGCCCCGACTGCTAAATACGCTATATTACAATGGTGTTGTTATTTATTTTTATTACACATTTTCATTTTTTAATCTGTCGGGTTTTAACATTTTTATTGTTTATTTATTTATATTCATAACTGACGAAGACAAATATAAAAGTGCAAAAGAATTCATACAATATTATGTTCGTGATGAACAGAAATTATAAATTTCCTTTACGCTATACGTATTGGTTTTTTATGGCGTCACTTATTCTATGTCACTCGGGCTTAGAAGACAATTCTAATGATACTAAAAACATTAAAATCGGTTCAATAATTTTGAACTTATCGTGCCACAAAGATATATTACTTAGTATACATACATACATACGTACACCAGTCGCGTAAAAGATAATATTTTACAAAAAAAATTCTTGATTTTGGTAAAATACGAGATTTGAACGTGAATTTTCTTTTGAGAAAGTAATTGAGAAGTATGTGTTTGTCTCACAATGAAAATAATAAATATTGCAAAAAAAAAACTGTAGGTACTGAGATTTTGTCTTCGCCCATCACTAGCTAGTTTGTTTATTTATGTAACAAGTCTACAAGAATTACGTATAACAACTTACCTCTATACAGCGCGTAGCAGTGTTGCTCGGAGTCTCGGCCTGAAGGTTTTCTTCATTTTCAGTACTGGAAATATTATTCATCAATATCCACTTTTTATTTATTTTGTAATTTTTGTACAACCCTACGCCAGGCACGGCGCGCGCGCGCCCGTGCAATTTCTGATAGGAAACATACCTACTTCCACTTCCACATATTTAGACATGATGAACATGAAAACTAATAATACTGTAACTAATAATAGTGTAAGCAAACTCATTGCTTTGAAATACATAAATATATGAAAACTAATACTATATTATGTAATAAAATTTATTATTATGAAAATTGTTCCTATAGAAATTGACTTTATTACTTATATAGATATTGAAATTACGTAATTATTACCTACTGGACATTACTGGACGTAATTTTTCTTCTTAGACTGACATACCTAATTGTGTACCTATCTAATTACATGTCAAATCAATATTTACATGCTGTTGTAGGTATATGTCTGAATCAGGCGATCTAAATCATTGTACCTATTTGCTTTGTAATGTACCTACCCTGTTCAAAATGCAAATAGATTATATTATTATTACTACTAAGACATGATAAGCATACACACAAATAAAAGTAATAAAACTAGGATTTTTACTTGACACTAACACAAATCTAGTAAATTTTTTCTAGGTATTTAGGACAAGACGTAGTCAAGTAGGCAGGTAAATAAATAAGTAGGGAGGAACTTACATTTTATTCCGAGATCTTTTGGCTTTCACGTTTTTATAATGCGTACTAAATTTTCTTTTCGCTGGCATGGCACTCAGCAAATTATCCTGCGAAAAGAGACCCTCGATTACCAATTACGTTTATGATACCTATTGCCTTTATCATGTTGAAAAATCTATGTATGTCGTGCAGAGAACTATATACCCCGCCAGTTCATATCTCGAGAAAATAAGGTGGGCAGGGCTTTGATTGTTTTAAGCCTGAATTGATACCTACTTTACAAGGTTCATAAAATGACCTACGCAACAAAGTAAATAATTTTGTATTTCTTACGATTTATATCTAGTTCCATCATGGTTTTCTTTCAGACTTTCATTATATCGGTACTTTCTATTTACTGAAAGTAAATTAGTTATAAAAATATTGTACTTACAGTTTTTCACAAAAAACACAAATTCACAACACGTAATTTCGCTGTAGCATCCGACACGCGTGGAGTCACTTTGAAATTCTATGGCGCACTGGCGATTAGTTGCGACGATCGTTCTATCGGGACGCGTTTGAATTTGCATACATTTTTCTATGGAGAATTTACGTAAAACATATCTAGATTTTAGGGCTTTAAAAGGGGAAGTCTTTGTTTGTAAAGGTACAAAAAAAAGTACATGGTTATATTTATTGGCTTTTTCAGTGTTCAAAAAGTGTTTCTTTTTATCAATTTGTGTTGATTTATTGGGTTAAATCTGAAAAATACGAAGGCAGGTTTTCGAATTTTTTCTCAATTTTGTGCGTTTGTTGACGTTTATTATATAACAACTACAGGGTTTTAAGAGTTAAAATTAGCACTAACATCATTTTTGGTCTTTCATTTTAATATATACAAATTATCGTTGTTATTAATCATATGTAAATAGGTTAAATATGAAAAATCGTAACACTCTTTTCGGTTATTTTCACGATCTGGGCCCTTAACACTTTTAAAATCACTTCACGTGTACAGAATACAAAATCACGTGTTAATTCCCGAAGTGGTTAACAGAAGAGTGGTTAAGTGTTATTTAATAGGTCAGACGTACATCACGCCTATATCCCCACAGGAATAGGCGAAGGTGCATTATATACCCACACTTTGCCAGTAATTTTATCGGTCCTAAGCTTAGATCAAAAATACTATAGATATTGTATTCAGTACAAATACAACGCGGAATCTTGGCACTCGAATACTATATAGGTAATTATTACAAATACTCGTACCATCTATAAAATAAACAAGATTGTACATTGATGGTTGCCGTACTAATAATTCGTAATAATTAATACAGGCGCATCAATGTACAGCGCCGCCGTTGTCGCATCCCTCGAGAGTCAGCAAGCGGAATAGGAACTTAGCACGGAAGCGGCTGAAGCGCCTAATAATATTTTAATATTAATAATTAATTTTCGATAGTGGACCGAGGTGAAGTGGTGCCGTTTTTAAAGCATTGATCGGTAATCTAGGTATTTTAGATCTAAGGTCCTAAGTAATAGGGTGCAAGCCTATTGCCGTTACTGGGCACTATATAAAATCCATTATCAACTGTACCTACCTAATTTAAACCAAAATTCCAACAGCTAGTTACATACCACTAAATAGAATCTCCGTAGTCCGATCGACAGCTAGGACAGATTTTAAATACCGATATGCGATTTCCGCCTAGACATGTTTTCCGGGTACATTTGAGAGAGCCTATCTATCAAATTGTACCCGGAAAACATGACAACGAAAGCCTGGCCAGAATGTGCACCACGTTGATTTGAACCCCAGAGATGTTGTTAAGGCCCCTTAGCATTCACTTCCAAGTCATGACAAATTACCATAATATATGAATTGATCCTGCTTTATACGCGACGCCACTCAACTTTTGTATGTTTTCTGATAACCATGTTTCTTTATTTGCTTTTGCAACTATGTAATTAATATTATACTTGTTTGTTTTAGTTTCGGATTGTACCACGACACAGAGAAGATAGGTTGCAATCGACGAACGGGCTCTACTTTGCATATAATGACACCAATCTTCGAAGCTGATACTGTGCAAGTTGCCTGGTCGAGGTGCAGCAAACGTGACGTCACCAATTTCTTAGAGTAAGTATACCTAAAATATCCAACCAAATCGTAGGTAAGTAGGTACATAAAGAGTTGAACATATTATTCATGTTTAAACATACATATAATCACGCACATTTCCTCGAAGGGGTACGCACACCATATGCACAGATTTCGCTAGTAATTTTATTGCCGCTAGCCGGGAACCGTTTGCCAGAGAAACCGTCTATTGACTAGCACATTTGTGCATTACTTGCATATAGGTAGGACTGCATTCAAAGAGCTTTGTGGCACCGCTATATTATAACCTTTAAAAAAAATTATATCAATAGATACATATAGGTAGGTACTCGTATATAAATTTCAAATCTATAAATCTAGTTTTCACACCCGACCCAGAGCGACAAGTTAGTTCATTTCCTATATTATTATGCAAATCTGTAATAATTACACAACTGTTTCTAAATTGAAACCTAACGAGTTTCTATATGTTATAATTTCCTTTGAATTAACAAAATTGCCGAAAGCTTTTAGCTCTTCCACTGTTCACGATATTTGCAGTCTTAATTGCATAACGGACTAATTTAATGGAAATACATATGTACCTATTTAGAATATTTCCTCTTAAAGAACTCCTTTTCAAGTTATACTCGTAATAAATCATACACCAGTGGACGGCATTAGTTTGTTCTTAACAATTCTACTAAGACTACCCTACGTTTTAGGATAAAACTAGCCTTATTTTTCTTTCCGGATCTCCCCTATTTCCGTACCTACCAAATCTGTTACAAATTCATCCGCCCAATTTTTTGTGATGCGCGAAAAAATACACCAACAAACACGGCAAAAATAATTATGGTTTCAGACCCAGAATCACTTTTTCAATCGCTCTGAGTTACTTTTTATTTGACTGACTTAGTTATTTTTATTTAGGTGTATCATTAACGTCCCGACAATTTTCTTTGTTCGCATTTTACATTATTAAGTTATAAATTACATAATTAAATTATGTTTTACAATTTCTATGTAAATACTCATGTAAAGATTTCGACGTTTTACACTTTTTTTTTATTACCGCGGCCCGAGGCCGCGGCTGCTCTAACGTCCGTTGCCGGGCATCTCTGGTTACTAGCAGAGGGTATTTCCAGTGGCGCCCGGTGGACTTTGACCACCCCTGTAGTCTCTGCGGGGGTTTGGTCGGGACGAGAATCCCGCGTCGTTGGGGTAGGGTTTTATCCCGCGTCAGTGAGTGAATCTGGTTGCGTGCTATGGGCTAAAGGCCCCGCAGCACTACGAGGTCCCGGCGCTGACTCGCCCACGCTGAGCACTCCACCAACGCGTGGAGTGCGGTGTCGTCGTCGGAAACCTCGCAGTGTTGACACCGGGGTGTGACCTCACGATGCATGCGAAACAGATAGCTACTGAAGCATCCATGCCCGGCAACGATCTGCGTCGCACGGTACGTGAGGTCACCATGCTGCCTCTGCAGCCAATCTTCCATGATCGGTCTCACCGCCGCGAAAATGGTGGTACCCCACTTGGGTTGCTCAAGTCGCACCCTCCATGACTCCATGAGATCCTGACGGAGTTGGGATCTCTGGACCTCGATTTCTCGAGACGCAGGCCTGTGGTCCCGCTCCAGCGAGAGAGCCCTTGCGTCATTGTTCCAATGGCGCAAGGGCTCTCGCTTCCAGGTCCCATGGAGGGGTCCCGGCTAGGAGACATGCAGCCTCTCCGGAGATCGTGCGGTACCCCCGTATGGCTTTGACGGCCAAGGTTCGAAGTGGTCTGTTTAACAAAGTCACGTTCACCTTGACCGCCAACCTATCCGCCCATACGGGAGTCCCGTATAGGGCCATACTCCGCACGATCCCCAGGTACAGTCTCCTGCAGGAAGCGTTGGGTCCCTTTATGTTAGGCATCAGTCGCGAAAGTGCGACCGATGCCTGCGTCACCTTGGGGACCAAACTTCGGAAATATGGTGCGAAGTTCCATCGGCTATCAAGTACGATCCCTAGGTACTTCATCGAGGGCTTGATGCCGATGCTAGCCTCCCACGCCGTTTTACCCTTGAATAAATCGCACAATCATTGATATTCAGCCACTTAAAATATTTTATACTATCAATAAAACTAAAGAAACAGATCCGTTCATAAAATAAGTATGTTTTGACATCGAAACTTAACACCAAGTCTGTAAATCTAGTCTATTATAAAACTCGAGAATTTGGTTGCTTGGTTGAACTTGAAAGCTTGAAACTTGAAGCTCAGTGGTCAGAGCTCTGACCACTGAGCTACGATGACCAATACCAACGACATTAAATTTTCACTTAATATCATAATTTCTAGATCGTGCTGTTAGCGTTGCCGATGACATCAGTTTTTTGTGATCTGTTTATAATTTCTAGCTTAATATTTTAAGACTAGTTTAAGCAAACTCATTGCTTTGAAATACAAAACTATATAGGTACCTACCTATTACTTCTTCGAACTGAGAATAAAAGGTTTGGATACGCCCATTTGGCATTTATCGGGATATTACACTTTCAGGGCGTTGCGAATCCATTAGTTCGAGGTTGTAGCAAGCAAATTCCTAATGACTCCTCTGTTAATTAGCGACATCAGTAAACAATAATGTTCATTTGAAAATTTTATTGAATGTTGGGCAACAAGTCGAGCAAAACTGTTGCGGAACGAGTACATTTATAGCATAGGCATTAGGCATATCGTACGCACAAAATATCACTGTAAATTGTGTAAACGTAGCCGTAATTGTCGAGAAATGCACCGAAATGAATCAAATGAGCGCGGCTTGTGAACTGTGCCTTACATTGTTGGTACACTACACTTGTAATGTGTTACAATTTTATAGCAATCCTTTCGTAATACCATTGCAATGATTATTTTTAACCTTCACTGAAAACTACGTAGGCTGGCAGCATAAAATGTGTGTCTTAGAAGTTCAAAACCAAGATAGACAAAAGAAAATTTGATCTCTTCAAATAGATGTTACGCCAAACTCAGATCCTCTAAAATGATTTTAGTTAATGTTCTGATAAGTGTTTAACTAAGTCCTTACATTAATTCTTTTACAGTGCTGGTTTAGGAGAATGCTTGAGTGACCGGCCTTCACAAGAAGACTACGTTTACCCTGAAGATCCAGCCGGTGAGTACACCTTCTCGAACCTACCTTCATTTTGATAAGTAGGCGGAATGATGACCTACCTATATTACTCCGCTAAAGTCGACGCTGGTAGTGGTAGATTTGCTAGGGTGATCCTTCTTGCGAATATACGTCTTTGAACCAAACACACATGAGGCCATTGTAGGTAGTATTTCATTGATTGGCATCAGAACCCTCTAGCCGTGTCTAAACGTAATTGCAACATTACGCACAGCCTATCATAGTAGTTAGTTCCCTCATCTACTGGTAGATGGCGCTCTGGTGACTCCGTAAGTCGCGATATTAGCACAATGTGATCACAAAATGAAATTTCTTGGGCTGGTGGTGTCTTGGTCAGTTGGTAGAACATTCGTCCTGGAAAGGGATCAGTCGCTTGTTCGAGCCCAAGACTTTAGTTTTTGTGATTCATATTGTAAAATTACTGTAGGTACAGTTTATTCAGTACGAGTCCGATATTCCCACCGAAAGGTCGCGATATGATTACGACTATGATTTATATTTATATATGATATCCTTTAAAGATTCCTTCCTAGTTCTTATAATTTTGTTTCTTCATTAGGTGTAACATTTGACGCAGCCAGCCAATGCCACATGCAGTTTGGAGCTGAAGCCGAAGTGTGTGCAAACCTGACAGAACTGTGCGAAATTCTTTGGTGCATGGTGAACAATTCGTGTAAAACTATGTTACGACCGGCTGCTCCCGGCACTACTTGTGGGCCTGATATGGTGAGATACACAATACTATAATTAAAATATATATAGTTTTTTACTACATTTGTGTATTTGTTAATTGTTTACCTTCAATGTACGTGACGTGCATCGATAGATAGCACTGCTGAATTTATCTTGGTATTTATTATATGTAGAAAAATATCTCATATTCGATACTTTTATCCCAAAACATAGGTACCTACGTACCGTAAAGATACATAGGTACCTATGTATCTTTACTTTTATTATATAAACATAGGTAAGTAAGTACCTACCTATCTAAACTTTTCATTTGAACTTAGGATAAAATTGAATATTACAGTGGTGTCAGAACCAAACGTGTGTGCCTCGAACACCTTCGCCCGCCCCCCGGGACGGAGGCTGGGGCTCGTGGTCAGAGTGGAGCGAGTGCTCGCGGACGTGCGGCGCGGGGGTGTCCACGCAGGCCCGCGAGTGCAACAACCCGGAGCCGTACAACAATGGCGCCTACTGCATAGGAGATAGGAGTCGGTGAGTGGACACTGTGATTGATCAGCTAGGCTCTTCTATAACACTTTAAAAGTTTCCGTCTTGGATTCTACACTTCATTCCCTTGTCGAGTCCTGATCCGACGCATCCAAAAACGCTATTCACAAAACTATCTGAAACGAATACGGAAACCGCTGAAGATGCCTGAAGCCACTGACAAATCGATTTGAAGACTAAACTTAGAATTGTCTTTTTATTAAGTAGTTTCTACTTAAATTGTAGCGGAATAGCTTTCACGTGGATCTTCATTTAAGTACCTAAAAAATTTGAATTCTACTTTTTTCGGGGTTTAGGAACTGATATTTCACCGTAACATCAAGATTATTTATATTGTTAGTTACAATTTCAATGTCACTCAATATAGGGCCAAGGTCCCAAGGTCAAATAGTAATCAGTTTTTATTAACTTTCTAGCTACAAGATCTGCAACACAGAAGCGTGTCCGATAAACGAGCCGTCGTTCCGAGAAGTGCAGTGTTCGAAACATAACAACATAACGTATAAGAACGAAACCATATCCGAATGGATACCATACTTCGACCAAGGTAAGCTCTTAAAATCCATGTATTGTGGTTTGTATAGACTGGCTTCTTAGAAGAACCATGACAACGACTTGGACTACGCGTCTAATCTCATTGTAGTTATTTATTCCACTTTAGCATAAGAATTGTAAAATAATACTGCAACTACGTAGGTGCGGCCACGGCCCTGGGCCCAGGGCATTGGAAATTCTTCCTAGAGCTAACCGGAGCACTCGGCAATGGACGTCCATTGCCGAGAAGAATTTCCAGTGCCGCCCGGCAGACCAATCCTAATATAAATTACGCGTTAGTAGTGCAGTTCTTTAATGAGAAAGGTAGGTACCTAATATCATAGCTAATTGCTTAAATAGGTGTGATTCATACAGATTACAAGCACTGTTTAGTTAGAGACTAGATGACGTTGTGTTCAATATTTGGTCTAACATATTTAATTAATTTGAAGATAAGCCGTGCGAGTTGCAATGCGTGGCGCGAGACGGCAGCGAGATCGAGATGGTGGGCGGTTTCGTGGCTGACGGCACACCGTGTCGCCAGAGCGTCGGCGCCAGGGACATGTGTATCGCAGGTACACACTATATCGACCTAGTAATTACTAATATAGGATGAATTACCAGTGTCTTTATCTAGACATCAAATGTGCAATTAATTGTATCCGTTAAAACTCTGTATTATAATAATAAAGGTTAGTCATAGTTAGTTTTGATCCCTTATGGTTACTACGTCAGTAGTACAAGCTGTAGGTTTTTAAGGTATGCAGACTTAAATTGAATGTATTTTTAGCCTTATCTGTTTGGGAGAGGAAACTATTCAAGTTTCAGCTTCAGTGTGAATGAAACGAGGGATTTTTTGCAACTAATAACTATTCTTTTGTTTTTGTAACAATTAAAAGACTTGGCTTTTAAGATTTGTAAAACAACTTAACCTTTTCAGGAGTATGTTACAAAGTGGGTTGCGACTGGATCGTAGGGTCAGAAGTGGAGGAAGACCAGTGCGGTGTGTGCGGAGGCAACGGATCTGCGTGCAAGACTGTTCAGGGCATCTACAATAAGGACACTACTAAGCAATCCGGCTTTAGTGAGGTAAGGCTAGTTTTTAGTACAGGCAGTCTTAATTGCATAATTGCACACACCAAAGCTGATTAGAAAAATCTGTATTATTTTTTCTCTGTTCACAAATTCATTTTCTCATTTGGTAGGTGGCCGTGATCCCTGCAGGGTCAAGGAACGTCAAAATAAAGGAGAAAGTTAATCCAGGCAACTACATATCTATTGGAAGTGCAAAATCAAACAAAATATACCTAAATGGGGCCCGGTAAGTCTTATAACTTAAATAATTTATAAGATTTAAAAATAGTAAGAAGCTTTCGATAGGTAACGCTCATATGCATGCATGTATTTTAAATCCTTGCGGTATATGGCAATTTTTAGTACTGCCATTTGGCATGTATATCACACCAGATTTTATACAAATATTGGATCAGTAACCAACTATTGTATTACAGTAACGCAACAGTGACGGAGTATTTCGTGGCTGGAACACAGGCCATTTACGAACGAGACCGCGACTGGGAAAAAGTACGAATTGTGGGCCCACTTGCTGAAGATATCAAAGTATACGTAAGTAATTTTGAGCAAACATAAACGCATATATTGAACCCTTGGAGAAATATAAGAAAAAGAATTGATTTTATGTATTTGTCTAAACATGACATACAATCACGCCCAAATACCCGAAGTAGGCAGAAGTGCCTTACACACCTATATTTTGACAAGTTTTTTGGTGCCACGTAATAGGGGCGGCCTATAGCTGATACCGGGCACCATAACAATATGAAATCAATAACCTCGCTATAATCTAAAGTAAAATACGAACAGCCAGGACCAATTTTAGAAGCTTACAATTTTTGCAGTCTGTTAATTATAAATACTATCTATCATTATTTTTGTAGATATAGCTAATCAAGTAGAAAATGCAACATAGTTTTCAAAGTATGTACCAACATTAATCCGTAGCAACGTATCTACCGCGGCCTCCACCGCAACCCGGGCGTGACGTACCAGTACACGGTGGACCGCCAGCGCATGCGCAAGCGGTACCGCTACAGGCTGTCCGACTGGTCCACGTGCTCCGTCACCTGCGGGGTGGGATACATCCGGAGACACTACGAGTGCGTCGATAAGAATGACAGTATGGATAATTCCGTTATTATGTACAAATAACATGGAAAGGTTTTTTACAGAAAATGATAGACTGGTAGATTGAATACATTTCGTCACTTGTATGGTGCGTTGCGCAAATTTCAAATTTTACAGAAGATCAAAATAAACATTATTTTTAATTTCTTAAATCGCCCGCTTCATTAAATCTTTGCACGACTGGTCATTTATGTATTTGTAAGGATTTCTGTCAAAATCATTCCGAACGCAGCAGCGGTAGCACGTGCTGCCAATTGCCGATTGTGTGTCACCGCGTAGCACACAATGTTCACAATGACAGTCGCCGTGACCGGAAGGGTACCACTGACCGCTGTGTATGGTTCCGTAGGAGCGGTGGAGCAGTCCCAGTGCTACCACATCGAGCCGCCGCGACACGAGGCGCTCATGCAGCGGTGCCGCGCGCCCGCCTGCCCCCCGCGCCGCGCGCTCACGCACACGCACTGGTGGGTCGGCAACTGGAACCCCTGCTCTAAACCTTGCCACATGCCGGTAACTACCTCATACATACATACAGTCACATATCTTTCCTGTGGTATAGATTATGTTTTCTTGACACACTTCTTTCACATTCATAAATATTTTCATGCATACTCTTCAGTTACGGGACTCTTAACCTGACTTTTTAACCAAACATCTTGATCGAAGTGCAAAATGTTATCTACGTCACTCGAGTACAAATAGATTTAAACAAGCAAGGCGCCCTTCACTATCGCAGTGAAGGCATAAGACGACCTCTTACTATTATGTGATATCACATGTTAAAAATAAAATAATAAATATAATCATAAATTTTTTTTTTTTTTGCTATGGTGTTTATTCTGTACCAAAATTCTATGTGCCAAATCATAACTTTCTAGCACTTGTAGTTCTCGAGTTGAAAAGTGCGGACAGACGGACAGGACCGGACTATAAGACTTCTCTTACATAGTATACTTGTCATAGTATAGTAAGAAGTCTAAAAGTAGTGATAGGTAATGCATTCAAAAGTTTTGCATCTACCTTCTATCGAATACAAGCCGATGTCGATGTACACGCGAACGTTCGTTTTCACACACTACGTGTACATATACGTATATGTATTTGGAATTTCATCTACTTACTTTGTTTTAGGGTGAGGAAGCGACGAAACAGCGCAGCGTGTACTGCGTAGACAAAAGTACGAACAAAGTTATAAATGACTCCGAATGCATGCCCCCTAAACCGATCAGCATTATCAAATGTGCGGACGTGCCAGCATGTTAGCGATATACCATGTTACATACGGGAATACATTAATTGCAATGAAAGGGTGCAAAGGAGCGTAAAGAGCATATTTGTTTTGAAATCTGTGTTTCTAAGTATCACAATCAATAAATTCGTGACCGCAGAGGCCGAGACTTGCAATTGACCTCATATTTTGGTCAAAAGGTAAATTGGTAGATTTACAACAAAAAGTGCACAGAAATGCTTATGGCTGTCACAGGATGACGCTAAACTTTTGACGAATATGGAAGTAAACCTATTGCTGGTCAGATTTGGGTATTCTCATCGAACGGTTGCCGAACGGATATAAAATACAGACAAATGGACAAGCTTAATAAAAACTTTTAGTGAGCTACTAGTGAAGTGATGTGTCGGACTCAATATGAGCAAAACTCGGTGCAACAAACTATAGTGATAATGAGAACCAGTGATTTTTATCCGTTAGAGATCTTGCGTAGAGTTCCCTCTGAAGTTGCGTATGCGCAGGTGTGTGCTGCAACTTTGGACTGATTATAACGTTTAGCGAGAAGTTTACATTTATGTTTTTGCAATAAAATATAACCCAACGAATAGACATTAAATTGAGTGTAAGTACTCTAATATCTACGCGTGGTGAAGGGCGAATCTCGCAAGTACGCAAAACAATGCTCTGCAAATACCACCTACTGCCATACTATAAGTAACTAGATATAACAATAGTCTTCGCTTAGTTATTAACTAATAATGATAAATAATATTTTATATTATATAACATCAGTATTAAAAGTGGTGTATGTATTTTCTATAATAATAAACATAAAATTAACATGTTGTTGAAAAGTTTAAGTATGATTATAAAATTGTTTTGGACCAAAAATATTTTAGAAAATCAAATTCACGTTGCCATATTCACTCTAACTGCCAATATGACATTTGTATGATATAAGTAGAAGATTAAGTCTCCCTTTGTGTATTGATTCTTCGTCTATTACCCTAGGGGTTCCCAGTAATTCTAGCTTTAAATTATTTTGGTTTTGTTTACCCTTTTTACCGCTTATGTCGCATTTATATGACATAACTACCGTCTGACCTCATATTTTTTGCCTTTCGGCCAGCAAGTGACATGTAAATTTAGTTGGGACCCCATTGATACTGATTCAATGTACTAATGAATCATTATTTTTACATACAGTAATATATGAAGTTGTATGTTGTCACGCTGGGTATCCGTTAGAATTGATCTGTTTGATATCTTACATTGCATATTATGTGCCTACTGTAGACAATAGTTGAACAGCTAGTCAAAATCTTAGGTATCTGTTACACTGGGCTATGCACAATTGTATTGCTAACTAGGTATATCTTTTATATAAATACTTTTTAAACTTTCGCGTTTTGTATACATTATAAACTTATTTAAGTTTATAATCTTTAATATACTTGTATAATACCTA
Organism: Nudaria mundana; assembly: GCA_963556515.1. Taxonomy (NCBI): domain Eukaryota; kingdom Metazoa; phylum Arthropoda; class Insecta; order Lepidoptera; family Erebidae; genus Nudaria; species Nudaria mundana. The sequence continues at coordinate 9,379,236 of OY748300.1, read as the reverse complement.
TATGAAGGTAGTTTTTTGGAAACAAAACCTAAGAACGATTTGAGGAAAGTAAGCCAACTTCATTTGCTTAGAAAAAAAATCATAAACCTAGAATTGAAGAAACAGCTGAACACTTTTCACAATATTTATTTTATTAATTTGTTGGTCGCAGTTTTAAGTAACGCTATTTCGTACAATTGTGTTACCCGGAACACAAATGCCGTTAATATTTATATTATTTAAGATGACTCTTTGTGTACTCTTTTCATGTGAATATGCATAATTTTAGTTTTAAATTTAGCAGTACCTTTATTTATCAAGTATCTACATCTAAAACTGCGTATAGACTTGACTATTCACTTGTAAAAAGCATTCCAACAGTGCGTTACAATGAACAGGAGCGTTTTAGCGAGCATTCTAGCAAAACAAGAGTAAAATTTTTCGACTATTTTTTTAATTTAATTTGTCTTTTTTTTTAATAATTTTTTAATTTGGTTGTGTGGTCTATAAATATGAATTCAGTATACGCGACTGTCATAATAAAGACATATTCAGTCAGCATGTGTCAGCAAACTGTCAAAGTGTACCCTTGGACAGACGTTCACAATGCGACGGGAGTGTTACGAGGACTCGTAAAGTTGGTCCATAGATGGAATGCTTGATATTCTGTAACAAGTGAATGCTCAAGTGTATAAGCACCTTAAGAACAATAACGTATATTTTCAGTTTTCTGCTGTGTCCGTTCTAAGATACATCAGCGAACAAGTCAGTCAATTGATACACAATTTTAATTTCCAACTAGTTGTATAGGAACTAACTATTAATTGTGCACATGTTTAATTATTGAAGTGTATTATGAGATACATTATTGTATTTAATGAAATGTAATTCTGTTTTTATCAATTATAATTGTGTATGTAATTAGATATGGCAATAAAATCGTGCATTGGTTTATATTATATTTTATTTGTCCACTTAAAAAAAATCATATTTTTTTTATTTTTTTTTTCCAAAACATACAATATTCTAGGTATATTACACGTACGTGAAAAGAAATCACAGTGATAAGAAACTAAACTTAAATTACAATAGTACCAATCATGACATTTATAAATCATATAAACTACGTCTATAAGAAAGCTATAGCTAATTAAACTACCTACCAATACTTTCGTTTTAACACAGACAAGTCGAAAAGTAACTCTATTACTACTATTACAAGGGCCAATACACAAACTACATTAAATATCTTTTAAAAATTTGCAATAGCATATATTAAAAGTAAAAATAGATCGAAAAATTACAACAGAAGTATATTGTCAAAATAATAAACTTTTTAGCTCCAAAAATTCTGAAATCTTTTGAAAATCGAGGACATTGTATATTTTCCTCATTTCGAAAATCGCAATCCAACTTAGAATAATTTCCATAAAGACGAAATGTAAGTATTTTTAGTTGCAACTTTTTCGGTGGGCAATAGCAAATAGTTATACAGCCAAGACAGAAAAAAAAACAAATGCAAAATGATAACAAATTGTGCATGACACTTCAGATAGCTATAAATACAATTAAAGATTTGACATCTACATAGTACGGTTGGAATATTAATATACTTAATTAAAACTACCATTGAGATGACATTTAATTCTGTTTAATCTAATCACAACAGCAAAATACACTTACATTAATTATACTACACATTGAGATTGTAAGCTCCTTACAATTACTTACATAAGTAAAAAATGAATTCCAAATTCGAAAATCTGAGTGTCATGAAAAAGATACGCTAAGAAACTTACAATGGAAGATATGGAATGATTTTTCTCTTAATCTTTTGAAAGCTGCACAGCAAGAGGAACTTATAGCGTGGCATAGTAGCATGCAAAAAAAAGTAAAAAAAGTATTGTTTATGTCAGAACGTGTTTGGTAATGTTGGCTACTTTCGCGCGCAACATGGAAGTGATTAATTAGCAAAAAGCTTTTTATAATAACAAATAAAATCAAAATAATAAAATCAACTAGGTACACAAACATTTATCACTTAAAATTGACATTATCAAACATAATTATTGAGTTTTGAAACTTGAGAATCGTAATACCAGTACCATTTATACATCACATAACTATCAGAAGTAAAAACAAACCTCAAAATATGAATAGCCCATCAAAATACAAACAATAAAAATATTATTGATGGTTTCACATTTATTTATGGTTTTATGACATTTATTAATATTTAAATATATTTCTATAAATCTGTATTTAACTGGTTCCTGAACTAGACTCTTTTGATAAAAGAGCTTCCGATGAGACATCGAAGCGTATGTTTTTCTTCTTCGACGTATTATACTTCTGTAAGCAAAATTATTAATAATAATTTTAATTATTATAATATTTTACATTCTCAGACTGCAGAGATTTTATTTAGTGGTATGTAACAACTGTCCTGGCTGTTGGAATTTTGGTTTGAATTTACAGCGAGTGGTTAATCAATAGGGTTACCCCCTATTACGCAGGACAAACCAAATTACTGGCAAAGTGCGGGTGTGTAAGGCACCTCTGTCTACCCCTTCAGGCATGATATATGTATGTAATGTTTATATTATATCTATACTAATATTATAAAGCAGAAGAGTTTGTTTGTTTGAACGCGCTAATCTCAGGAAGTACTGGTTCGATTTAAAAAAAACTTTTTGTTGAGAAGTGCATTTATGGAGGAAGGCGGACTTTTTTATAACTTTTAAAGAGGAACAATTCTTTAGTATATCATTTTAACATAACATTAACCGTTTGGTCAGCGCACGCAGCGGAAGTTCTTAAAAGAAATATTTTTTTCCCGTTTTTTAAACATATTACACTGTTGCTCCGCTCCTATTGATCTTACTGTGATGTTATATAGCCTTCCTCGATAAATGCCTTGATCAAAAGAAATATTTTTCAAATTGAACCAATACTTCCTGAGATTAACCCGTTCAAACAAACAAACTCTTCTGCTTTATAATATTGGTATAGATAATAATTATATGGCGATTCCTTGAACCAAATACTATCCGAAATAAATAGCTACTTTGTACATTTTTATATGAGCCAATTTGGGGGTTTTTATGGCTTGGTTTCATCGAGACTGACTGGCGTGCGCGCAGCTCCACAGGACTGTCATTATTGTTTTAAATAGTCGAATCCAGGCGGCAGACTTGCGGGCCGGATACCGCAAGCGAGTGACAATACGCATCACAGGAAAAGCATCCTAAATGTGGGTTTGTGGGGGAATTGGTGGGAAAATCCCAAAAAAAAATGTTTATGTTCGCAAAGTTGACAGTTCGACCATAGGGCAACCACTAGTTGTGTATTTATTTTGTAATCATTAATTAAAATACTAACAGTTACTGATTTGGCAGAACATAAAAGTGACGTCATAGGTTTGTATTTCATACATTAACTTCTAAGACATTTAATAAAAAGAAAGTGATTTGACATGACAGTCATCCTTAACCTTGACTGCTTAAGTAGTGAGACTCGGGTTCAATTCCCGGGTCGAATCAAATAGGTCTCCACTAACATTATATTAGCTCACCTTATCCCTAGAGCGCGGGTCGGTGTGTCGCGAGCGCTCCTTCTCCAGGTCGGTGTGCAGCGCGGCCAGCTCGGCGTTGAGCTCGGCCTGCACGCCGCGCAGTCGTTCCACCTCTACCAACACCTCTGCCTTGTCTTTCACTACACACAATATAGCTCATCAATTACTTTGTCCCACTCAATATATTTTTTTACAAACGAAAATGGTGGTCCAAATAGAAGCATATTTAATTTTTTTTATATTAGTTAAATGCCTGCGAAGACTACATCTTCTTGACTAAGATAGAATAAAGGGAATGCTTAGATGGTTCGAGCATGTAGAAAGGAAAGGAGCTTGACAGAACAGATAACATAAGTTGGGCGTAGATGCGACACGCTGGACCTAGGCGAACTTCCTTAGACCAAATCGGATATATTTTGACAAAAGCCCAGGTCAAGGTGACTTTATAATATGTATGAATTCTTTTACCAATAAATTATAACAACTCTTTCAAAGGACATGATTCACGCTCCATACAAAAAGTACCCAAAAAAAAAAGTGCCGGCCAACGAAAAAAAATTGTTTTATCGGTTAGAGAATGACATCTAAGATTTTTTTCTTTAGACGGCTAAGAGCTAAGACCGACCGACTTATGAGTTATATGACTTACAAATAATAAAAAATGCATTCACGACACCTTGTACACTTCTTGTCTTTCCGCCATTATTATGGCTGTTAAAACATAATATTCGCAAAACAAATAAGTAGCCGTCCGATGTAACTAAAGTCGCATGGATAACTAAACTGCTTAACTTACAAGAATGGTCCTAAACAAATAGAATTTAGCAGGTAACAATAACGAGAGAGAAAGAGATAAGCTACTGATAACGGTAACCGGAGGGAAAGAGACAGAGTACACGGCCGATCGCATTGCCGATCCTTTCGATACAGGTTGTAACATGCTCATTTCGATGATCTTGCGTTGTTTAGGTTTTTAATTATTCAGAAATAGTTAATTGATACATAAATGTAAATGCTCATTTTATGATTTTCGGAGATCCATTTTGGGTCTAAAAGTTGGTCGTAGACGTTTGTTGTAATAATAAAAAATGTTTAAAGATCATTTGCCGTAAGATGACAGTTTTTTTTACTTTAATTTTTGGGTACATTTTGAATGATTTCCTTTGAAAATTATTAGTAAAATCGTACATAGAATACTTACTTTCGCCCTGACCAAGTATATTGCACAATTTTTTGTTTCTGGACTTTACCGTAAGAAGTTCTTCTTTCAGATTCATAACTTCTTGCTTCAATGCTGATATTTCTGTATCTTTCCTTTCAAGGGCATCGGCAAACTGCACACGATTCACGATCTCGTCCGAGGGCGTCTGGCGATTCTTAACCCTGTCTATGATTTTTTCCTTTAACAGCTCATCCTTTGTTTCACTTTTGACCCTTTCGAAAAATTGAGTATCCTTTAAATTTGGTGCCTTTGTCACTTCAACTGAAACTTCGTCATTATGATTTGCTGAAAACAGAAATAAATTAATAGAATAAACTACATATTCTGTTGGAATTTAAGTTTGGATTACAGAAAGATTAAGATTAGATTTAGATTTTGTACTGTATAAAGTGCCCGATAATGGAATTAGGTTTGTGTGAAAATGAAAAGTGGGTGTGCCATGAACCTCTGCTTACCCCCTCAGAGACATAATACGTGATTCAATGTAATATCATACTATAGTAGTTTATATGAAATATATAGTAGTTTATATAAAAAAAGAGCCATGGCAAGTTTTTAAAAACCTTTTAAAAAAAAGAGCCATAGCAAGTTCTTCGATAGTACCCTAAATAAAAGATTGACTAAAGTTAATGTGTTAAGTCTGCTGAAATATGATCTTATCATTTAGAATTTATTGTAACATTACATATTATATATATTGGATAGAAACAGGCGTTACCTGGCGAAAATCCATGACAAAGTAATGGTAAGTAGGATGTTAAAACTTTTCAAAATATAATAGCATTATTTTCGCAAAAACAAAAGACAATAAAACGTCGACAATTGTTTCACCTCTAAACGAGGCATTCTCAAGACTGTCTCAGTTTTAACATCCTACTTACCATTACATTACATATTATGTTTAATAAGAATTGGCATTTACTTACACTTCACATCGTCACCATTATTCACCATATCATTGAACTGATCAAGACTCATCACATTTTTCTTTTTTTGCTTCTTACTGCTGCTACGAGAACTTTGTTCATGGGTTTTCTTTTCCAAATCTCCATCTTTCTTGCACTGTTTATACACATCCTTTTTGTGTTCAAAGTCCAACTTGGATAGTAGGATAGCCTGTAATTATCTTTCATTTAAAAATATTTAATTATTAGTATTTAGTTGCCACTTTTCCCATTAACTAGATAATGATGCTTGATGTAGTTCTCTGATGAGTTATTACTGGCTAAGTTGACTATTGACTCTTCAATTTTATAAAGTGAACAGTGCTCAAACTAGTTCTTACTGTATTTGGGAGCAGCCAAGGTTGATTGATTCTTTGAGTGACCACCGTTTCACACATGGTACTATGTCAGCAGATACTCCGTGCTCCACTTGTGTTACACGGCATGAATGTGTTAATAATGATTTAATAAGTATCTGAAAAATTCACTAACCTGTTGGAGTTCAGATTCAAAGTTGCCATCAACTAATTCCTCATCCTTCTGTTTCCACATATTCCACTGTTCTTCAGTTGCATTATTTTGTTTAGATTTCTTCTTCTTAGGTGCAGGTGTAGGTGTAGGTTGGCTCTAAAACATTTTCACATACATTTAATAATGTCTATATACCCCAACCAGACCAAGGTAAGCAAAGGTGATCTACATACTCAAATATAAAAATTATCCTGTGTTATATCTATGGCCCGGGTAAATAAAATATTGTTATATTGGAATAAAATAAAGTAGTAGTAATTTGCTAAGTAAGAGTTTCCTTTGCCGCCCCTCGGTTTTTTTTTTGGGAAGGGAGGGGGGGGCTTAAGGGGTAATAGAAAACTAAGTTCTGTGACCTAACTTGAACCTATCCTTTTTCTGGATAAATTAATTAAGTTCTGTGACCGACTTGTATTGCCCTAATAGATTGTTAAAATAAAACAAATAATAAACAATAATAAAAACAATAATAATTTATAATAAGACTGTTCAATGTTACATTTTTCACAGCTTTAAGTAACTTCTCAGAAACTCTTTGTTGCATTTTAATTTTCCTCCTCTAACTATACTCAATTCAAATATAAACACATTCTCCCATCTGGTGCCACAAATCTGTTAATGGTGTAACTGTGATTTACTTTTATATGTTTATAAATATAACCGAACTGGTACCATACTGAGGTAGGCAATCATATGCTCTCCAGAAATCAGTGTGGATTTCAGTGCTTATCTCGACATGTTTCTGTATTAGTGGCATCAAAGACTATGCGGATCAGTCATTGTCGGGATACACTTTTAGCCTTAGATCATGTTTGCCCTCTTCAATCATTCCAATTACCCAGTGGCCTTCAATGTGCCTTCCTCGGTTATATTTACGTTTGCGAAATTTCGATTTGCCAATCTGGATTAATTTACCTGGCCCACCAATTTTGCCAGTATCGGTTTATGGTCTCACAACAGTATGAGTACCAATCAGCGAAGGTACATTTTGACAACTGATTCTCTGGCTTCACACACTGTCTCCAATTGTGCAAGGTCATATGATTACTTGTGACAGAACATGTACATTAATAAAATTTGCAGTTCAATTGACAGCTGTGCATTTTCAAACCATGTCCCTTCTGCCCGGCTAACGGCCCTAGAACCACAATTGCTCTTTCCCCAATTCCATTTCAAATAGCTTAGGTTTCCTTTGGCCCCTCCAAAGGAAAGCTATTTGCTATTATCAAAATTAACATAGGTACTCAAAATTAGATGCTAGATGATTCTGATTGAGAGCAGCAATGATTATTCATTTATTGTGAGTCCCAAGGCAACATCGTCGCAAATATTTAGATAGAAAAAATTGTGTGAATTAGATCATGTGATCAACATTTTCTACTATATCATTGGTTATCGACATACTCTTTCGATGCCATGCTCATAGGGCCGGCTGGCACTTCCTGCACAATAAGAAGTCACACAATATGGTCCTAAAGGCTATCTACAAAAACATTTTACTGTTTGTAAACAAATCTTTAAATTAGCAAAATTACCTGGGGTTTGCTATTATTGTTATTCTTCGACTTCTTTGAAGGGTCGGACTTTTTTACATTAATATTTTTGGCAGGTTTTTTCAATTTTTGACTGTCGCTAGAAGAAGGGTATTCATCGTCTTCTATCTTGAGGCCGGCAAACCGTGATGCTACAACTAACGCTGACATTCTGGAATACCGTTCTGAGAATAAACAACGCATTTTAAAATTGTGTAAAACTAAAATTACATCAAACCCAATTTATTTACATCATGGGGAATTTTCAGAAAAATATATTATACACATAAAAATACCTGTGATGAACGATCAATAAAATAGTGATTTCCGTTAGTAGTGTTTATAAAATTATAAACAGACAGGCAGACTGACTGACCTTCTTTTTCTCAGACAGAAATTCAGAAGGGTTAAGGGATGAAAAATTCTAACTGCGAGACCGCCAGAGAGGCTGCAAACACAAAGACAACTTGACACAACACTTCACACAGTTCAGCACACAGAGCGAACTACGGATGGCTGCGCAGCGCAAAGACAGTAGACTTGCGAACTCTTATTGGCGGATTCTCAAATCAGCCAATGAAAATCAACTCAGTCGCAAAAATTTCATTGGTAGATTTAGGAATCGATCAATTAGAGTTCTGTCCGATGAATGTGAACATGGCTTTATAGTACACTACTTTTAATTATCTGTGGAGCAGACATACGTAGTATCTCTATTAGATCTGTGAGCAGACCACTGGCCCTCTAGCCTTGGCAAGGTCTCAGTGAAAGAAAAAACAGAAACGTAACTTCAAACAAAATTCCTAAAATAAACGGTCCCACGATATTTGTTTTCTATGTACATTTTGAAAATGCATTATTTATTCTCCCGTCGTATACGACGACCGTGTTGCTCTATGTGTTTATATGACTAGGAGCTGCGGTCGCTGCCGTGATACTGCGCTGCAGCAGAGCGAAGCGACTATTGTCATATTTTGGTCAATAACTTTTTTGAGGGTCCTAAATCAAAATTTGGTCTCGAACAAAACCTGTTCCTGAGAATGCTTGATTTTTGAGTGAAAAAATCATGAAAATCGGTTGTTGTCATATTTTTGGTCAATAACTTTTTTTGAGGGTCCTAAATCGAAATTCGGTCTCGAACAAAATCTGCTCCTGAGAATGCTTGATTTTTGAGCGACAAAATTATGAAAATCGGTTGGGTAGTTGTCGAGAAACAATTTCACATCGAGTTGCATTTGAGTCACCTGATAAGGAGCTCCGCTCGCTACGCTCGCTTCGCTCAATAAAATAGAAAAAAAACAGGAACGTCAAAAATAGATTCAAGTCAATTTGAACTTTGAGGCAGTCTTTTATATAATATTTACAGTTACGATTTAGAATCAATATTAAAACTAGAAATAGTGACGCTAATATTTCACAATATGCAGATGATTTACTTATTTATATTCCGGGACCTTCTATTGACACAATTACTGAGAGTCTGTCTACAGCCCTTATGGCTTTAAATATTTGGCTTGACAATAATGGATTAACGCTGTCACCTCAAAAAAGCACAGTAGGTAGTTGTTTTCTCTAGGAAACGGCTACTACCAGACTACCAGATATCAATGTCAAATATAATGAAATAGGTACTACTGCCAGTAAAAGATAAAGTAAAATTTCTAGGCCTGTTTTTAGAGTCACGACCGACTAACTGGTTCAGCTCATTGTGATTACATCGCAGCAAGCAAGATGTGAACTTAATATTAATATTTTAAGATGCCTCTCTGGAGTTCGTTGGGGTGCTCACCCCTTTACATTGAGATTAATATATAATGCTGTGATAAGGAGTGTTCTAGATTATGGAACATTCCTGCTAGAGCCAGGTCATGTTAGCGCTTTTAAAAAACTAGACAATATTCAATCCAAAGCCCTCAGAATTATTACTGGTACCATGAGATCTAGTCCAATAAATTGTTTACAGGTGGAATGTTCTGATCCCCCTCAAAAGTTAAGACGACAATACTTAAGTGATAGGTACTATCTGTGCTCTCTACAAATCAAAGATCACACGTTAGTTAAAAAAATAGAACACCTTTCAGAGTTGGTAGACTCTTCTGACTATGATTACTGGACATTTAAAGAATCTCCTCATCTAGTGAACAGTTTTAAAACATTTAGTAGCCTCCACCCACGGATACATCAGTAGGATCGCCTACCTCCCTATCAGTTTCCATATAGCACTCTTATTTATAGTCATTTTTAATAAAGGAATTAACAAAGAAAATGAGTAAAATTTGAAATACCACCAATTATTTACAGATGCATCTAAAATAGGTAACAGTTGCGTCGGCGTCGGGGTTTACCATTCACAATACAAAATCGTTCAAAAAGTGAAATTACCACCAGAATTCTCAGTGTTCACTGGGGAATGTACCTACTGGTATCTTAAAAGCATTAGAATATGTTAAACTCATGAAGCTACCAAAAACTATTATATTCTGTGACTCACTCAGTCATTACAAGCCCTATCGCGTTCGCCTTTTAAAACATATAAATTAGCTCCTGTCTTAATCAAAATCCATCATCTTCGAGCATTGCTCAAATCAAGGATACAGTGTCACTATAGCTTGGATAGCAAGTCAGATAAGTATCTCCGGTAACGACAAAGCCGATCAACTAGCTAAGGAAGCAATTACTGACGGAGACTTGTATCCCTATAGGAATTACATTAATGACTTGGAATCCTTACCTAACAGTTATCTACGAGACAACTGGCACCAATCCTGGAGTTTGAACAATAAAGGGAACTACTATCAGTCAATACAACCTCAACACATACAAAAATGAAGTCAAAATTTTCTAAGTCCCGGATTGCTTAAAAAGTGTATACTAGGTATTTTTATTTTTAAGGTATATAACTTATTTGGTCTAATATGAACGATTACCAGATAGGTCGAAGGAGCCCCGCTTGGCGGGGCTCCTATTTCTGGGTGGATTAAAAAAAAACCAAAAAAAAAACCTAACCCATCCGAGTAGGGGTGTTAACCATAATGATTCCGTTAAGTGATTTCCAAGGTCATCCTCGACGACCCCCACATCTCCCCCCATAGGTCGACAAAAATCGTGAAAATTTTACAAGTCCCTGCACCATACAAAAATCAGTCGAAATTTTTCCAAGTCCGGGACCCTCTTTGCGACATCCTAACCATAGACTGTCTTCTAATATATAAAATTCTCGTGTCACAGTTTTCGTTGCCATACTCCTCCGAAACGGCTTGACCGATTCTCATGAAATTTTGTGTGCATATTGGGTAGGTCTGAGAATCGGACAACATCTATTTTTCAACCCCCTAAATGTTAAGGGTAGTCCACCCCTAAAGCAAAACAACGTTTGCCGGGTCAGCTAGTGTAGTATAAAAATATAATATATCATAATTGTCATTATAAATACATCTCTAGTTATTTATTACATGTTTATAATCCTCATCCTACTCAATCCTTTTACTTTTCAAAATCGTTATTTTCCTATCCAATATTTCCCTAACTTTTGTATGTGGCTAAATGCAGAAATGCAAAAGCCAGAAAAAAAAAATAACTTTGAGGCAGTTTGACTTTGACGGCTGACTGGCTGTACGTAGTATTGTATTCTCTTTGACTGGCTGCTTCTTGGCAAAGACTTTAATCTGCTACAATAGTATTTCATTCTCCTCTTCTTCGGCAAGTATAAGTACAAAACTTGAAGGAACTTTAAGATTGTTGGATCTTTGTTCAAAACTACAAATCGGAATCTCTCTTCTTTCCACAAAACGCGTAGGTAGTGATTATTATTGATTTTAATTGCCTCTTTTTGTTCACTTTTCGCGCAGTCGCACTACTATTGCAATGACGAGCGAAAAATAATCCAACAGAAAGGATAAAAAAAAATAAGAAGGTAACTATTTAATTTACATTCTATTTTCAACCTTCCCAGTCGGCAATGACGCGGAGGATTTTTTAAACGATATTTTGTAATGTAAATATTTTTAGTCTATAATTATGTTTATTTTGTATATTGTAATTCTTATTGTAAATAAAGATATTAATTTTCAATTATAATAGCAAAATGATTCAATGTTATTGTGGTAGTAATAATATTAAGAGAACAATGCAATGTTTTAATTATAATATAACACAACAATAATGTAGTCCTGTACTTTCTTCTGTGCTTAAAGTTCATATTTTAGTCATAATTATATATAATTTGTGTTTAAATTAGCCAACGTTTATGTATATGTGTTTTGCATTAGTAGGTAGATCTATATACTTGATATTGATAGGTGTCATTAATTAAGCGCTATTTTAAAAATGCCCTTTAAATATATTTAGGTTTCTAGTAGCGAAACAAAATTTGCCAGGGTAGAGTCTCCATAACATGGGGACAAAAGTTAAGTTTAAAAATTACCCAAAATAAAAAAGTATTGTTGTATTTCTCTTCTATAATATTTAAGTATATTTATTAGACTATACAATATAGACTAAACGGGCAAAGGGACATACCAGGGTATGGACTATTAGAGGCGCAATTTAAGAAAATGTGCTTTTGAGTATTTAATAGTTATAACTATAATAATATAAAATACATGAAGATCTCCGATTTGGCCTGGCCTGGCCACAAGAGTATGTTCACCTAAGTTGACCATCACCAGTCTGTCCAGTCCATCCATGCTCGCCTATGTATCTGTTTTGTTTATCTCCTTTCATCCATCCTTTCTATGTGCCTAAAATCTTAGTCACTACATCTTCTGACATCTCAACATTCCTGATCACCCAATCTTACCCTGCCTCAACCCAGGACTTTACTGTATATTACCCTAACTACTGTATATTTTACAGGATCAGAACTATAAGGATAAACTAAAATGGATAGTCAAACCTGCATTTTCCTTGGAATTAAAATAAACCCTGGACCAATAGAGCGACATAAACTGGAGAACTATGCTTTGGATAACACTGTGGACAGTCTTAAAACTGTAGCACAACAAAAGAGCAATGTTCCATCCTCATCTTTAGGTAAATAATCTTGTGCTGTTGTGAAAGTGGTTAATTAAAGAAAGATAAAGATTTCTTTTAGACGTAAATTTTAATGTGCCATTTGTTTTTTTATGAAATATGGAACTCGAGTTGGGGGACCTGTCAAAATTCGAAGCAGCTCAACACCATGATCGCAATCTAAATTAGTTTTTTGTGTAGAACTTAGATAATCGCCTTAAGAGCCATTTCACAAAATGATTGCGCTTGAGTTTAGGTAAAATACTGTATAATTGTTTATGTGTGCGTAACTACTCACTCAAACGTAACATAAACAGTGTAACGCGAGAGACGAGACGGACGAAGCAATCTTGAGCCGTAATGTGATTTTATATGAGATTTATGAAAGTTATATATTTAAATCGATTTAAATTTAAAAAAGTTGAATTGTTCTAGGCGGGAACGATATTTTATTTAGTCTAATGAAATTTTCAGGTTAGGTAAATAGAAAAACAAGAAGTTAGGTATGTAAAATAATATAATAACAATTAGGATAAAAACAATCACATATTATTGTCGATTAACAATAAAATACTCATTAATGCTTTATGAATAATTCGCGTAAAGGCATTGAATTTGCCTTTCTTGGGTCTATGATTTCGGGTAATACGCAGTCTTGGTAAAATCGAGTCAATTTGGGTAGCATTTTCTCCTGCCAAAAAACGTCGTCTTTCTGTACTCTTACTACTTTCAAGGAAAAATCAGGCCCAGTCCATACAGCAAATACACATATGTTGATGTCTGTGATGTTCCTTACGGAGACACAGATACGCCGCCCTGACTACACGTCTTACCTCAGTTACCCGGGTTATGTCATTGAGGAACAATTCCGCGACAAAGCCGGAGTGTGCGTGTTCGTTAGGGCGGATGTCTGCTTCCGCCGGTTGCGCTGTCAAGAGAACCCCTCCTACTCCGTCCTTTGGCTGCACGTGGATCATGGCTCTATGAGCCAGATCTACGTGTGCGTCTACCGCTCCCACACAGGGGACACTGGGACAACAAGGCTTTTCGAATACCTCAGCGAAATGGCTGACGATGCGCAGGTGCGGTTCCCGAACGCTGACCTGGTTTTCCTGGGGGACTTTAACGGTCATCACGTTGAGTGGCTGGGGTCCCTTAGGACCGATCATGCGGGACGATCCGCCCATGCATTCGCTCTCTCCCACGGGCTGACCCAGATGGTACAGGGGATCACCCGGATACCTGACAGGTCAGACCACACGCCCGCCTTGCTGGATCTACTGCTGACGAGTCGCCCAGCCGAGTACAGTTGTCGGTACGCGCCCCACTGGGCACTTCCGACCACTGTGTGGTGCACGCCAGCTTCCAAGTGCCACCGCCTGCTCGTGCTGAGCAAATGACTCGACGACTATGGCACTACTCGTCGGCAGACTGGGACGGTCTCCGCGATTACTTTGCGTCCGTCCCGTGGAGCCAACGCTGCTTTGTAGGGAAGGCGCCTTCGGATAGCGCTGCTGCCGTTGCTGGCGAGATCAGTCTAGGGATAGAATATTATATCCCTTTCACTGATGTCGCCAGCATCCGCAAAGCTCGCCCCTGGTTCGGGCGTGAATGTGCCGAGGCTGTCCAGAAAAAACAGTCGGCGTATCGCGCCTGGGTCAGGGCTCGGGCGGCACGTGACCCGAATGTGAACCGCCTCAAAGCAGCGAACAATAGGGCCACTAGGTCCAGCAAGAGGGCCTTCAAGAGAGCGGATGCCCAGCGCGTCGCGCGGCTTCGTCAGGAGCTCACATCCCACCCCACGGGCAGCCGTGGATACTGGCAACTGGCCAAAGCCGTACAGTCTAATTTTTGCCAACCCTCGCTGGCACCACAGCGTTTTCCTGATGGATCACTGGCTCACAAAGCCTAAGAGAAGGCGGACATGCTCGCAGACCTCTTTGCGGCTAATTCCCGCGTCGATGACCGTGGCCTGCAGCCCCCTGCCATCGCCAACTGTGGCCACACTATGCCTGATATTGTTATCAGGCAATGTGATGTACGGGCAGTGCTGCGGTCGCTCGACACGCGGAAAGCCAGTGGCCCTGACGGCATTCCGGCGGTGGTGTTACGAAAATGTGCTGCTGAGTTGTCTCCAGTATTAACGCGTCTGTACTACCTGTCATACTCTACAGGGCTCGTGCCGGAGGTCTGGAAAGAGGCGAACGTACAACCGATCCCTAAGAAAGGGGATCGCTCCGATCCAGGCAACTATCGACCCATAGCTGTCACCTCAGTCATTTGCAAGGTGCTTGAGCTCCTTATCAATAAGCAGCTCATGCGATACCTGGAGGATCACTCGCTAATCAATGATCGGCAATATGGCTTCAGGCCAAAACGATCAACGGGTGACCTCCTGGCATTCGTCACGCATGTATGGGGTGGGGCTATGGAAAAGTAAGGCGAGTCCTTGGCTATTAGCCTGGACATCGCCAAAGCTTTCGATAGGGTCTGGCATGCTTCGCTCTTTTCCAAGCTTCCGGCATATGGTCTACCTCCTCAACTGTGCAGCTGGATTGCCAGCTTTTTAAACGAGCGCCGAGTGCGGGTCCTCTGCGATGGCCAGGCTTCTCGCTTCTTGCAAGTGAATGCCGGGGTACCGCAGGGGTCCGTACTATCACCAACTCTCTTTCTTCTGCATATTAATGATATGCTATCCCTCGGGAACATTCATTGCTATGCAGATGACAGCACACTGCACGGTAGTTACTCGGTTCGTCCGACGGCGGCGGCGGGGCGATCTGAGATTGAGGAGGAGAGATGACGACTCGTGGCTGATCTCGACCGTAACCTCGATAGTATCTCCCAATGGGGTGCCGAGAACTTGGTCGAGTTCAATGCCCGCAAAACACAGGCGTGTGCATTTACAGCGAAAAAATCCCTTTCCTTCCCCTACCCACTCTTCAGAATGCAACATTACCAATGAAGGATAATCTAGACATCCTTGGCATAGACGTACGTCGAGAGCTCAATAACACTAAATACATTGAGAGATGTATTGGGCTAGCTTCGCGGAAACTAGGAATACTGAACAAGGTAAAGCGATTCTTTACACCGCACCAGAGGTGTCTGCTGTACAAAACGCAGATTAGACCCTGCGTCGAATACTGCTCTCACCTCTGGGACGGCTCCGCGAAGTATTTGCTGGACGCACTCGACGCTATGCAGCGACGCGCTGTTCGCATTATAGATTGTCCGGAGGTAACGGGAAGCCTTGAGCCGCTAGCCCAGCGCCGAACAATTGCTTCCTTGGCCGCGTTCTACCGTATTTACCACGGTGAGTGTTATGAAGAGCTCTTCAATCTGATCCCACCCTCTCCCTTCCGATCCCGAACAACGCGTGCCGGGCAGAGATGTCACTCTCGTACCGTGGAAACCGTCTTCGCGAGAAGTGAGCGTTTTAAACGTTCGTTTCTCTGCCGAACGATGGTGGCTTGGAACGCCCTGCCCGCGCACGTGTTTCCTACAACATATAACCCTGGGTTCTTTAAGCGAAGCGTGAAGAGGCACATTACTGGGTCGTCAAGTTGAGGGTCACTTTCTATAGTATTCCTGTGTACTGTGAGAGTTGCCTATAATCGCCAGACGTCGCCACAGCTTACCATCAGGCGGGTGGCGTCAATTTGTCGACCTAAATATAAAAAAAAAAATTGTATGTTTAATCAATAAATAATCAGTTACTATGTAAATAAATATTGTAAATAAAAATAAATAGATATTTACCTCACTTCTGTTGCTTTCTCTAAGGCTGCAGAATTATCACGTTTCCTTTTTTTAACACAACGGTATACACAATCCTTGCGCCCCATTGCTAAAACTAATAAAACAAAAATATATATTTTTTCTACAAACAATGAAAATCATACAGTATACTTGATAATAAACCAAAATTTACCTTGTGAAAAAATACAAAGCAGATCAAAGCAATGTGGTCGCAGTACAATAATGGTTTCACTCTACGAATGCTCGATAATCGGGACGCGGGAAAAAATGACACAGGTCCTTCTCCAATGGGCGCTCGCGCAGTACTAAGCGGTGCCCACTTGTGTATCGTAATTTATTGTAATTTCGATTGAAGTTATATCAATATTTTGACAAAGTATATGCAAGAATTTCCTATATTACTGCAGAAATCGGTTCTCTAATGAATGTAGTTTATTTTGGAATAATTTTATTTTTGTAATTACTGTGTATTTAAGCCAAAAATCACGATCAATTGCGATGTTAAACTCAAAAATTGGCCGAATGGTTTATTTTTTTACTAAATAATTGTAATATAATTCAATCATCTGTTACATTAAATGACGATTAAAATATATATCCAATGCTTTATGTATTTTTTTAAACTCAATTAATAAGTATTTTTGATTGAAATACGACTCTGAAATCAACTCTGCGCCCGTTTTTCAATAAAATGCTTGTGGGAAATTGATTACTATAGATCAAATAAGTTATTTTTAGTAAATGTGTTACATTAAACGTCAACACGAAAGCTTGGCTCATTTTTTGCGCATATTCAATAACTTCTAGTTATTACAGACTATGGTAATTTAGGAGCTCAAAATATTAGAAATTCGTGCGAAAACGTGAAATGGCTCTTAAGAACATTGTCAAATTATTGTGTAATATTAGTGGACTCTGTGTTAGTGTTATTTACGCGTAAATCAGTGAAATTATCACTCAAAACCGAATAGAATTTCGTCAATGACATTTAATAGCTATATAAAATTTTCCACATACCCTCCTTTTATTGATAAAAAATTTGCTGCTTGACATAGTGACATAGGTACGTCAACCGGCCAGCTCATTTTTCTTTTTTTGATAACTTTTTGGCATGGCAATTAGCGTACAGTGTTGCCAGTACAGTAAAAAATAATTACCCGAAAGATATTGCTAGAGTAATAACTCAAAAAGCTACCAAAGCATGAGTGCTAAGAAGGATACGTGCGCAAAGTGCAATAAGGCTCCCGAGTGTGGGGAAAACAACTGCAATATGTGACTCCTGCAGAACGCTGTTGTGTGGAGATTGTCATGGATTGTCACCCACTGAGGTTCGTGTGCTTGAGCTTAAAACAGTCGCCTGTAGCATGACCTTTCTCTGTGGTGAATGCAGGTCGGTTATGTCCGAACTGCCGATGATTTTGAAAAAGCTTAATGACCTTACCAAAGAGGTCCAGAAACTGCGTCTGCGGCAGAGTATGATAGCTACGGAATCAGCTATACAAGAGATGACCAAGAGGTCTAATAGATCCTCTAACATCATCATATACGGAGTACCGGAGTCGACAAGCAATGTTGCGGACCAGAGGAAGGACCACGAAAGAAGGGAATGTGAAGCTCGCATCAAGACCTTTACCAATAAAATCAGATTCGATGGCATAAAGGTATTTCGCCTCGATGCTCCTAAGTCTGACGTTAACGCTAGACCGCGCCCTCTGAAAGCTATCCTAAATAGCAAGAATGACGCTTTAGAAGTCCTACGAAATAAGAGCAAGCTGAGTGATCCCTTGTCCATTGCCCCAGACCTAACTCCAATGCAAAAGGAGTACCTAAAATATCTACGAGAGGAACTTAAACAGCGCATGGACAATGGCGAGACGGACATCACCATCAAATATGTTCGAGGTCAGCCTACTATCCTGAAGAATGCTCTAAAAAACTAATTTCTAATAACCACGCCAATACAACACATATACAACAACCAACAAACAGGAACCCTTCAAACAAAAAGCCTCCGACAGAAACAGTCGTCACAATTAGCATACTTTATACCAACATCCAATCAGTTACTGCCAAGCTTGATGTTTTCATTGCTAGGGTGAATTTACTCAAACCTACCCTAATTATAGTCACTGAAACATGGCTAAAACCTGACATTCCGGACTCAGTGATAAGAATACCTGGATATGATGTATACCGAAATGATCGAATTGGAAGACGTAGTGGCGGAGTAGCAATCTACACTTCAAACAGAACCGGAATTATGACAGCTAAATTAAATGCATCCTTCAATAAGAGACATGAAGCTACTGAATACCTTTGGTTGGACATCAAAATTGGAGAATGCAAATTTTTACTATGTGGACTGTACAGGGGACAGGACTCCACACTTGAGCAAGACAATTATCTACTTGAGCATCTCAGCTTGGCTTCAGAGAACAATACGGTGGCTATACTAGGTGATTTCAACTATCGTGGAGTCCTATAGCCTCTTAAGGATTGCTCTTATGTCACGCCAAGAGAGGATAACTTTATACAATGGTACGAGAATAGCAACTTTCACCAGATAATTGACAAATGCACAAGATTTCGCCAAGGAAACCAACCATTGTTCCTAGATCTGCTCTTAACGAATGACGACGCACTAATATCCAATGGCGAGCATCAAGCCGCCATTGGTAAAAGTGACTACACGTGCTTACAGGCATTCATACAACTACAAGCAAGAATACAAAACAAGGAAGCCACAACAAGACTTAACTTCAACAAAGCAGATTTTGATAAAATGAACGAAATACTAAGCGAAAGTTTACCTAGTTCGTTGCAAAACACAACTTGCTCAAAAAGCCAATTTGAGCATATGCACAATGCAATTAGAGAAGCTATAAGCGTGCACGTACCCAGAACAACAGTGACTCGCCATATAACGAATAAGCCATGGGTCAAAGAGGAGACAAAAAAGTTAATAAAGCTCAAACTCACACTGTGGAACAGATATATACTGACCGGACTTAATGAACACTACATGGAATACAGAAAGCTAAACAATAAACTGTTAACTCAAACCAGAAAAGCTCGTTTAACACACGAAAATAACATACTCAATGCTGGACCGAAGAAATTCTACTCCTACATAAGGCAGCAAGTGACGTCGAAGTTTAACATTCCATCTGTTCTGCTCAACAGACAAGGCCAAACTTAAATATTATATATATATATGGAAAGGGAAATAAATTGGACCCAGCAAATTATAGACCTATCAGTCTAACTAGTGTAGTACCTATGTAAAGTAATGGAAAAAATCATAGTTAGGCATATCAGGCACTTCATTGCCAGCCATGAAATCATACCAGAGGAACAACACGGTTTCTGTCCGCATCGCTCCACAGTGTCCAACCTGCTGGCGTGCCTGTCAACCTGGACTAAACATTTCAATAAGAGAGAACCCATCGACGTATTATACCTAGACTAAGAAAAAGCCTTTGATAAAGTTCCAATCAGAAGACTTCTACAGAAGTTGGAGTTCGTAGGAATACGCGGGACACTGCTAAAATGGATCGAGGCTTTCTTACGACAAAGAACCCTGCGGGTGAGAGTGGGTGACACGATGTCTGAACACCGAGATATACACAGTGGTGTGCCACAGAGCTCAGTACTGGGCCCAGTGCTGTACATAATATACACCTTTGATCTCCCACAACACCTAAGATGTAATGTCAGCAGCTTTGCAGATGACACCAAAATATTTGGGAACCCGCTGAGTGAATATGACCAACTCCAAGAGGATCTAAACAAAGTTGCTAACTGGTCTAAAGAATGGCTCATAAACCTTAACGCCTCAAAATGCACTGTGCTACACATAGGCAAGAGCAACCATCGTTTAAATTACACTTTAAACTCAACTCCACTGAATGAGACTATCGTGCAGACAGACCTGGGAGTAAAAATAGCGGAAGACCTCATGTGGGAAGATCATATTATTATAACGTCAGTTGCGAAGAAAGCGAAGACTCATCTATTTGATCAGGAAATCCTTTGGGAATCTCACACCCGATATGGTGCTTCGAATACACAAAACCTTTGTGAGACTGACTGGATAAATATTTATCTGCAAAATGAAAACTAGTAGTTAACAGCTGGATACGGCTATTATCGTCTCCGTTGTCTCAACTGCCTGCCGTTTAAATATAATAATAATAAAAAGTTAATCACTACGAATACGTAGTGATTAACTTTACAAATATGGTACGGGTCACTTGGTTTTATAATAATAAAACCAAGTCACCCGTACCATATGTATGCTTAGATCTTAAAACTACCTACACAATGGATTTTGATGCGGTTCTTACCAATAGATAGAGAGGTTATCGAGGAGGGTTTTTGTGTAAATAATTTGTCAAGCAGGAGTCCGCCCGCGGCTTCGCCTGCTTGACAAATTATTTTGTTGACAAATTATATTGTATTGCTAGTATAATAATATATATGTATATGCTCTCATATTTGAGAGATTTTTACTGTGAGTAAATTGTTACGTACTCGTGACACGCATTTTGTTGGTGTTTTTAATATTTATAATCCTGCTGATTTATGTTAAAAATAAACCATTTTAGTCAAATTATGGATACTGTAGAAGGATATTGGCATCGGTTCTATTTGTGTTGGCGGTTGGGACGGAGTCTATATCTTTTTTTTCCATAGCCCTTGATTACTGTTTGTGGGCGTGTAATATGCATCTGCCTACCCCTGCGGAAAACATATGACTGCGTATATGATTGACTGTATAAATATTACAGAATTGATACATCACGGCAAAATCTTGAGGGATGATGTTACATTACACGACAGTGGTGTGAAAAATGGAGAGATGGTTCATGTTGTCAAAAAGAAAGCTCAAGTAGCGCCTCCACCACCACCTTATTTTACTGATAACGATCTTCAGCTACTTAATACGTCATTGAGGACTTTAGGCTGTACGCCAAATGCTCCTGGGTGGACTAGAGCTATGCAGGTACTTTACTGTTAACACCTGATTCTTCTTTTTTTAATAATGTGGCTCCATCGATGTTCATCGATGATTTCGCCAATGTCGAGGTTGTGCTTGATTTTTCCCGCACAGAAGAACTAGTTACTATGAACTAGTTCACGGTGCGGGACAAGGAAACGTTGTTCGGTATTGCAATTGAGCATTTGGGCCTGGATTTTTGGCCAGCGCCAGAGGTAACCTAAAAGGCTAACACCCACGCGCGCTGTAAAAATCCAAGTCCTAAAACATGATTGCCTGGCAAAAAAATCGGTTTTGTGGGTAATTTACAAAAGATCATACAAGTGTGTCAAAAAAAGTGGTATAGTTGACATGTGTAAACTTAAAAATAACATCAACACATATTTGAGACAATGTCATCAAAGTGAGCCTCCCACCACTCCTCCAATCACCCTTAAACTTGTCACGTAAATAAATTACTGGAGAAATATGAATGTTAATATGCAGCTGTCGTCCTCGTCCATATAAATAAAAACGAATCGCGGTTCGTTTATCTCTATAAATCGGGACGGTTAGACCGTTTTGACTAATTTAGGTCTTTTTTATTTTTATTTTTTTATTGAGACATTAAACAGTTTACACATTGAATAAAACAGAAATGTATAATATAAGTCTTGACATATTGGTAGAAGTTCAGGGTACCTTTAAAAGGTTTTTATTCGCCGGGACAGCTAGTTTAAAATATAACACATTTGCTGGATCACTTGGTTAAAGTTTTTTTTGCTTTACAGCTTTTGAATGAGGAATCCGCTATGGCTGAAATTATTGAGCAGGCACCTACTATTGGTGAAGATTGTGTAGCTTTGTCGATGCTTCATGAGGTGGAGTTGCTAGCGGCTCTGGGAGCTAATATACACACTATGAGGAGGGGTGCCTTTGCTCACCCGGAGTTGCCCTCCGCATTGAGGCATCTGACCCGCCTTGTACGGTCACGTGGTAATACAGTCACTACTGACAACGGTAAGATTCTCATTTTAAATTCTAATTTAAAAGAAGAATAAGATTTAGATAGATAGATTAAGATTAGAATTAAATTAAATTTGAATTTTATTAAGGAGAGAATGGCTGGTGGGCAAGAACATAGCTAAATATAGTTATTAATGGCACGCTGTAGGTTAGGCTAGGTAGGAGCAACAGTTTCGTCCCCTATTACGTGGGAAAAGCACTGGCAAAATGTTGGTACCTACATAATACCCTACCCCGATTTTTAGCGTCGTGCGTAGCCTGATTGCTAAGGGATCGGACTAGCTTTTCAGGTTTCGACGATATAAGATGGATACCCTGATGTGAACACACTCTGGGTTAACGGGAATTGCTAGTATTCATTAAAAAATAATTATATAAGAATCAGATTGAGACAAGTAATAGTTATGCTTTTCTCTTTCAGTCCCGACATCAGGTTTTGCTTACTCCCTGGAAGCACTCTCCGAAGATGAGGATGCTGATGAGGAAGATAGTGAAGACAATGACTCCAGGAGTCCCATCACTCAGGAACAGTTAACTGCTGCATTGCAGGTACATATTTCATTTCGACTGATTCTTTTTATTGTTACCCTTTCCACTGGGTGAACAGACTTTAATTGATCCCATTTTTATTTGATCCCAATCCGGTAATTTGAATTGGATTTTTGTGTCAAGACTTTTTGTCATGTAACCAAAGGTCTGATGCTTAAACCATCAACAATAAAACACTTCGCCCGCATGGATTAGTTTTTTTATTAATAAAACTTTCGTGTGCCTTAAAGAACATACATAAAAAGAATTGCCAAATAGATTGAGCCGTTCTAGAGTTATGCGCTTAGCAACGGTAATTTTTATAAGGTAAGACATCAGATATCAGAGGAATCACGGATGGATATTTGAATCTGACCCAAGTGGGACACACTAGAAAATGTTAATGAATAAATAACGAGGGGTGCTAAGAAGCACTATCAACTTCTCTGGGGCCCCTGACACCCCCCTCTGCACGCGATGCACCTGCTGACAGGTTGAGGCTCGGACAAATATACCCATAGTGCCCGGAAGTGGCATTAAACTCGCTATGTTAAGTGGGAACATCAAATCAAAATGATTGGTGAAATGGCCAGGGTACCTACCACCATGTCTTTTAGGACGTTACTTACTTTAATTGGCTGTGCCATAGCGGCTGATTAGGCACGTAAGATTTTGTTGCCTTTAATCAACATTTCATCGCAAGGCAACGGGTTTCAAATTTTTTCCAAAATTATTTTATTAAATTCATTCGGTGACGGCAATAGGCTTCCCCATATTACGTGGGATTAAAAATACTGGCAAATTGTGGTTGTGTAATACACCTCTGCCTACCCCTTCGGGATATATGTGTGTGTATACTGACGTCTTGGTACAAAAAGTCAAAGTGACATACAAGTTATAATATTACTGCTGAGGTAGTGGTAAGCCACCTGATAAGTAAATGCCTCTATCAACCCTTTCATGGACCCGTCAATATTATCCATCGCTGCTCCGTCCGCTCCTATTGGAAGTAAAATAATGTAATTTTTTTGAAGAAACTCATTATTTTTTTAATTTGATCGATTACTTCTTACTAAGATTAGTGGACTTCAGCTGTATAATATTAATATAGATTATGTTGTGACATTTCAGGCAGCTACAGAGGCTATATCGGCTAACAGTCGAGCCAGTACCGGCAGTCAGGACAACTTGTTGAGACTTCTGCAATCAACCGGTGACTCCAACAGACCTCCCCCAGAAACTACTCCCAACAACACGGGTAAACTACTCGCATTATTTTAAAAACAATAAAGGATAGGGAGTGCCTTCCCAAGTCATTTGAACCAGATAACGTGACTATGTGGTCGCCCTATGGTCAAACAGTATACCTTGAAAGTATAAAAAAAAAAACATTATTTGAGCTTTTCCCACCAATCCAAACAAGCTCACAATGAAAGAAAATAATTTAGTCAAGGAACACTTTATGCCAAATTTCGTGAAGATCGGATAAAAACTGTGACTGCTAGCCCGGAACATATAAACCGCGTAAGATGACAATGTAATTGGCAACCATGTTGGTGACGTCATAGTGACTTAGCCTACAATACTGTTTTGTTATCCCTACTTTTCAGCGATTGATGACGTCACGGAGCTGTTATTGTGACAAGGTTCAATAACACACCACTCACATCATGCGCGGCTTTAACATACAGACAAGACAGACATACGGATGAAAGCAAAATTGTCCAATCTCGAAACGTAGATGCTTCGCTCGCTCGGTCAATAATGGACTGTACAATACAACCATTCAATTATGTGTTAAAGGTTCTTCACAATCACGGATACCTATATTTCGGCGAGTACTAGACGACGCAACAGGCGCAAGGAATAACCCAGGTAAAATATCATTGTACACTCCATCGTTCATCAATGATTTTGCCATTTGATGGTACCCTCAAGGTAATACTTGAGTTATTCCGAACTACCTGGACCGAGTTGCGGGACAAGATAAGAAACGTTGTTCGGTATGGCAAGTGAGCGTCTGGAACCCGGTTTTTGCGGAGCGCCGGAGGTAACCTAAAAAGCCACCAGCCACGCGCTCAGCAAAAACCGCACCCGTTAGACAGATTAAATTTAAAAAAATTCATACAGCCATGTCAAAAAACTTAAACATCATTTTGACATTAACAGTAACTTGTGTCATTTGATTCTTTGTAACCAATGGGGTTACATCGTCCTTGACGCGCCATCGCTTTTAATTAAATGAATTTGTGGCAAATGCCTTTTGTACTTTCCCATTCCTAAAGCTGTATTCACACCTATCGGTAATCCGCGCATAGACAAAATAGACTAGAATAAATGCCACCATTGATATTCTTCCGAATTCAAGTCTCTCATTGGCCGACTCCTAAGTTATGCACTGGTGTCTTTCCTCTGAAATTATGAAATTCTGTAACCATCATGATACAAGGTTGGGTATATTTAAAGGTTAGGTATATTTAAAGGTTAGGTATAAAAAACTAATAACATTCAGAAATAAAATTTATAGAATTCGTGCATTAGAGAAAAGACCGACTGAACATTTTTTCACTCCAATACATGATAATGAGGTAACAAACTATTTATTTTTAAAATTTACAACTAATGTATGTACAGTGAGAGCTAAAACACATGTTCGTTCTCCAGCAACGCTGCACCTAGCCAGGCTGGCTGCTAGGATTGCAGAAAGGAATGGAGTAGCTAACAGTGGACCCGGCGAGGAGGAGCATAGCACAGAAGGTCATTCTAGTCCTGCTGTGGACTTATCGAACAATTCTCTTTAAATCGATGTTCCTTCTGCATGTGCCTAATTTTTCAGCATGGGCATGTCGTCAACACATTTATTTTAGTTTATTCTCCTCACTTGTGTCGATCGTGATTCATTTTTTTTTTTTTTTAAATGTACTTCTACGTTATTTTTTTTTAATGTTGTATGTACTTGATGAGCGACATTTTTTTCAATGGTATCATTTAAAGTCTGCTTCAGATAGACTACGCGTCACGTGTGCGTTGTTAGTTATTTAGCATAAGTTAAGGAAGGAAAATAAGGGGAAAATAATAAATGTGAGGGTAGAAAAAAATAGTTTCAACACGTTTCGTCATTGCTAAGATACCTGTGTAACTAGTACCAGTTCCTTACGTTAATTCGCTCGAAATACGTTTTCGTATTCCCCACATATTTCACACCAGCGCCCCTAGCGGTAGCGTCAGGGAACTGTGTGAAATGTATGGAAAATACGAGAACGTATTTCGAGCAAATTAACGTAATGAACTGGTACAAGACACTCTGCGACCACGCGTCTGTGACCACGGAGAGGATCCGGACCTGGTCAAAACTTCAGGTGTGATATTAAGTTGACCTTTTACCCCTGGTCCCACTAAAAGTTCTATGTCACATCCAAACCATGTTCGCGTCAATTCCCGTCGTAAAGCATTGAAATTATGATAAAACGCGAATGTTTCAAAGTTAGCAAATTATCATTTTTATGGTTTCTTTTATAAAATAAGACCTAAATCTGTAACACAAAGAATCTAAGTTTTCCAAGATCAACAGGTGTAATAGTTTTAAAATTTTAAATTTACTTTTGCAATAATTTTGCCGATAGTAGGTATACATAAATCTTGCCGCTGGATACTTACACACGGCATGCGCGGAAGACCGCTCCTACTCTAATTACATGAAATTCTATTTATATACCTGACTAATTACAATAAAGTGTCATTAACATCAATACTCATATTGAATGGCTCGGTGGCGTACGACCTGCGTGTGACTGCTGCCCAGAGGTTCCGTGTTCAACTGCCGGGTCAAATATTTGTACAATCTGCAAATATTTGTTTCAGAGTTACGTTTTTTTCTATGTATATTAGGTATACAATCATCAGATTTGTATCACTTATGTTGTCATAGCACGTGCTCGGCCAAGTTTGACACTACGAGTACATGCCGCTATGTTCAACTGTCCTGACATATTGAAAACATATATTACTTACCTTCTATACACTCGGCGAGGCATGCCGAGACACAGCGAGAGTGTGCATGTAGCTCTCTTCCTTCTCGTTCGGTCTCGGGTCTTGCCCGAGTCAAAGGTTTCTGTTCGTTCTCGCGAGGAAAGCTAGGCGCAAGCATGTGTACACACTTGCTTGACCCGGCTCGAGGCGAGTAAAGCGGTAAGAGTCTTGCCGAATGTGTAGAGCCGGCTTTAGATATCTACTTACAGAACATCTATCCTATTACAAAGCAAAATACCTACCGATGGATGACATTCGTTTTTGCGAATTATGATTTACTAGCTGACCCCGCGAACTTCGTACCGCCTAACAGTCAATGAATGTCGTGTTACTTTTTAGCTGAAATAATTTAGGCTTTGATGAACAATGATACAAAATAATATATTTATATAGATAGAAACAAAAAAGTATTTTATTATGATGAATGATGATGAAAACATACATACAGAATGAGAATAAAAATAAAAAAAAATAAAAAATAATAATTAAGTACTTCAAACTCATGTCAGAAAAAAATTATTGAAAACTATGTTGTCCATATTGGAAAAAAAAATAAAACTCGGATTAATTCATTAATAGGATTTTCATTCAAGCACTTTGTGGTAAACGACATTCTTTGTTTTTTGGTCAGGCGCAAGAACAAATAAAGCGGATGGTTTGCCGACACGTGAGCATGCCACGTAAAATTGACCATGAGAAAAACATGCATTTCTAGATTGAGGCCACAAATAGTCAAGGATTGGCCCTGTGATTTGTTGATCGTCATGGCGAACGCAAGACGAATCGGGAATTGAATTCGTTTAAACTCAAAGAGCATATCCGTTGGGATCATCGGAATCCTTGGAATAAGAACTTCCTCATCTTTAAATTTTCCTTTAAGTATCGACGCGTGAATCACATTGCTCATCAGTTTTCTTATCACCAAACGCGTTCCATTACACAGTTTTGGTTGGTTTAAATTTCTAAGCATGATGACTACCGAGCCAACTTTAAGTTTTAAATTGTGCGGTGGTAAACCAGGCACATCCAAGGAGTTTAAAAATTCAGTTGGATAATTAGTGGCTTCTTCTTCGTTTGTTACACAGTCGATAGATTTGAATGAATACAGAGCACCTACGATTTGATTTTGAATTATAAAATTGAGGTCATCTAAATCTTTATTTTTAGCGGCCAAAATTGCTCGCACACTTAAGAGTCCGTATGCAGAATCGAAACGGGCGGAATTAGGTATTTGACACATTTTGTGCGTGAGTCCGGAGTTACCGATGGCGGTCAGCCAGTAGGTACGGCGATTACATGGTTTTGATCTTTTTTTTTTTTTCATTTTATAATAATAATGTCTTGTGTGGGGGAGGTGAAAAGAGGGCTAGGAGGGTGGGTGTTTTTTTTCTCTCCTTAAATTCAAGAAAAGACCCTCTATACTCGTATGATCCCGTAATCAAAACTCCTCTACCTTTCCTCTGTCGTTGCACTCTCAAAGGGGGGGCGAGGGCTAATTTTTTTTCCTAATCAAAATCATTTGACCTCCTCTATACAAAGGGGCTCTACCAACATATTTAGTGCCCCAGCGAACTCATCTGCTAGTGGCGCACCTGCTGATCAACGGACGAGCCTCGTTAATTTACGGTACCTATGAAGTGGCTTCGGTCCCTACGTGGGTACCGGGTGTTGGTCCGGGGAGTGCCACCGTGCAACTGTGCTAAAGCCCCACAAGTAACCCAGCCCAGGCTGGTTGCGTAAGGGGTTCAACAGCTGCACCGCCGGGCCCGGGGCCATGTATGGTGCAGCAGGCATGGGACCAGTGGGGGCTAAGCGGAGTCTAGTGTGGGTGGTGTGGGTCGATTCGCCGGCCAGGGAGACCCTTAGCAACGGCCTTGCCGCGGCCGCCCGCAACACAGTCATGGGGCCCGCCTGGGACCAACCACACCAGGAGGCTGCCCCATATGTTCTCGCGCATAATCCTGATGTGGGATCGCCGCTCCGGGTGGTAACCAGTGTGGGATAACGGCGGCCTTGCACCAGGGGGGTTTGGTAGCCCTTCCGTCCGGCGGGTCGGTTCCAACCTAACCACACGGTTCCAGACGAAGCTAGCCCCTGCGCTTTGTCACTTATTACTGCTGCACCAAATGTCGCCCTGTCTTCACGCTTCTTCTTCAAATTTATAATGGCAGTGCAACAGAAATAAGTAAACGTTCCACAGCGGCCCCAGGAAACCCCACAGCTTCACTTTTCGAGGTGGAGTTCACCAACATCCGTGGACTCCATGCGAACCTCGATGCCGTCCACCATACCTTGAGATGGCTCGGCCCGCTGTGACGTTCCTCACGGAGACACAAATACGCCGCCCTGATAACACGCCTTACCTGTGTTGCCCCGGTTATGTATATATGTATCGAGAAACAATACCGGGGTGCCGCAGGGGTCCGTGCTGTCACCAACTCTTCCTTCTGCAAATCAATGATATGCTATCCCTCGGGAACATTCATTGTTATGCAGATGACAGCACATTGCAGGCGTGTGCATTTACAGCGAAGAAATCCCCTTTCCTTCCCCTACCCTCTCTTCAGAATGCATTATTACCAATGAAGGGCAACCTTGAGATCCTTGACATAGACGTTCGTCAAGAGCTCAATAATAAAAACTACATCGAAAGATGTATAGGGCTAGCTTCGTGGAAACTAGGAATGAGGTATGGCGAATAAGGTAAAGCGATTCTTTACACTGCATCAGAGGTGTCTGCTGTACAAGACGCAGATTGGACCCTGCGTCGAATACTGCTCTCACTTCTGGGACGGCTCCGCGAAGTATTTGCTGGACGCTCTCGACGCTATGCAGCGTCGAGCTATCCGTATTATAGATTGTCCGGAGGTAACGGGAAGCTTTCGAGCCGCTAGCTCAGCGCCGAACAATAGCTTCCTTGGCCGCATTCTACCGTATTTACCACGGCGAGCATTCTGAAGAGCTCTTCAATCTGATCCCATCTTCCTTCCGATCCCGAACAACGCGTGCCGGGCAGAGATGCCACTCCCACATAGTAGGTACATGTTCGCGAG
The DNA here is from genome assembly GCA_963556515.1 of Nudaria mundana. Classification (NCBI taxonomy): domain Eukaryota; kingdom Metazoa; phylum Arthropoda; class Insecta; order Lepidoptera; family Erebidae; genus Nudaria; species Nudaria mundana. The sequence goes on along the minus strand of OY748300.1, from coordinate 9,349,071 downwards.
AACCGAACGTTTTAAACGTTCGTTTCTGTGCCGAACGATACTGGCCTGGAACGCCCTGCCTGTGCACGTGTTTCCTCCCACATATAATCCTGGGTTCAGTAGGTCGTCAAGTTGAGGGCCACTCTCTATAGTATAGTGTGCTGTGAGTGACCCACAATCGCTTGACGTCGTCACGACTTACTACCAGGCGGGTGGCGTCAAATTGGCGAACCCAATACAAAAAAAAAAAAAACTACCTCTATAAAATTGTTACTCAGTTTGATTCTACTCGGGAGCCCCCCTTGTGGGACTGGAGGGCAAATCTAAAAAACTCGGAATTTTCCCTAGGTCCCCGAACCCCGTTTACATTTCTGCAAAAAAAAACATAGGTACCTTCCCCTCCACCATCAAGGAGAACAATAAAATTGTGTCAGTGAGTGAGTAATCTAGCTTTATAAAATATAACAGCTTTTTTTAACAAAAACAATGATAAATACATTCTACATAATCACTTGTTGTATTTAAAAAGAAGCCTAATCATCACAAAATAATAACTAATATTACCAAAGTATCAAAATCTCACGCCACGCTATATTCGTCTGTAGACGGCGTCGAATTTTGGCGCGCAGAGCAACACGTCCTCTCCCTGTAAGCGCTTCGCGCGGACTGCTTACTTGAGGCATGCGTCGAGTATTATAAAGCGAAATTTAGGTGTTTTTAAAAGATTATTTACAGCCTATTTTTTATTATTTAGCTATCTTTTTTTTTGGAAATGGATTGATTTTGAACCAAGGTTTATTTATGTTGTTTTAATTTTATGAACAAGAGTTTTATGTAGCCGAAATAAGAACCAATTCATTGCCCATTTTCTCTAAAATTTGACTAACTTAAATATTTGTTTACTCAATTTTTTTTTATGAAAGTGATAAAAAGTAATCCATACATTTGATAGATGACTTTTACAAGAATACACTGTATTTTTGTAATACTTTTTAGACGTCAAAACGATTAGTGAATTTGTGATATTCTAGACCTCTTCCAGCAAAAGATACGAAAAACTACCGATTGTTTTAGGTCGATTAATCAAAATTTAATGACAAAAATAAGAAAGTAGCTCACTTATTAGATCATTATTGAAATGATATTTCATGTTATGCATTAAAACTTATAAAAATACAGTATTTTCAGTGTAAAAACACGTCTGTAAAATCAGCGAAAACGGTAAAATTTAATAGGAGGACTCTTAACCATTTAGTATTTTTGTGGTTAGCAATGATATCCGGGAATACTTTGTTGATAAGCTCGTCTTTTGATGATACGAAATTGCATAAAAATGGAGGAAATGAAATCAAACCGCTCGATTTGTCAACAGGAACACGGCCATTACCGATAGTCAGCAATTGCTTCTGGAAATCATCAGCAGATAGATCGTTCAACAATGCAACTCTCATATTTACAGACAGTTGAAGTTTCTTTACATATCGCCACCGATTTGATGCTTTGAGGCAAGCGTTTATTTCGTCGGCAGCAGTAGATCTTGGAATGACTGGTAGTGTTTGTCGGAAATCGCCAGATAATAAAATCATTGCACCACCAAAACATCTCGAGTCATTGCGCAGATCTTTTAATTTTCGGTCTAGTGCTTCCAATGCGCGTTTGTGCGCCATTGTACATTCGTCCCATATGATGATTTTTGATGCTACTAAAACTTTGGCCATTGCGGAGTGTTTCGAAATGTTACATGTCGGTTGTTCAGTAGTTTGAAGGTTTAATGGCAATTTTAACGCTGAGTGAGCCGTACGGCATCCGTCTAACAATGTGGCCGCTATTCCAGAAGAAGCAATTGCTACCGCAATTTCGGATCTCGCACGTACAGTGGCCAAAATCAATGACATGAGGAATGTCTTCCCAGTTCCACCGGGGGCATCCAAAAAAAATAAGCCGCCATTTCCATCATCAATTGCATTAATCAGTGTATCATAGACTTCCCTCTGCTTAGGATTCAACAGAGGTACATTCGTTTGAACTGATTGGATTAGTTCATGTGGATCATATTCACGTTCACATTCCAATTCTCTATTCACCAACAATCAGGATTGCCACTTCATCGATTGTTGGAGCATTAAATGTGCGTTCATGTGTTCCAGCTGGTCTTTTATCTGCTCTGATCACAACTTTATAGTCATCACTTGGCATGCGCTCTAAAGCAGTCTTGAACAGCCTGACCAATGCATGATGTTCATGAAGCATTTGCTGCAGATCTTGGAGAATTGCTCTTTTCGTAGCTGTGTTGATCCCTTGACGCCGGTTAAGTTGTTCTTCCATATTGCCCATGAAGTATATTTGCAAGAATTTATGCTGTGCCTCTTCTATAGGTTGCAATGATCCAATGCGATGGCAAATCTGGCCTTGAATCTGTAAAGTCAAAACCATAGTTATAGTTAGATTTACAAACACTTTTTTTACAAACAGTTTATTTTTCAAATAATAACATGCCATTTTTATTTCAGAGACAAATACAGAAATCTAACAAACTACATTCCAGGTTTTTTTTACAATGATAGAAAATAAAGTTTATAACGTAAATTACCTTAAATTTTTTTTTTTTTTTTTTTATATTTAGATCGACAAATTGACGCCACCCGCCTGATGGTAAGCTGAGGCGACGTCTGGCAATTGAGGGCGACTCTCACAGTACACAGGAATACTATAGAGAGTGGCCCTCAACTTGACGACCCAGTAATGTGCCTCTTCACGCTTCGCTTAAAGAGCCTAGGGTTATATGTTGGAGGAAACACGTGCGCAGGCAGGGCGTTCCAAGCCACCATCGTTCGGCAGAGAAACGATCGTTTAAAACGCTCGGTTCTCGCGAAGACGGTTTCCACGGTATGAGGGTGACATCTCTGGCCGGCACGCGTTGTCCGGGATCGGAAGGGAGAGGGTGGGATCAGGTTGAAGAGCTCTTCAGAACACTCACCGTGGTAAATACGGTAGAACGCGGCCAAGGAAGCAATTGTTCGGCGCTGGGCTAGCGGCTCAAGGCTTCCCGTTACCTCCGGACAGTCTATAATGCGAACAGCGCGTCGCTGCATAGCGTCGAGTGCGTCCAGCAAATACTTCGCGGAGCCGTCCCAGAGGTGAGAGCAGTATTCAACGCAGGGTCTAATCTGCGTTTTGTACAGCAGACACCTCCGGTGCGGTGTAAAGAATCGCTTTACCTTGTTCAGTATTCCTAGTTTCCGCGAAGCTAGCCCAATACATCTCTCAATGTATTTTGTGTTATTGAGCTCTCGACGAACGTCTATGCCAAGGATGTCTAGATTGTCCTTCATTGGTAATATTGCATTCTGAAGAGTGGGTAGGGGAAGGAAAGGGGATTTTTTCGCTGTAAATGCACACGCCTGTGTTTTGTGGGCATTGAACTCGACCAAGTTCTCGGCACCCCATTGGGAGATACTGTCGAGGTTTCGGTCGAGATCACCCACGAGATGTCGTCTCTCCTCCTCTATCACAGATCGCCCCGCCGTCGGACGAACCGAGTAACTCCCGTGCAATGTACTGTCATCTGCATAGCAATGAATGTTCCCGAGGGAAAGCATATCATTGATATGCAGAAGAAAGAGAGTTGGTGACAGTACGGACCCCTGCGGTACCCCGGCATTCACTTGCAAGAAGCGAGAAGCCTGGCCATCGCAGAGGACCCGCACTCGGCGCTCGTTTAAAAAACTGGCAATCCAGCTGCACAGTTGAGGAGGTAGACCATATGCCGGAAGCTTGGAAAGGAGCGAAGCATGCCAGACCCTATCGAAAGCTTTGGCGATGTCCAGGCTAATAGCCAAGGACTCGCCGAACTTTTCCATAGCCTCACCCCATACATGCGTGACGAATGCCAGGAGGTCACCCGTTGATCGTTTTGGCCTGAAGCCATATTGCCGATCATTGATTAGCGAGTGATCCTCCAGGTATCGCATGAGCTGCTTATTAATAAGAAGCTCGAGCACCTTGCAAATGACTGAGGTGACAGCTATGGGTCGATAGTTGCCTGGATCGGATCGATCCCCTTTCTTGGGGATCGGTTGTACGTTCGCCTCCTTCCAGGCCTCCGGCACGAGGCCTGTAGAGTATGACAGGCGGTACAGACGCGTTAATACTGGAGACAACTCAGCAGCACATTTTCGTAGCACCACCGCCGGAATGCCGTCAGGGCCACTGGCTTTCCGCGTGTCGAGTTACCGCAGCACTGCCCGTACATCACATTGCCTGATAACAATATTAGAGGCATAGTGTGGCCACAGTTGGCGATGGCGGGGGGCTGCAGGCCACGGTCATCGACCCGGGAATTAGCCGCAAAGAGGTCTGCGAGCATGTCCGCCTTCTCTTGGGCTTTGTGAGCCAGTGATCCATCAGGAAAACGCAGTGGTGGCAGCGAGGGTTGACAAAAATTTGACTGTACGGCTTTGGCCAGTTGCCAGTATCCACGGCTGCCCGTGGGATGGGATGTGAGCTCCTGACCAAGCCGCGCGACGCGCTGGGCATCCGCTCTCTTGAAGGCCCTCCTGCTGAACCTAGTGGCCCGATTGTACGCTGCTTTGAGGCGGTTCACGTTCGGGTCACGTGCCGCCCGAGCCCTGACCCAGGCGCGATATGCCGACTGTTTTTTCTGGACAGCCTCGGCACATTCACGCCCGAACCAGGGGCGAGCTTTGCGGATGCTGGCGACATCAGTGAAAGGGATATAATATTCTATCCCTAGACTGATCTCGCCAGCAATGGCAGCAGCGCTATCCGGAGGCGCCTTCCGCTTCCCCATATTTCACAATGACAGTGCAACAAGAGAATAGACGGTATTCTCTTGTTGCACTGTCATTGTGAAATATGGGGAAGCGTGAAGACAGGGCGATATTTGGTGCGGCAGTAAGTGACAAAGTGCAGAGGCTAGCTTCGTCTAGAACCGTGTGGTTAGGTCGGAGCCGACCCGCCGGACGGAAGGGCTCCCAAACCCCCCTGATGCAAGGCCGCCGCTACCCCACACCGGTTACCACCCGGAGCGGCGACCCCACAACAGGATTATGCGCAACATGTGGGGCAGCCTACTGGGGTGGTTGGTCCCAGGCGGGCCCCATGACTATGTTGCGGGTGGCCGCGGCAACGCCGTTGCTAAGGGTCTCCCTGGCCGGCGAATCGACCCACACCACCCACACTAGACTCCGCTTCGCCCCCACTGGACCCCTGCCTGCCGCACCATACACCGTCCCGGGCCCGGCAGTGCAGCTGCTGAACCCCTAACGCAACCCAGCCTGGGCTGGGTTACTTGGGGGGCTTTAGCACAGCTGCACGGTGGTACCCCCCCGGACCAACACTGTTGTACCACCTGGTATCCACGTAGGGGCCAAAGCCACCACATGGGTACCGTAATATACGAACCTCGTCCGTTAATCAGCAGGTGCGCCACTAGCAGGTGAGGTCGCTGGGGCCCGATAGATGTAAGAAGGGCCCCTTTGCACCGAAAAGAAGGGCCCCTTTGCACCCAATGCCTTTGCAAAAATGTCGGATTATATCCGTGTTCTTCGATAATTTCCGCCCCAAATGAAGTCATTTGGAAACAGACATTGTATTTTTGAGTGTTCGCTAGAAAATGTCGTGATTCTAGTGTTTCGCCATAAAGCAGGGAGCACAATGACTCTGGTGGCGGGACCAATAATGGCAATTTCACTTTACCACTAAGGCAGCACAAACCAGGCGTTTCACCAGCAAACTTCAATGCTCCACAATGCTGGCAAACAACGTCCATTGGACCAATGCAAACTAAACGATGCAAGCTGTAGTCGATGGTGCAATCATACAGAAACGCTGCTCGATTCAAATCAATACTTGAACCATTTCTTCTTGCACTTCGAAGATTATTCCTCTGTTCATCTGTACGATAAGCTCGACGATTTCTCGTTTCTAACCTAGCCGTTTCACGGGCTGCCTCTCTTTGCTCTTGTGTTTGAGAAGCACGAATTAAGGCCCTTCTTTGCTCCATACTAACGCGGCGCTGTTCTCGTGCAATTTCTCGTTCTCAATCAGATAATTGACTCGCGATATTCCGTTGCCTAATTGCATTACGGCTTCGCTGGGAAAGATTAGATCTTCTAGGACGCGGCATTGTTATTAAAATGTGCACTCGCCTAAAACCACCAAATATAATAACAGTGACAACTTTCGAGACATAGACAATAGCTCAAAGAGTATATAACCACTACGTATGAATATCTTATCAAGAAAAATCATATACAACCTATAAAAAGACATTTACACTTTTGTTAACCTGTAGATTTTTTTTCCTTATTCTTATAACCTTTACCAACTGATTTTTTATTCTTTTTTATTTTGTTCCTTTCCGATGATTTTATGTTTTTACTGTAGAATAAATCTTAGGTATTATTTTCTGGAATTAAAAATTAAATAATTAATAAATAATTTTCGAAAATTAATGGCTAAAACAAACAAATATAACACTACCTGAACTTTGTAGACATTTTACAAAAAATAAATCTCTGAACGCACACATGATGTCTTCAGAAAAAAAAAATTTTTTTGCTTAAAGTTCTCAGCAACCAGGCCATAAGCTCCATAAAAAAAAATAGTTGTTACACTATTTGACAGGATTGTACAACTAATGTTTTACATGTAATAAACAAATCAGCATCTATATCATTGTTTTTAAGATGTATTCTGCTATTCGTGACGGAAACAAATCCAACAAATCAAAAACCATGGCAATCGGTCCAGCCGTTCTCGAGTTATAAGTGTTGTAACAAACACGACTTCCTTTTATATATATAGACATTTACACTTTTGTTAACCTGTAGATTTTTTTTCCTTATTCTTATAACCTTTACCAACTGAATTTTTATTCTTTTTTATTTTGTTCCTTTCCGATGATTTTATGTTTCTACTGTAGAATAAATCTTAGGTATTATTTTCTGGAATTAAAAATTAAATAATTAATTAATAATTTTCGAAAATTAATGGCTAAAACAAACAAATATAACACTACCTGAACTTTGTAGACATTTTACAAAAAAATAATTTCTGAACGCACACATGATGTCTTCAGAAAAAAATAATTTTTTTGCTTCAAGTTCTCAGCAACCAGGCCATAAGCTCCAAAAAAAAAATAGTTGTTACACTATTTGACAGGATTGTACAACTAATGTTTTACATGTAATAAACAAATCAGCATCTATTTCATTGTATCGGCATGGCAATCGGTCCAGCCGTCCTCGAGTTATAAGTTTTGTAACAAACACGACTTTCTTTTATATATATAGATAGATTTATATCTGATATGGGAGAAATATTAGAAGCAACCTCATTGCTTTCAAATACAATAACTCGATGTTTAAATATCGTTGCAACACGATACACTGGAACCTATTATGTTCAGGTAAACTGCGGATCGCGGATCGCGGAACATCGCCAACGTTTACCGTAAAATGCGATCTAGAAATTTTTATATATTTTATTTATTTATTTATTTAGGTACACTAAACAGAAAACCATACAAACATTATAAACTTAAGACTAACGTGTCTTTTACGCGATTATTGAGATATACACATACCTCTTTATTACCCGACGTTTAAAAAAAATAATTCAAACATTCATAAAATACATAACTTAACTAGGTGCTGATACGCTGGCGTCATCCTGCGCTGCTGCATATTGAGCGGAGTGTTTTCGGTAACAGTACAAAAAGCGCGCGAAATTTCTCCCATAGGTTCAACATGTAAATTTTGGTTCCTCAAATAAATATTTTTGGCGCCTTTTTTTAAATTTCTGACTCCGTCACATTTTTTGCATTTAAATCTACTTTAATTTTCTTCAAAAATTTTTAGAATCCGCCAATTAGTTACTGAGATACAGCGTTACATTTAATCGCATTGGAGTCGCTGTATGGGAGCTCCGTTCGCCTACGGCTCACTCAGCTCAACACAAGGTTCAGTTCCAAATTGAGTTCCTAAACTTGTATACTCAACTTGACCAATAATGTAGGAAATTAATAGCCTAAAGTGGAATCAAAGACACCAAAATTAAATACTAATTATAAAAAAAAACAGATGGAAACAAAAAATAAAAAATAACAAAAATTCCTAAAATTTGACTACTATAACTTAGACATAAGTTTCTTTGTATTGAGATTAAATGATAGGGAACCCTGGTAGAACACATCTATTTCGTTATTATGTTGGTGTAGGAGCTCGTTGTATAGACGACACATCCGCACTACCTTTAGAGCGAAGGTGTTTATGAAGCAAAATTTTAATAAAACCGGCATCGTAAATTAATTAGTAGTTATAGCGTCAGAGAAAGGCCTCAGGTTTGAGTTCTGCCGATGACATTAGTTTAATTATAAAATTGATCTAAATATTTGGGAAAATGAAAGAAGCCGCGACTATGGTCTAATATAAAAATGTTTAGTTTTATGTATTTCGCATTCTGTTAATTTTTTATCCGCACTATAGGATTATAGAAGGATGTGTTGTTTATGCAAACCTTTAGACCGAAGGTGTTTATGAAGCAAAATTTTAATAAAACCGGCATCGTAAATTAATTAGCGGTTCCGTAAAACGGGGTTAATAGGGATCAAGGTGTGAATAGGGACAAAACTAAGAAATGTTTTCATTGTTAAAAATAATCGGTATAATATTTGATAGCTTTCTACGTTTTTTTCTGAATTATAGTAGATTTATTTGCCATTGTTATGGCAACACTGAATAAGCATGAAGTTATCTGCAAACGATCAAAAATTACATTTGACAAAACGTCTCGTGCCACCGCGTTTTTATAGCTTTCGAAACTTTGTTGTAAAAAGTGTATTTGTAGGTAAAAGGACACGTGGCGTATAAAAGTACATTATTTAGTGTTTGGACTATCATCTACATTCAAGGATATGTTATTTTTTTGATAAATTATAACAACGGAATAAATCGGCTAATTTTGGGGTGATTAGGAACGTTTAAGGTTGGAATAGGGATGAAGAGAGGTTCAATCAATAGGGACGGTAAGAAGGTGAATAGATACGAGTTACGTGTGAATAGAGACGACTTTGTAGGGTTGTCACTGTGTTATGCATAATGTAGATTACTGTAGATGATGAGAGTTTGTGTGTTTGTGTTTATGCACATATCTAATCCCACCTGCTTAAAGTTAAGTTCAGGTGGTTTTTTTATTATTTAATTAATTTTCTTTTACCTAGTGTCTCATTAACTTTAAGCACTCAGCACTCAAACAGATATTTAAGTTTAAGCAGGCGGAACTCCAATATCAGTTAAAACAAAATATATATATATATATATCCAAGCAGACAAACGCGAAAAGTGACTTTGTTTTTTACAATGTTTTTTACAATAAAATTTTACTCGTAATGATAGTTAAGGTGTTAGAGGTAACAGACATACACTCTCTTTCCCTCTCGAACAGTTTTATTTTTGCCAGCCCTAGCAAATTTCCCTATTAACCCCATTCCCGTACCTATTCACCCCAACTTCAGGGTGAATAGGGATTGCACATGTTTTCGCATTTATTGAATAAATCTAAATGGAAATATATTTCATTGTAAAGATGCTACCAGGACATACATTTAGGTCCTAAAATAGATTCGTACTGTAGGAAAACTACCATAAAACTCTTATTGAAGTTGGGTTTTGTCCCTATTCACCACGTTTTACGGTTATAGCGTTAGAGAAACGCCTCAGGTTTGAGTTCTGCCGATGACATTAGTTTAATTATAAAATTGATCTAAATATTTGGGAAAATTAAAGAAGCCGCGACTATGGTCTAATATAAAAATGTTTAGTTTTATGTATTCCGCATTCTGTTAATTTTTTATTTAGCACACTGTCCAGTTTTTAACATTAGGTACCTATATAGATGTTAGAGCTATGTAGTAAATCCAATTGATTAATTGTAAATATTGTTGTTTGCTGTTGTCTTAAGAGCTAGAGCATTTTCCTGTCATTCGTGTGGTCTTACTGGCGGGCTTACGCCACGCGGATTTGAATGATTTGACATGACACGCACGCGGGTGTAAATACGCATGTCAGGAAAAGCGCCCTTATCAACATCACCGGGGCCCACGTCTTCCTCAACCTGCACGCGGCCCACCTGACAGACAGGCAAGGCTCTGTCAATTTTACCCAAGATGCCTGGAAAGGACAACAGGTTTTCGCCACCTATTATATGGGACCAACAAACAAACGTGGCGCCTGTTTACCGGGTATAAACTGATAGGTATTAACTAGTAAGTAGGTACTACTGTCAATAGTAATACAAAATATTGGTTTACAGCTACCTCTGCCCAAAGTCCTGGTGAGAACGGCGGAGAGTTCTTAACTCAACTGCGGTTCATGCATGAAATGGGTTTGTTGGACGACGCGCTCAATGTGCGCGCACTTCTTATTTGTGCAGGTAAGGAATATAGGTACCCTGGATCTAATATCAAAACCGTGTCCCGCCGCTCACTAAAGGTCCCACCTTCAAGGTGCATCCTACTTGTCCCAGTACGGGACAAATGGCACTGCCTCTGTTTTCTTGTCCACCTCATGGCTTGTTCCAACCTCACTGCGTTAGGGTCTGTCCACTAGGATCCCCTGCTTTGCTCCTCTGGGGGACAAGCCGAACCAAAGATGCTGACCCCCTACATGCCAGCCCTTCGTACACGTTCATAACCAAGATTGCATAACTGGTTATGAATATGGATTTTTTTTCACTGTTTCATAGTTAGCGTCAGAAGGCTGGTTGCCTATAACAAGCGGTTCTGAAACTATATTCAGGAATTGCTATCCCAATTGGATAGCAATTCCAAAGGGCATACCAGTAGCTCTTTCAGGGAATCACTAAAGATCCGGAGAAGGTCGACGCCCTTAGTTTCGGGGGCGTAGTCGCTTCTGAGTAAAAAAAGGAAGCCGCACATCTAGCTCCAACAGAGAGCTTGTCGAGCCTTGCCAGCCTTTGCCGAATCGCAGTGATTTTTCCTCGGTTAAAGCTTACACGCCACACGTCAGTAGATACGTCTGCCAACGTGTTTAAGGGGGCACAGTGGGTACAATACCCCTTTATTCCCATCGACCACCCCCGAACTTACCACCGGGGTGGTGGATGGCACTAATAAGTGTCGTTTACCACCCCGGTGGTGAATGGCACATAATTAGTTTCATCCACCCCCTTCATAGTTATAGTACAGGGGTCTATTCTCATATCGTATTGGACGTTATCAATAGAAATTTATATTAAAACATCTTACACTGGATATCATCTATACATATAATTATATAAAATTTAAGGTTATGTTTGTAAAATCAAAATTAAAATTTATACTAAATAAATATGGAAGTATGTCGATAACAAATACCTATGCAATTTAATTTTTTTTATCTTTCTCAACAACTGTAACAACAAGCAGGCAAGCTAATCTCTAGATCCGCTCGACCGATATTGACGGAACTTTTACTAGTAGATAGCTGAAGTTATAGCGGGTAACACATAATATGCTACTTTTCGTTTAGCTTTTTTCCCTCGGCTTTGCCCGCATAAAGGTCGTACAAGGAAAGTAGGATATGCTGCGTTCTCCCTCGCGCAAAAAGGGATCTTGCTCGCACATAGGCCTTTTTGTCGTACTCGTATAAGAATGAATTGTTCCTGTACTTATCGTCTTCTGTTTTATGTGTGTGCCAAAACTATGCAAAAATACTGCAAAGCACACACAAGTAGGTACTTACGTAACTTGTTGAGTGCATGACAAAACAAAAATATTTAAGTATTAATGATTTTGTAAACCAATTTTCTAAGTACTTGTTTTTTTTTCTTACAACGTTGGTGTTATGTTTTACCAACTGTGTATAAAATAAGTAAGTAAATAATAATAATTGCTAGTAATTATAAAAACGTTCGTTGTATTTCTGAATTAGAATTAGTGATAAGAATACAAGTTCCATTTATTATTTTATTTTTATTTATTCATGGAATATATACATTTTTTATTGCTCACAACTGTTTTCCGCGACTTCGTACGCGTGGAATTTCAATACTTTCAGCTCAACTTATGTAAACCTGCGGGCGATATCTAAAAGTAGTCAAAATAACCCGCTATAACATTATCTTCCTACCGGTTAAAGTCCCGCCTAAATCGGTTTAACCATTCCGGAGACGACCTTTACGCGGGCAAAACCGAGGGGAAAAAGCTAAACGAAAAGTAGCATATTAAATATGTTACCCGCTGTAACTTCAGCTATCTATCTACTAGTAAAAGTTCCGTCAAAATCGGTCCAGCGGATCCAGAGATTAGCTTGCCTGCTTGTTGATACAGTTGTTGAGAAAGATAAAAAAAAATTGCATATTTGTTATCGACTTCCATATTTATTCAGTAAAAGATTTAATTTTGATATTCAATCATAACCTTAAATTTTATCTTTATATATATAATTCTACTGTACGTGTGTATGTCACTGAACTCCTCCTAAACGGCTGGACCGATGTTGATGAAATTTTTTGTGTGTTCAAGGGGATTAGAGAATGGTTTAGATTCACAATTTGGTACTTTTATTTTCGCAGGACAAGTCTGTCGGGTCCGCTAGTATAATTATATGTATAGATGATATCCAGTGTAAGATGTTTTAATATCAATTTCTATTGATAACGTCCAATACGATATGAGAATAGACCCCTGTACTATAACTATGAAGGGGGTGGATGAAACTAATTATGTGCCATTCACCACCGGGGTGGTATACGACACTTATTAGTGCCATCCACCGTGTGCGTTCGCGCAGCGGAATGTTGTTGAATTTAAAGATTTTAATTATGCAGATATTTAGTGTATGACGTCGTGTAATTGTGTATGGTAAAAAAAAATTTGTGCATGCAGCCATTGTGGAGAAATTCACCAAAAACTGATTCCGCTGGGCGAACGTTGTCCTGGTGGAACTTTTTTTAATCCATGGACTTTGTGTATTTGTGTGTAATTGTGTATGTATGAATAAAATTAGTGCATGCATAAACTTCGGAGAAATTTAAGTTTCCGCTACGCGAACGTTTGGCCATTTGCTAGTTTTCATATAAAGCGCTTATATAGGAGAGCTGTAGATTTTTACATACCTTGTTTTGAATTTGTTTATATTTGTTTAAAAAACAAATTTAGAAAAAATCGTAGGGTTTAAAATATAAAAATATAAACGTAAAATACGCTTATTAGGTCTTAGTTCGTAAAGTATGCACTTTGGGGGTCTAGTTTTTCACACGTTTATACAAACCTTGTAAGTGTCTGCAACATCTTGCCAAGTATCAATGATGTTCCGTTAGTAATTAATGAGTTATAGGACAATTTACCATGAATAGACCACTGTTTACAAAGCAGTCAACTATCATGACGTTTTAAAGGAATTGCATAGTAAAATGTATTCCAATAATTAGTGTATTAATTCAACTACTCACGTGCAAAATTTCATCTCATTAAACTCAGTAATTAAAGAGAAACAATTAAAATACTGACAAAGCAGCGAAAACCTACATAACCCATCAAGTTCGGATGGCTACAAAAAAGCGGCCGTGCAATATATTTAGGTAACATTCTAAAATTTACAGTATAATACCCGGTATTGAATTGGTACAGGTGAAAACACTATTGTTGTTTGGATATAATTTATAGGTCATTGTTCATTGGTCATGTTGAGGTTATTTTCTGTATTTGCTATTCATTTAAGAATATTTTCTTGAAAATACCTTTTTTTATACCAATGTTTTAGTTTATAACACTTTTTAAATGTTGATTTATTTTTAGGTATATAAGGCAGACTCTCAAAACTAAACAACTGAATAGTCTAGTTATGTGATCTGTGATTTTAATTTTTATTGAAGTTCGAAATATTATACTTACCCTCATATTCATAATCGTTTATTAAACCTATTTTAGTTAAAACACATTTTAAGTCTATTGCTTTCTCTAACCAATGACATGAAAATTACAATGACATAGTATGTTGTTAACGTTAAGTTTTTATGAACAAGGGACTAGTCATGACAAGCGCCTCAGCTGCGCTCCCGATACACTCAAAATACACGCGCCTGTGCGCGCACATGAGTTGTATGCAAAGTTCTGCCTTTACTAGCTCGCGCTTAATTTAAACGCCTCGGGCACGCTTGTCATGACTAGTCCCTAAGAGGGTTAGAATTTTTTAGGTTATTTTCTGTATTTTCATTCATTCATTCATTCATATACCCACGCCTGTTGTTCCTGAAGGGGTAGGCGTGACATTTCTGTGAACCCACATTTCGCCAATTTTTGGGTTTCTACGTAACAGGTGGCGAGAAATAAATAATAAATACATAATTATTATATGTAATTAAATATATTTTTGTACACGGATGTTTAATTAGAAAAGTACTTGTTAATTGAAAATTTATTTTTATCGTAGATAGTGGCGTTATTATAAAAAATATATTTTTCAATCAAGAAATGCAATTGTTTTAATTTTTCCTAACGCTTGTGTACGCAACTGTACTATATTAATAAATACTGTACTGGAAGGTTAAGAACGTTACTTAGATATATGGCACGGCCGCTTTTTTTGTAGCCATCCGAACTTGGTCGGGTTATGTAGGTTTTCGCTGCTTTGTCAGTATTTTAATTGTTTCTCTTTAATTACTGAATTTAATGAGATGAAATTTTGCGCTTGAGTAGTTGAATTAATACACTAATTATTGGAATACATTTTACTATGCAATTCCTTTAAAACGTTATGATAGTTGACTGCTTTGTGAACAGTGGTCTATTCATGGTAAATTGTCCTATAACTCATTAATTACTAACGGAACATCATTGATACTTGGCAAGATGTTGCAGACACTTACAAGGTTTGTATAAACGTGAAAAACTAGACCCCAAAGTGCATACTTTACGAACTAAGACCTAATAAGCGTATTTTACGTTTAATTTTTATATTTTAAACCCTACGATTTTTTCTAAATCTGTTTATTAAACAAATATAAACAAATTCAAAACAACGTATTTAAAAATCTACAGCTCTCTATATAAGCGCTTTATATGAAAACTAGCAAATGGCCAAACGTTCGCGTAGCGGAAACTAAATTTCTCCGAAGTTTATGCATGCACTAATTTTATTCATATATACACAATTACACACAAATACACACAAATTTTTGGACACATTTTTTTCTTCGTCCATAGATTAAAAAATGTTCCGCCAGGACAACGTTCGCCCAGCGGAATCAGTTTTTGGTGAATTTCTCCACAATGGCTGCATGCACAATTTTTTTTTACCATACACAATTACACGACGTCATACACTAAATATCTGCATAATTAAAATCTTTAAATTCAACAACATTCCGCTGCGCGAACGCACACCCATCCACCACCCCAGTGGTAAGTTCGGGGGTGGTCGATGGGAATAAAGGACAATACCTACCACAGATGAGTAAATACGCCCCTGTATACGTTGGAATCTGCAGATGCCGTCTGCTAACGTAGCTTTAGACGAAGTTTGGTTTTCGTAAGTCGGGCAGTGCTACTACACGAAGCCTCCTATCACAATGCATACATTTTTCAAAACAAATAAAATTATTGCAGGTGACGTGAATGCAGCACTTAACTTAGTTTTTAGTGGAGCCATTGGTGACGAATAACTGCATTGAAGTAAAATTATTGACAGACTCAAATATTAGTCATCATCAGTCATGGACTAGTATACTATTTGTACATTTTCATTTCATAAAATGTCTATATTCGTATAATAAATGTCAATATTGTCGTATGTAATAGTTGATTTATATTAATGGTTTAATGTGGTAAATAAAAACATGAAAAAAATCCTGTTTTTTAATTATACTTTACTATCATCATTGAACATTTGCTAATTTAGAAAAATAGTATTAAACTTAAGTAGGAATATGTTGCTTGTTAATGATGGTGAATGGCAAGAGATAGCAGTTTACGACATGATGAAATTTTGATGAGGTTATGAATAATATTGAATTGACAAGAATTTAGAACTTAGATGTGTCGATCCAGGTTATTCAAAAATGCTGAAGAATCTACAGAAGAATAAGAAATATATACAAATATAATATATCTAAATGAGAAAATTGAGGTTCTACTCGTAAGTTAACAATGTAAAATGTAGTTTCTAATATTCTAAATTCTCAAAAATGTCAATATAATTGTACTTCACTTTCCGCCTCCTGAGAATGTAATTTGTGATTGCTCATCGAACGACAAAAGGAGAGGCTACGTTTTGCAGAGCAGATGCGTAGAATCCGCGCGGAGATCGCAGTGATGACTTGGTAAGGAAATCCCGCACTTGTGGCAATTCATTCTACTCTACCTAATATATCAAGAAAATCAAAATAAATTGGTTTAAAGATTTTTGGTTGAGTTTGCCTTAATATTCATAAATCATTTCTTCATTTTAAAATTCATGTTTCGTTTCGAAAGTTTTTTATAAGTGCTGTTGTCACTCTTTACTCGGCACTGTTCACGTTTTTGCATCCGTCTAAAATACCAGCCAGCATTGTTAGGGCTAGTCTCACCAAACAACTCATGTTCAAGTCTTTTTCTGGCCTCACTTCTTAGAGCAGCCCTTGCGTCGTACCAATTAATGTCATCACTTTTGCTATTTTTTTCATTTTTCTTTTCAACTGGTTTCAACTTACTTAAATTAATATTTTTGAAACTATCTGCTTGAGACAATTCATTAATTAAATGAACATTTTCAGTATCTCTCAATTGATTGCCATCTGGCTTATTAGCATTATCATTGTCATGAAATGAGGTAATTGAAAAATCTTCATAGTCTTTCATGTAACCACCTTTCATTTCCCACTGTTCATATTTATTTCTCCTCTTTTGCTTTTTGTGTAACTTTTGTCTGTCACGTTTCTTTCTGTCTTGTTTGTATTTTTGTCCAGTATATCGGTCGTCTTTTTTTAGCTCTTCTTCACTGACTATTAAATTAAAAAATGTTATATCCTTATCTTGTTTAGATCGTTTTTTACCAATATCTTTTTGTGCTTTGTCAAGTGGTGTATTTACATCTCTTTTCTGTACCTTATGAGATTGCTCAGATTTCAGAGAATCAGCATATGTGACTTTCTTCATTGCTGGTGTAGTTATATAAACATTAGTGTCATCAACTTCTACTGTAATCAGTTGGTCAGCTTCAGGTGTGATACTGAAGGCAGGTAGATTATCTTGAGTTTTAGCATTTTCTTCTTGCAATATCCTTTGTTCCTCAGTTATGCTACTTAATGGACTTTTAGTAATTTTTTCAATGGTTTCTTGCTCATGTTTCATTCTTTTTGCAATTTCATCATCTAGCCAACTTTTATTTTGTTGATAAATTTGTGTCAATTTATCAATATCTCTTGTAAATTCTTTTTCAAAATCTGGCTGGACTAGATGTTTTTGTAGTTTTTTGTCAACATTGTCAGTAGTCTCTTTATCAATGCATTTTGTAAATTTATCAGTATTCTTAGTATGAAGGGGCTCTTCATATACTCTCTTACATCTTTGTGGCCTAAATGCAACTTTATCACTTGTGTGGGGTTTCTTCTGCTGTACATTATGTTGTAAACTGTTGCTTAGAACTGTGAGTTCTTTAAGTTTGTTCCTCAAATATGTATTTTCTTCCTGTAGTTTATACAGATTTGATAGTATTTTGTTAATTGCTGGTGTAGCATGTATTGAACACTCATTCCTGGCTCCCCACATGTGACCAATAGCCACACCAGCAGCTGTGATGACACTACCTAACATAATAATGTTAAGCACTGTGCTCAGGCGCTTATTTCTTCTATGCACATATGTTTTATGTTTACCTGTGTTATGTGCAAGAAAATCTTCATTTCTGATACATTCTTCATGATCATTAATGCTATTTGATGGCAGAGGGTTAAATGTAATAAATTGAGTAGATGGAAGTTTTGCAGGATGGTTCTCCTCATTCACGTAACTGTCAAGGATCATCTCACAAGGAGTTACCGCATCAGGCTCACTGTCACTAATAATAGATATTCCATCTGTGTCCTCATCCTTATCTATATTATCTGTTGCTTCACTGAAAAACGACCCATAATTTAATACATAAAACTCTTATAATATGACTAGGTACTACACAAATTAGCTAGCTGAATAGTTCCACGATATCAACTTACTATTTAGAAAAGTGGTCAACAGGACCATCTGTAAAAACCTGTTTAGACATAATCCAATAAAAAAGGTACACTTACTGTTTGATTAATGCACTATTTTCTGTACAGTCTGCATCATCTCCATATGTAGGGCTCGATTCCAAAATTGTCCAACTTTCCCCAGAGTCTGAGTCACTGTGGTCCACATTAGATGCGTCCATTTAAAAGATCTACAATACATATAGAAAGTATCAAGGTCGAAAAATAGGCACATGAGACCGAAATTACTGTCGGTTCGCATATTTGTGCAGATGGTATAATAAGGATTTGCGCATTAAAAATTCTTACCTGAGTGCGCGCCCCAAACAAAAATTGTGATTTCAGTACTGCTCAGAACGGGCCAGATACACTGAAATTTTAATATTTCAAAAACTAATATTTTTGTGACATGTTTTATATTTTGTTTTTATAAAAATACAATGTCAACGTCAAAATTGCGACTCTGTTTTGTTTTGAATGAATCGTACTGAGCAAACAATAAATAGACGGCATACTGAATGAACTATGAACCAATGAAATGTATTGATTGATTGAATGGAAAAGATCTTGTTCGTTTTTAAGATGGAGACACGTTATTTGCCTATTATGTACTTCCATGGCAAGAAAGCACTCAAAGTATACAAGTATACTTGTGAGTGCTATATTACACGTGCTGAGTACGGTGAAAGAGTAATCGCGAACCTTTCCTTTCTTTAGCCACACACACACGCGACGAGTGGCGAGGGACGTGTGGCTATGCTCACTCGTCATGCTGATCGCCTTGCCGCTTGACTCGCCAGTCACTCGTGCGTCACTCGGCAAGTGAAGTATTTCTCGTGCGCGATAAGTTGTGACTTGCGCTTTAATCACTATTAGTAATTAGTATAAAGTTGTGCTGTTACCGACAACAATACAAGCGACAACTATAAATAGCTACAACGACCTGAACAAACACATGCCGGCGCGGCGGCGGCGCCAGCTGCTGTTGAGATCACAAGGTCTAAACTTATCGCTCAAGAGTTATAATAGTTTCGCAATTTGAGACAAGGGGAGTGACTCGGAGTGAGTGGCAGCTTGCTAGGAAAATATTCGCGACAAATGCGAGGAGCAATGGTAGGGGATAGTCTGGCTACAGCATTAAGAGTATGCGAAACCTTAATTTTAAAAGAAGAACGACTTTATTATAAGCCTATGAAATTAATCATTATTGAGTCTATAGTTAAAATTAATTTGATATCCAGTTCATCATTTCAGCCTATCATATCCAATTCTGAACATAGGCCTCTAAGGGCTTCATAGCCCAGCATTGTTTACTAGGTCGTCGGTCCATATGGTAGGTTACCGTCCCGTACTGTTTCCGATATCTAGTTAGCTATGATATATTATGTAAGATGTTGAATTTTTATATAATGGCTATGTAATTTTTATAGAGAACAGCTGTTCTCTTTGAGACAGTCTTGAGAATGCCTCGTGAGTAGGTGAAACATATGTCGACGTTTATAATGTCTTCTATTTAGCGAAATTAGTGCAATTATATAAAAATTCAACATCTTACTTACCCCATTGTTTTAGCTAAAATCGTTCACGAACACCACAAAATCACGGTTTATCCTCGATCCTCGTAGGGGTAGACATAGGCTTTCATTACGCAAACATTTGGCCAGTCACTGTTGGTCTCACGTACCGCGTACCTACACTACGTTTTTAGTAATGCACCCGCGCACTCGAGTGGGCAGTGGGCAACAGGCCTAATTAAGGAACTCTCAAAAGATCAGTCCGCAGATGCAGTCTCAGCTCAGGTAGTTCAGACGGTTGATAAGATTGAAGTTGGCTACGAAAATTAGTCGATAAGGTTCAAAATTGAACAAAAAATAACCTATCTGAACGAACCTGCAAGGCGATCTGTCGTGTGTGGGCTGCTTAATATAGGTTGTATTTATTGTTCCTTCTTCAGTAACTATTATTTTAAATTCAGTTCCATTCCAATATGTTCTTTGACAATTCGAGATTTCGTGAATTAAGAAATTATTAGTCTTGTTTTACCCTTTTTAGGGTTCCGTACCCAAATGTTAAAACGGGACCCTATGACTAGGCTTCGCTTTCTGTCCGTGTGTCACCAGGCTGTATCTACCGCCGGGCGCCACTGGAAATACGTTCTGCTTGTAACCAGAGACGCCCGGCAACGGACGTTAAAGCGGCCGCGGCCTTGGTCGCGGAACTAAAAAAAAAAAAAAAAAAAAAAAGGCTGTATCTAATGAACCGTAGCTGCCCGGCCACACGACTCGACGAATGGTGAGTGAACTTACTCGCCTCGTCACTCACCTCGCTGCGCGTCGCTATAATGTGGACGGTGGCGTTATACAAAACCCTTCGTGCGCGAGTCTGACTCGCACTAGGCCACTTTTTTTAATTTCCGCCCAAAGTCCATTGCCAGAAGTCTCGGGTACACCCTCTTAAAAGATAACCCCAGGGCGCCAGCAAAACTATTGTTTATGCTGGCGCCCTGGGGTGCCAAAAGGTCGTCTACAGTTATATTTGAGGGTAGCCGAAAGGTACCGACCTTTTGGCACGAATCAAAGCATAGTGAAGTATTAGTATTACAAAAAAATATGTTAGGGAATGGAATGTTATATTTCATATTTATTTGTACTTGGATCTTCAATAGCATGCTGGTTATCACATGTGAAGGATATAGTCATAGCATATCTCGTACCAGAGGTTACTTTCTCTACATAATGTAGGTTCTCACTGCCGCTCGTAAACATACTCAGTCGCGCTTTTCTTGGCTCCACAGTTTTATTGGACTTCTCATCAACAAAAATGAATCTCCCACCCTTAAAATCCATGTTATAGTCTCCAAGATATAAAAGTGTAGTGTAGTGAAAGGATTGGTAAGTTTCCTGAAATATAATAATATATTTATTTTATACTTACATAATTAATATTCTATTAATTTGTTTTAAACCAAATTACGTAATACCCGTACGACGTTCTATTGAACACTGTTAGTTTTAAACCGTGTAGCCAGCGAAGCGCTTTGTTAAAACAACATATTCAATGGTGTTTGCAATTGTGTATTCCAAGCATAACATGATTTTTAAGTAGCCGTTTGTAAAATATTCATGGTACTTATTAAAATGAAGTCAACCATTCAACAACTGTACTTACTGACACTATAAGATATTAACAAATGAGAAACATACTTTGTCTACATGAGGATGCCAATATTCATCGTGAATGGTCACTGCCGACTTTGAAGTTATTTCAGAAAAAAATGTAGGATGTGTCAAATATATTTTACTTGGGTCCACTTCAAAGTGATGAGCTACAGAAATTTTAATTTTTTCCTTTATGACCTGCAAAGAATTTTAAGATTAATTTTCACAGACAACAAAAACAAGATGTTAAATACACTTAAAATGTTGCAGAACACTTACCCTATAAATATTAAAATCATTTTGATTAAACAAGTTTTTACCAGTTTCATGTTTATAAATATTGATGAAATGTTTCCCCAGTGAGAGTGCACCACTATGCAAGTCTAGAATTGAAGCACCACCAGATGAACCTCCTAATTTGAGACCTTTTTTAGCAATCCCCAATAGTTCATCAGCTTCTCGCAATGATATTACTTTGTCAGTTACAAATCTCTTGCATTCTTTGGGGAAACATCCTTCAAAATTATCCAACTCGCTTCTGTATGATGGAGAACATTCAACTATCAAACCTTTACCAACTAAAATCTCAGATTGTTTTGCAAATGTCTTGTATTTATCATCTTTTGATGAAAAATATACCACTATCAGTAGACAAAATATCATAACACTTCGTGATAGTACTCGCAGAGATATATTATTTTTCCTGAAATTAGTTTTTAAAGATGAAATTAATCTATTAGTATACTTTCTCCAATCTAGTTTATTATAAAATACTAGCGGACGCCCGCAGTTTCGGCCCGCTTGACAAGTTTCAAACAAAAACCTTCCTGGAGTACCACTCAATCCAATGGTGAAAACCGCATCAAAATCCGTTGCGTAGTTTTAAAGACTTGCATATAAGCATACATACGGAACGGATTGACTTAGTTGATACTATGTTATGATTATGCTACATAGCAAAAATTTTTACTGTTTCAGTGGTGTGGTCGGTAGTGCATCAGCTTTCGACTCATATTTGTGCGATTCGCAGACATTTATTTCGAAGTTTGGGTGATTTCTGTGTGTGATATTGTATGTATTTAAAAGAAAAAACAGTGCTAGTTCAGGTTGAGTGAGAATCAGAGCTAGACTAGTCTCACATAATAGAAAAATTGCCTACAATTAACTTACTGCTTGTTAATTTCATTTGTGACAAGTGCAGCATCTTTCACTTTATTTTTAATTTGTGTTTCATCACTTTTACTTCTTTTTTTTACACTTTGCATCTTCTTCAATTAGGTAGATGCCTGGTGCCTAGAAGGTACTTGTATTATGTAGATATTTTTATTGTCTAAATATTAGCGTGCTTGCGTAACGTAGCTTCTTATGATCTGCTCTGTAGATAAAATAATATTATTATAGTTGTGAAGTGAATAGAAATTAGTACTATTATCAGATTGATTAACAGTCCCTCTGATGATTAGGTATGTTAGCAGAGGATTTCAAAGTTTACGAAATAACACATAGTAACCGATGAAGCTGCAAGCCGGTAAGTAATCATAGACAGTAGGTATCATAAGTATATAGGTAGGTAATAAGGAAACCGGTGATGCAGCACAGCAACAGAAAAAGCAAAATACAATAGAGTGCGAGTCGCCCAATAAGCGAAAAATAAATAAAATAATATCAGCTATGAAGTACGACTGTAAAAGTAAAACTAACTCTTCTCGTATCATAGAATCTCAGATCTCAATCAATATAAATATCACATCAGAACAGAATGTTATTTTTTAAGATAGGTAGGTACATAATATTATTGTTGATTTGTTCTGTATTTATTTTTACAAATAAATGTTTTTTTTTTTTTAGTACTTTTTTATGGGAATTTATGGCTTGGTTTCAAGACCTTATGACCTAGACTTTTTGAGTACCAACTTTTTTATAAATGAAGACAGAGTATAATGAATAATGTTCATTCAATACAATTCAAACATTCTTGTAGACTAATACGAGCATGGAAGTTTAAGGTCTTTCATGTTTGTAGATGGAAGATTGTAAATAGCCTGGAGTATTATCCACTAAAGTCCAAACAATTAGTGGATAATACTTAACCCATTGGTTGACACCAACGCACCATTTGCGTTTTACTAGATTCCTAAGTGGTGCCACCTACACCCTATGTGCGTTGACGTACCTTTGCACTTTTACTGTCGATGGTTAAGAATTGGTAGTATTTTGTCAAAATCTCTGGTAACATTTAGTTCCGGAAAAGAATTTTAAATATAACAACACTGTCGGTTTTCTGTTTGAGCTGTCATTTTTATGAAAAAAACGAAGTAGCGCCAGAACTGATATTTTCAAAATTTTATGTTGGTTTTACATTAGTTTTCAGTGAGTGTTTGTAGTGTATTTTTTTGTATTGGTATAAAGGTAAGCTATATTATTCATTTTATCAATCTTCTTTGTTATTTCATAATGTAGTTCTAAAGATAATTGCATGCACGCAAACCGATCGTTCAGAGGCATAGTAGTAAAATCAATTCGTGGTTAGTGTTATGTAAGATGAATTTGACTATTTTTTATAATTTCTTTTGTGGCTAACCGTTGGAATAATCAAAACTAGTTATCCCAAAGAACTTAGTATCCCCTTAAATAAAAAAAAAAATAATAATATTTAATGCAAATGTGTGTATTATTAATTAGGGGTTTTAGGGGAATTTAGGAGTTGCGTCAAATAATAGGAAGAAGTTAATAAGTTAATTGTGTGCGGAGACTTCAATGTAAACATCCTAAAACAGTGTAAGAAAAAAACTCAATTTTAAAATTTATTTCAGATAATTATGATAATACTATATAACTATGATAATGATAATGAGAAAATTATGTGTAGGCCCATAACCTCTTATAGAATTAAAGAATTCAAAAATTTGTTCGAGAAAAAGCTTAATTCTATAGTTTATATAGTTATATAGTTTATATTTTGATTTTGATTTTTTGATTTAATAATCCTGAGGTCCATTATAATAGTTTATTTGGTACATTATCTGATGCTTTTTCAGACACATTCAAACAAAAATGCCAAAATCGTAGTGTTAAAACTAAATTTTATGAGTGGGTAACAGTAGGCATTTATAAAAGTAGACGAACGCTGTTTGATCTATATGCACAGAAACGATACAGATTTGATAAAAGTTTCATTGAATATGTTAGGAATTACGCCAAAGTATTCAAAAAAGTATGTAGACAGACTAAATCCATTCACATCAAAAGGAAAATAATTGAGGCTCCTAACAAAATAAAAGAAACATGGAAAGTTATAAACAAAGAGTCAGGTAAATGTAAAGTGAGGGATACTGTTACTAAAATTAAATTAGAAAAGAAGAATATAACTTCTCCGAAAGGTATTGTAAATGCATTTGAAGATTATTTTACCAACATTCCATTTAAAGTCACTTCTTCTGTTAATTCATGTGCCCACAGTGCTGTGGCCCTTCTCGAAAGTAATATTGGTTCTTCATCTAAATTTAACTTCAAACATATAGACCCCAGTGACATCTTGAAAGCATTTAAAAATCTCAAAATTAAAAAGTCGGAAGATCACTGGGGCATATCAGTTAGCTTAATAAGTAATGTAATTGATATCGTTGCACCTGACTTGGCACTAATTTTTAATGAATATGTAGATGAAGGTATATTCCCTAACCTAATGAAAAATAGTAGACTAATATCATTATTTAAGAAGGGATCTAAGTCAGAACGTGGTAACTACCACCCCATTTTTATTTTGCCAGCTCTGAGTAAGGTGTTTGAGAAAGTGATGCTAAATCAAATGCAAGTCCACTTCACGACCAACAATCTTTTCCACAGCCAGCAATTTGGCTTTACTCGCGGAAAATCTACCACCGATGCGGGAGTAACCCTTGTTAGCTTGATTTACGACGCATGGGAGGGATCGCAGGATGCCATTGGGGTATTCTGCGATCTGTCTAAAGCATTTGATTGTGTTGACCATCAGACACTTTTGCTAAAGTAACGTCGGTATGGTTTTGACAAAAAATCCTTAGGACTATTAGGATCTTACCTGACAGATAGGCTGCAGACTGTTCATGTGAACAACGTTAAGTCAAATGTAACTAACGTCAAAATAGGCCTCAGGGATCAATTCTAGGGCCTTTTCTCTTCTTGGTTTATGTTAATGACTTGCCTTGCATGATCGAGGCACGAGCTGGCATAGTAATGTTCGCGGATGATACATCACTTAAATTCAAAGTAAATCGGCATAGTACAGATGCGAATAATGTTAATAATATTTTAAATGATATTTAAAATTGGTTTTCTACAAACAACTTATTGTTGAATGCAGAAAAGACCAAATGCGTTAAATTTACAATGCCCAATGTCAGACAAGCAAACGTCCATGTCGTGCTGGGTAGCCAAAGGTTAGGATTTGTAAATAACACTACCTTTTTAGGAATAACAATAGATTCTAAATTACAATGGGGTGACCATATCACCATTTTAGCTAATAAGCTTAGCTCTGCTGCATATGCTGTGAGACGGATTAGGCAGTTGACAGGATGTAGCTACTGCTAGGCTAGTTTACTTTGGCTACTTCCATAGCTTGATGTCCTATGGAATACTACTTTGAGGAAATGCAGCAGATATAGAAACAATTTTTATATTACAAAAGAGGGCAGTCCGTGCCATTTATTGTTTAGGTAAAAGAGATTCTCTTAGGGAGCGATTGTAGCTTCCCAATATATATTTGATAACATACTGTATGTCAGGAAAAATATATCTAGCTATACTAAAGTAAGTGACGTTACAGACAGAATTCTACGTAATAAAAATAAACTACTCCCTCCGTGTTATCGGCTTAGCAAGGTTAGTCATTCTTTCAAGGGGGAAGGTATACGCTTTTATAATAAATTGCCTGAATCGATCCTTTGTATGCCCGACAATAAATTTAAAACCTTTATAAAGACCACTTTATGTCAAAAAGCATATTATAAGACAGTTGATTACCTTAATGATAAAAGTGTCTGGCTTGAGCATGGTGCAGGCGCCTCCTAAAATGCCGTAATTGTAGCATATTTTGTACTTAGGCGACTAAAAT
Source organism: Nudaria mundana (assembly GCA_963556515.1). NCBI lineage: Eukaryota > Metazoa > Arthropoda > Insecta > Lepidoptera > Erebidae > Nudaria > Nudaria mundana. The sequence continues at coordinate 9,322,611 of OY748300.1, read as the reverse complement.
TTTTGTTGTATTTTACACTCTTTTTGATTTTGACACGAGACCAATGTAGTACATTCGTCCACATTTAGTCTTATGAAAATGTGTAAATGAGTCAATTATTTGAAAAGAGTGACCGAGAGTTTTATTGCCAGGTTCTTTCTCTCGGTTCTTTCGTTACTCATTGCTTTGCGAATCTGGCAGTACATGTAAATATAGAAGCAACGACATTTATTATTTTAAGTACCTACTGACGTTTGTAAGAGCCATTTAGTGACCTATACAAATAAATAAATCATTTCATTTCATAATTCTAATTGAAAAACGCGACGGACGGACAGACAAATTGTCGTATTAAATACATAGATTTTATGTGAAATTACGGAAGTATAAGGTAATTTAAATTAGGTAATAATTTTTCAAGTTGTTGTTTGTTGACTTTTTTTTCGAGCAATACGGCTGGTGCAAATGTTTTTTTTATATAAATTAAGTTTTTATTAAAAATCTTTCAATTTACCAATATCCTTTATTTATTCCAAATTTTCCAACAAATACTGATATAGGTGCGTAACTAATTATATTGTTATGTTGCATAACACTTTCCAAACACGAACTCACCTGGGTCGTTGGTGGCACTGCCCAATAGAATTTCTTCATCAGTGCCAACGCACAGGGTGCGACTGCAAATTTTTTATATTTTCTGCATATATTTATGCAGTTTACATGTAAAAAACGTAATTTTCCTAAGTTCTTTAACCTAAATCAAGAAAAACATCAAGTGGCACCTAGGTGTAGTTTTGAAAAATGTAGTAGCAACCAATGGGTTAAATCAGGTTAAAAAAACCGATACTTTACGCTAAATTGGCAAACTTTTTTATACGTCATTATGTAAATTATGAGATGGCTACCCAAAGATTTTTAGTGAACATAAGTGAACTAAAAGTTCAACGAACTTATTGTGAATTCTGACATTAGTTTCATAATTTGAATAACCCTTTACAACCTGACTGAAAAATTTTTCGTATTTGGTATTTTGACATAATATTATTATTGTTAGTGGGCCCAGTAACCTAGGAAAAATAATTTAAAAAATCAGGAAAGCCCAGTTTCCCGGCAATTTCCCTGCACGACCGTGCACCTCAGGTATAATCTGATATATGCATGATCGTGCATATCTTTGATATTCTTATGTTTAAACACAAATAAAACAAATGAGGTGCAAAAAAATTGTTTAATCTGTTCTGTAATTGCTAGTCCCATACATAAATAATCATAAATGAACATAAGAAACACTTTGTAAGTATCTGTAATCAGCCTCAACAGGTTTTATAGTTAGGGTTTTTTTGTCCCATCTTTTAATTATCTCAGTATGAGTTGATCCAGTGCAGTTAGAGGCGATTAAAACAGACTTGTTGTCTTTCCACTTCACTAAAACAGCAGGTGCTCTAACCATTTGCTGGCTTTCACCACGGAACATTTGCCTGTCGTTTTTAAATTTGAGGGAGGCTCTATCGGGCACTCTGTTATACATAATAGTTCCTGTACTGTGAAGGTTGCGCTTTTGCATTTCTTCTATCAATGGAATGGTTGTGAAGTGCCTATCGTGGTAAACACAGCTGTTTGCAGGAATACTTCTAGACAAATGTAGGACAATTGATGGACCAAGACCAAGAGTCAAAGTCGAGCATCAGGCCATCACTCGTTGTAAGAACATAATTCTTGAGTCCTACAGGGCGGGGTTTGTTTTTTACAACCTGTCTTAGTGGGCAACGTCCCGTAAAAGAGATCATCTGTTCATCAATAGAAAAAAAGCCAACGATATTCCAGTACACCAGTACATGGATAATCTAGGGTATGGAATACAACCCATGATTATATGTATACCGAAAAGCTGCATAATCTCAGCTTTAGAGGTTTTTAATTCGCGGCCAGTTTTTCGCAAATAGTATAAATTAGTGCAATTACTAACGAGTTCATAGAAATCGTCATCGAAATAATCTTGTAAGTAAATAATTGGTGATCTCACCACATGAACAGGTCGATCAAGGTATGTGTGTGGCAAATCTTCAAACGTTGTTGACTCTCCAGCGACGTGGGCGGGAACCAAAGCGACTAGGACGTGCTGAAGTTGTTGCCCTTATTGGCGGTGACCTGGTGGAAGGTGCAGGATCAGGAATGTCTTCTATATTATTTGCTTGCTCATCCAAACCATCAAGGAAAGCCTGATTAAAATTCAGGTTCTCATCTTCAAAGTCGTCGAAGAATTCTTCGATTTATGACTCATTTCCTTCTCTTAAAGCGTTATAATTTCATCTTCGCCAAGAACATCTAAAAACAACAAAACAAATAGGGATATATTACACGATAATTAAATATCAAAAATAGGTTATTTACACAAATAAAGTACAGTTGAACCCTAACAAGCACGTACGTGCATTTTCAAATTACATGATCAATTAGTAAAAAACTAACGAATTAAATTACTTTAAAATGCACATAACAGATTTATTACTTCACAATAAAGTGTGTTCAATAACATAAATCATAATTTTGAAGTAAATACTCTGTGAATAAAATACTTACGTGAAGCGCCTCTTCCGCCAAAAAACGCAGCCATCTTTCACCAGGCACTGCGGCTCATTAACACGTCATAACGTGTAAAAATGTTTTTATTCTAGCGCGTAAGGTCATGCACGATAGATCGATGCCGGTTGCGTTCGGAAAAACAAAATAAAAAGAGTGCCAGATTTTTTTTAAGTTAAATGCACGCTTGTATGAAGTCGGGTGTAAAGGGTTAAGAACATTGAAACAAATACCGTAATGGCACAAAGGCCTGTGAAGCCATGCCAAAAATTCTCAAAAAAAATAAATTAATCAATCACTACGTACGTTTAATTAATGGCAACATTAAAATTGGCAAGGCAACAAAAAAAACACGGCGGTTTTGTAGTTTTGTATGTTGACTACGTTTGCTGCATTTCAATATCAATTTTATTTTGAGTATTGGTCCAAATTTTCCGTGTTTCTTTATTAATCAGGTGGTAGTGGTATCATGTTAGTTCATTAACTGCCGAAACTTGGGAACATCGAGTTGCTATCCAAAAACTAAAGTAACGTCATGTACCATCCCGATGTAAATGAATTTCTTAACCCGGAGCATCTGCACCTTGTCCGACATGAGTTATGTATGTATTATTAATTATGTTTGTTTTAACCTTGTGTAAACAAGCCTTTAAAATTGTAATACTTAAAGAAATTTGGTAGTAGTAGGCCACTATTTTATAAAAGTACAGTAGTAGCAGTAAAAATCGTCATATAGTACGTGTGCCAATATTCTTTTGGTTTTGTTGTTCAAAAGTATGTTTTAAAATAATATTCATTTGTAGATGCTATAAATACAAACGGTATAGAAGTTGCTCCGTGTGGTGTGAAGTATGTGCCCACTCACACTGAAGATGGAATACCAATCCGCAAGCTGTATGTGTCAAATTTACCCCCAAAGGTAAGATAATTATAAAATTATATTTGTTACGGTATTTTATGGGCCTATATATATCCTTGGTTGACATGGGACTTTTTCCTATACATTGCCACAAAAGGTATAAAAACGGCCAAGTGCGAGTCGGACTCCGTGCCCAAACGGCAAAAAAATCACGTTTGTTGTATAGGAGCCCCCTTCAATGTTTATTATATTCTGTTTTTTAGTATTTGAATTTTAAGCGGCAACAACAGAAATACATCATCTGGGGTACCACAGGGATCTGTTCTCTCGGCAACGTTATTCCTGCTACATATAAATGACCTGCCTAGACCCGGTATGTTTAGGTATGCGGACGATAGCACGGTTGCAGAGAGATATTTCTCCAGTGCAAAGGCCAAAAAACCGGAAATCGACGATCTTAGAGTGGCAATGGTTGAACGCACTAACTCACTAACTAACAGTGTCTGACTGGGACGATGCTAACCTTGTCACATTCAACACCACGAAAACCCAGGCATGTCTTTTCTCCGCCAAAAAGGTTCACCAAGACTCCTACTTTCCGGGATGTCCCTGTACCTGTGACTCAGCATCCAACCTGAACTTTGGAAGCTACATAGAATCCAGGGCTAAAACAGCTTCGAAAAAAACTAGGCATCCTCTCTAAGGTGCGTAAATATTTTACCTCAAGTCAACTGCTGAGTCTTTACTCAGCACAGGTTCGCTCCTGCATGGAGTACTGCTCGCACCGTTGGGATGGATCCCCCCGCTACCAGCTGGGCTGGCCCTGGAAGCTATTGACAGACGTGCCAGAAAACTTATAAGTGATGAGGTGCTCACAAGCAACCGACTTCAGAGCATCGACCATCGCCGTCTGTGTGTCTTCTACAGGTTACATTTCGGAGAGTGTGTGCAGGAATTGCATGAATCAATTCCACCAGCACCATTCCATCATCGGACATCAAGATGTGGTCTGAGATTCCATCTGTATGTGGTCAATATTCCACCTCTTCGTACCTCTCGATTCGCTTCTTCTTTCATCATGCGAACCGCTAGGGAATGGAATTACCTTCCAGCGTCATTTTTCCCCGATACATATAATCTTGGGATTTTCAAGGCAAGAGTAAATAGGCATTATTTGAGTTTGCGTACTTTATCTTAGACCGCATTGTTACTACTTGCATTGTTACATCAGGTAAGATTGCGGTCAAACGCACTCAAAGGAGATTGTTCATTTTGCAATAGACCGCCGTTTCGTAACAAAGAATTTTGTATGACAGCTACAATCGGATATTAAATTGGATTGATATCGTACTTTCATAGGAAATTAAAAATATTCTGTTATTTTGTGGGGTTTTCTCTCATTCTTCGTTTTGCCGTTAAAATTAGAGGTTAGTTTTGAAGCAAATGTCCAAATGTTGAACATGGATTTAATTCAAATAAGCTAGAAGTAATAGTTCCAACACACTTATAAATAACCATGACAATGGCGGCCACATCATTGGGTGTACCCACTTGTAAGTGACGCACCTGCCGATAAACGGACAAGATACTGACAAATAAAGGGCATGTACGCCCCTGGTGAAAAGTGGATGTACACATGCCTCTGTATACCCTTAGATATAAATATTTATTTTGGACATGCTCACACAACGTCATCTAGCCTAAGCTTGTATTAGGTATCTACTTATAACCAATCAACCACATATACAAAATCACGTATCTAGGATCTTGATAACTGATACACATACATAGTTTGTAGGTATATTTATTTCTAAATAGATACCTACAAACAATATACATCTATACTATTATATAATTGTAAAGTGGTCGTGTCTGTACATTGGAGATATTTGAAAAAAAATACTTGGGTTATGTTATGTTAACGATACTGAACACGAAAATATATTTTTTTAATTTCCTGTCTGTTTGTCTGTTTGTTCGCAATGGACGCAGAAACTACTGAACGGATTTTGATGCGGTCTTTTTTATTAGACGGCTTGGTCAGACTTAAAATCTTACGTTTGTTTCATCGCAATCGGTTGATTAGAACCGGAGATGTGACCAAAAATATAAAAAACTGAATTTAACGGAGATATATATAGATGTCACTTTTTATTATTATTGGTCAATTTATGATGGTATGTTTGGTCGCGATAACCGACATCCACGCGGGCGGAGCCGCGGGCAACAGCTAGTAGAAAATATATTTAAGTAAAAGTAGTAATTAAAAGGAATTTTCTACGTTCGACGTCATTTATTATTTAAAATATTAACTCATAACAGTCTATAACAATATTCCTCCTTCCTATTGACTTTTACATCCACTGCCCTCCTACTAGGTAACTCGGTAGGTATAATGACCACAGTGCACTGCTTCGTTTTGTTCTCAGTGTAATATTAAATGTAAACCAATGCATTTACGATCTACTTATTGCAATCATCCAAGAATAATTCATCAAGGTAACTCTTGGTAACTCACTGAAAAATGTAGTGTTGAATCTTGGTGTCGATGTTATAGCTTTTGATACTCCATAATATACCATAGCAAGGTCTTCAGTCATATTCATATCTCTTAGGAATTGTTTGCATAATATGGACAAAAACAACGAGTCGAATAGTGTTTTCTAACCATCGCTTGAAACTACAATACTAAAATACGATATTAATCACCAATGTCTATGAATTTCTACGAGAAACATTACATATTTATCCCTTAGATTATAATATTAATTATAATTATTTAGAGTAAACAATCTAAGATTAAGAGAATTTCTAAAAAATACCAAATTGTCAAGAGGACATTTGTTTTGACTTTTGATGTAATTGCTTTTTTATTATTTGTCAATTCAGCCTGGACTTTATGTAAATCTTCAAAACATTGTTTTACATTATTTAATTATTAAAACTAGTAAATTGAGTCTGTTATTCAATTTGCTTTATGAGAAAACATACGTTTACTTTAAATCTGTAGTGTTCTTACAAAAAAAAACAGAATTTCAAAATGTTGATAATAATATTTTCAAAAAGTTTAGTAAGAACTACACCACCTCTTCATATGATTCGATCCGATACTCTTATATTTGTCTATGAATTTGATTCATGACATCCGGTCCGACATAGTGCATTTGAGTAAGAAGACAATTAAAAACGATGACACCACTAATTATTATCAAAGTATATGATTTCGTTCGAGTGAATTAAAAGATTGTTAAAAAAATGTATGATTTATCAATTTACTTAGGTAGCCATACACTTTTTATTTAGGTTTTTAAAAATGAAACGGCTTTTGAACATTCTCCTTTATTCATAATAAAAAAAGAAAAAAATCATTTGTGAAAATTTCAACTTCTAACTAGGTATAACCGTTCACAAGAAACAGCCTGGTGACAGTCAGACAGACACCAGATCATCAATTACGGGTCCTTTTCAGTAACATAGGCATAACTATAAGATATTAGGCACCTAATTTATTGTGTTACTTAGCATGTTCTAAAACTTGTTAACAAAAGGTCATATTGTAAATATAATTGTCGCTTGTAATATGGGGAGTATTGCCAGCGAAGGGAAGTGGGCCTCCGAAGCTCTCATACCTACACCGAGTAAAACCTTGCAAATCCTTATTTTTCTTACGTTCATTGATCTTTCGAATTTTTGTAAGATTTTGTATTAGAGACAAGTTGTCCCGGCGAACTTCGTACCGCTTAAAATTTTACTTTTAAACCTTCCCTGGACTTTCAGGAATATTTCAAGACCACAATTATCCAAATCGGCCCACCCATTCCCGAGTTTTAACGAGACAAACGAACAGCGATTGATTTTTATTTATATTTTTATTTACATAGATATTGCAGGTTTATCACCTTTAAGAAACAATTTAAGTGAGGTCAAATAATGAAGCTTGACTTTTAAAAGTAAGATTTACCTCATATGGTATACTGTGGTTTCATAATGTTGCCGTATTCTACCTCTAGTTTTACAAATTTTGAATGGATAATAGATTGAGAATCACAAAGGTGACAACCCTGATACATTGTATGTATGTATGTACTTTTTTTTACTACATTTTATTAACTTTAGTAGGTATATTGATTTTATATAGTATAGCTTTTATAAAATTGCGTACAGTGCTCAAAAGTATTATTGATGTACGTCTGCATACATAATACATTTGTGCACTGGAGGTAATATAAATGGCCTAGAATTGTTAAGTGACTTCAATAACTAGTTGTTCTATGGTTGTCCTTTAAAGTGGAAAACTATAGACATCTATAGACATGTATTCGTACATTTAGCATGCAGATCTAGGCAGTGGAGAATTCCACAGTCGATATAGAAACTTTCTAAAAATATCACAGAAACCAATGGTACCAATTTTAGTATTTAATTTTATTTATTTTATTTTATTTTATTTTATTTTATTTTATTTTACTTTATACTCCACTCAAACCCGTGTAAATATTATCTTTCTAACAATAAGTATATTGTACAGTAGGTATAAACGTTACCTAGCTTTATGTGCCTAGTTCACAGATCGGTCTAACGAATGAGTTTCGCGGGTAATAACGCAGCCGCTTTTTAATTTATAGACGTTAATAATAAATGTTCTTTATTTGTTTTCGCCGCACCTATTTTTAGGTAAGATATCTATAAAGTTGTTAGTTTTCGCGTGTAACGACGCAGCCTGGCCAGTGTACTTTTTAATTTATAGACCAATTTGCCGCACTAATGTTTAGATAAAGTAAATGTGTTCGTCGCGGGAAAAATGGTGGGTACCTACTGTATGCATTGCACCCCGACCACGTGTATACTTTCTGCCCTATCAGATCAGGTGGTAGTGTCGACTACAGAACAATATCACACCCTCTAGTTCATACGCAGAAAGTTGTGTTAACATTAAATTATAGTTAATTCTAATTTAAAACAGTTCATCATTAAACTTCATGAATATTGTTATGTTTCTGGAGGACTCTCAGAAGATTAACAACCCTTCGGAACTTATTATTTAGTCGAAAATACGCCAGCTGTAAGTAATCTACAAAAAAAATACGTACCTACGAAATGAGAATTCATATCATGGTGCATTGATTAGACTAGTACTCGTAGGTAGCTATGTACTTAATCCACAATTTATTTTGATTAGTTTTGTCTAATGCAAATTATTAGGGATGGGCCGAAATTCGTTTCACATTCGGTTTAACCGAACTTCGGCAGCTTGATCCGAACTTCGTCATTCGGCCGAAATTCGGTTTATATGCCGAACATTCGGTGCAAAACAACCGATTTTTTTATTACACTTGCACTATCATACATAATAGAAATAAATTAAAACAACATATCTGTATACTTCTTTAAACTTTCGCGTTTTGTACACATTATAAACTTAAGACTAACGGGTCTTTTACGCGATTATTGAGATATATACATACCTCTTTATTACCCGACGTTTCGGCCCTGTTACAAGAGCCGTGGTCACGGGTGGACTGGCTTCAGCTCATCATCGTCTTCGTGAAGTGCGGGTTTGTTCAACTACCCTCACTTCGTCGTCACTAACTATTGTGTTCGGAGAGCCACTACGGCATACCACACTGATAGTATCAGCAAGCGGGCGTTCGGTGAGGTGGCGAGTACATTTGCTGATCACCGGATTCCACGACGTAGATAGTCAATATCCATCTTTCCGGTTTAAGTTGGGATACTTTTTTATTTCGACGGCTTCCCGCACTATCCTGGAGTAATAGTGTCCGTCAGTGGATAGGACTTGTGGCTTGTGGAGTTCAATCCAGTGGTTGGGACCCGATTCCAACAAATGCTCGGCAATCGGCAATTAACGTAATCACCATCAAGTTCAATGCACTTTTGCTATCTTCCCTTCCAAGCATTAAGCCCGTTGAAAATAATGATTCTTCCTTAGAGTCAAAATATGCATCTACTGTTGCTTTGACCTCGTCATTTGTCAAAAATCTTTGACCTCCCACGTGCTTTTTTAGGCTAGGGAACAGAAAAAAGTCTGACGGTGCCAGATCAGGTGAATAAGGTGGATGCGGTAACAGTTCAAAGCCACAGTTGTGAATTTCTGCCATTGATTGGACAGACGTGTTAACACGAGCGTTATCTTGATGAAACGGGACTTTTCTTCTGATCATTCCTGGATGTTTTTCTTTTATTTCCTCTCGTAAACGACGTAGTAAGGTGCAGTAATAATCAGAGTTTATAGTCTGACCCCTTTCAAGATAATCAACCATAATCACACCCTTCGAGTCCCAGAATACTGAAGCCATCACCTTACTTACCGACAAAATCGACTTAGCCTTTTTGGGGGTGGTGAACCAGGTTTTTTACACTGTTTTGATTGTTGTTTTGTTTCCGGTGTACAGTAATGAACCCATGTTTCGTCCATAGTATCAAAACGATTCAAAAAAATCAAATGCATCAGCTTCAAATAACTCAAAACAGTCGCGTGCAATAGTCAATCGCATCCTTTTTTACTCAACTGAAAGCAGTCGCGGAACCCACCTCGCAGACACCTTGTAGAAACCCAACACGTTGACTATTATGTTTTGAGTACGTTCATAAGAAATGCCTATAATCTCGGCTATCTCTCTAATTTTCAATCTGCGGTCTCCCATAATTAAGTCGAGTATTTTTTTAACATTTTCGTCAGAAGTGGACGTCGTAGGCCTTCCAGAGCGGGGTTCGTCTTTCACACTCTCTCTACCACGCTTGAATTCTGCTATCCATTTTTTGACGGATGAATATGAAAGAGCGCAATCCCCTAATGTACTGACCATATCATCTTGGATGGCTTTTGATGACAGCCCCTTCTTATGGAGGTACTTAATGACGGCACGCTGCTCGATTTGCTCCATTTGCGGAAATTATGTCTGATTGCTTTGTTAATAAATGTATAAAATTAAAACTAATTATCGCACACGTTTCAAACTTCACACAATTAACAGGTCTGAACTCTGAACTGAACTAAATAATATGGGTAGATTTGATTTTTAGAACTAAATGGATCAGTGTTAGGCCGACTACTTTTCAAACCACATATAAATGTGCCCGGTGATGGCAATAGGCTTGCCCCCTATTACGTGGGACTAAAAATACTGACAAATTGTGGGTGTGTAATGCACCTCTGCTTACCTCTTCGGGATATAGGCGTGATATGTGTCTATTAATGTAAGTAAACATAACGCTATAGTGTTAGCAAAATCTTGGGGTCCCAAGCCAACCTCACATGCAAGCAGTGACCTGCCAAACAGACCTGGCTCTGACAAACATAAAAGTTCCTGTTAAGCAGTAATAAGCTTGCTACCTATTATATGGGACCAACAAAGTTACTGGTGCTAAGTGCCTACCCCTAGGAAACAGGCATGAATTTTATGTTTAGTAAATTTTATATTGTTTTAATCATTTGTAATTCAGACCACCCGTGCTGAGCTGCAAGGAGTGTTTGCCCAATATGGCTTTATTAAGAGCTGCTGGTTGCGAATTGGTGAAAAGGGTCCAAACAGAACACCAGCTCCCACCTATGCATTTGTCACATTCAGCAATCCCGCAGATGCTCACAGGTATGTAATATAAAAGACTAGTGGTCAAGGCGAACTTCGTACCGCCTGAAATTTTGCTTATGAACCTTCCCTGAACCTCCACGAATATTTTAAGACCCAAATTAGCCAAATCGGTCCAGCCGTTCATGCGTGGTGTCGTGACCAAGGGAAATAGGGATTCATTTTTATATATAGAGATAACAATAACAAATGGGGCCCTTCTATATTCTATTTTACATCTAAGGAGATTCTAGAAAAAAACAAACAATTATAATTCCCTTTACTATGATTATAATGTAAATTGATGATTATTGTGTCACTGCCATCTATGTAAGTCTATTGCCGTTACCAGGCACCAGATAGATAAAAAGTGCAAAAGACAAAGTTGTAGAGAATTTAATTAGCTTTTATTATGTTGTACAATACAATTTCGTACAAAGCACCGTTTTCGAGAAGTAAGCAAAAAACGGGACCTTCTGTGTGCCCCCCCCCCCCCCCCCCCCCCTCGGGTTCACCTCAGAGGGGTCAGGACTTTTAGTATGTTTATCTCCTAACTAGTCCGAACAAAGTTCCTAAATCAAAGTTTCTGCTTTCGACTTTTCCATTCACAAGTTATTCGTTTACTAGGCTATAGCCTTTTATGCATGTAACTATTATTATAATAATAGTTACATGCATTCCGAACTACCTAGTCGTATTATTTATCATTTCGGAACTTAAACCTTGAAGGTGGCCGGACATTTCACTCAGCTTGTGACCACGGCCCGATGTAACTCAGTTAAAATTACATTGTTGAAAATTCCATGACTAAACAACGGTGTTATTCAACAGAGCTCTTCTAGCACCATGCCATGAGAAAACGCTGAAGGGTCGCAATTTGCGCATATCACCCGCCGACAGCTGGCACCAGCCTGTTGAAGAGTCGGACGCTAACTTCAATAACATCGTCTGTACAGCGCCGCCCCTGGGAGCGCCCTTCAAGCCACGGCGAGGTGGAGGTGAGGTGACTCTCAAGGTTCAAAGTCCATTCCCATTATGTGGTGTGTCCCCAGTCTGAACATCAGTATACAGTCAAATTATTGCATTGTATTAATATGAATACACCTTTGAACCTTCACTGTACAGTATTTGATGTGATAATGAATATTTAAAGTTTGAAGGGTAAATAAATGGTGAAGTTTACTGTTTTAAATAAAAAATATAATGGTTACATGGGATTTACTGAGTAGGGGTATAATCTTTCACTCCAGAGGTCATCTTCTACGTTGCATGATTAAAGGAAAAATGGATAAAGTTATAAAATAAAGGTTTGCAATTGCAGGGGCCGACTATGTGCGACCGCCGCCGAGTTTTTTACAAGCATCAGGTAGTAATACGATATTTGCAAATTTTAATGCAGATAAACAATTTGAAGTGAGTACATAATCCAGAGCTTAACTTTTTACTAATTTAGTATGATGGATGTATTATATGTTGTATCCATGATCATTGTGCTTGAAACAGTGTCGAAAATATCCGAAATTCAAATGTTAAATACATGGTAAATTGTTCATTGAATGTTAGTTATGTCATTGTATCACAATAATGTGATTGTTAAATTGTTTGCATTAGATTGGCATAGCTTAGTATAACTAGGTCGCCACCCTGCTTCGCGGCAGCAAGCATCACATATATTTGTGTAAACAAATTTTGTTTTTTCGAAAACATTTTTGAGGGTCAAAATTGAAAATTCGGGCTCCGTTAGAATGATGTCATTTAAATCTAGTTTAATTTGATATATAAATTGTTGAAATCAGTAAAGTATTGACAGAGATCTCGCATAAGAAAGGATTGAACTTCCTTGCACCATTAGAGCTTCGCTCGCTACACTCTAATAAAATGGAACTACTATACTATACTTCTATACTTATATACCCAGATTCTTAGGCACTAGTACGGTGTCTTGCGTGGTGCTTCGCGCCACACCACGCCATAGGTTTTGGGCCTGTAACTTTTGACCCCTTAGGGCTAGGTGAAATTTTCGATTTTTTGGCTTGCCTCCAGATCGAGGGCTATCCATAGAGAGGTCAAACATCAGTGGAGCATAAGCAGTTCTCGAGAGCTAAGGGGGGACAAAAATTACATTCCCCATTTCTATATATAGATGATATTGTTTTCATAGTTCTTACTTTAAACACTTTGGTTTGCAGAGACAAGGGCTTATGCCTGGTGGAAGTGACTTTGGTTTGTACCAAATTGGTTGGAACAGCCTTCCATTCAATCAGTACTCAGAGGCAGGTGACAACTCAAGTGCTGGCCCGAGTTCTCAAAATCCACATGAAATGCCAAACAAATCTCTATCAGAGACCCCAAGAGGTCTTCCGGATGATATAAATATACTGGATATTTTGAATAGAGATTGCCTAGCAAATATATTGTCCTATATTCCTATTCGAGACCTCATATGTACGGAGAGAGTTAGTAAAACATGGCAGGATATGATCCGGGAATACTTAGAAAGTAAGTTGTTTGTATATATATGGTGTTGATGTCCATGACTCTGTCCTCTTAATTCTGTTCTCCCCAATGGGACCTTGGAATTTTATTTTCCAAGTTCCTATTGGGCAGAACAGAAACAGTAGCCCTATGTTACTTGTGAATAAAATAGCTATTTAATGGTGAAAAAACTAATAAAATTGGTTCAATAAATTTATCAATTACAAAGAAACCAATTTTTATATTCCTATATTTGAAAGCAATGAGTTTGCTTCTACAATTTTTGGCGAAAATTCCCCTTGTTAGGGAATAGTTGCAGGTTGGAGTCCTGCCGATGACATTAATTTTTAACCTACATAAAAAAGAGGTTTATTTATATTTTCAACTTTCGACCAGGTGCACTGATTACAATTTATTTTTTTAATTAAAATGGTCCCATTTTAATTTGAACCCATTCCGACAATTATTTGGTCCCATAACGGCTTCGGTGGCGTAGTGGGTAGTGTATCGGCTTTCGACTCCGGAGTCTCGGGTGCGAATCCCGGGTCGAAGATTCACAAATGTTTGTTTCGGAGTTGTGATTTCTATATATATTATGTATGTATTTAGAAATATATAAGTATGTTTATCAGTTGTCTAAATCCCACAGCACACGCTTATAGCTTAGTTTGGGCTAGATGACGTTGTATGATAATGTCAAAAACTTTACATTATTTATTAAAAAAGTGTAAATGTAAAAAAATGTAAACAATCTTTATTCTGTATAAAATTAGTACAGACTAGCCAGTGAAAGTCCTGTTAAAATCGGTCCAGCCATTCAGAGTTTAGCAGGAACAAACACTAGACAATTTCATATTATAGTATGCATTTAGTGAAAAGCGCTAATTTGAAATTAAATACAGACACTTCAGTGATGAGACTGATCAGTGTGGTAGGCTGATGTCACAAGTTTTAGAAATTAACAGTCCATTTGTTTACTTAGGTATCCGTATATACAAGACATCTTGGTGGCAGCACGTTCCCGTGATGCTGACAACGGCAGTACTTCGCAGATTGTTGCAGAGAATAGGCAGATCTATAATTCGACTGCACATCGACCACCATTGGTCTGCACTGAACGACCGGACTGCACATACAGTCGGCAAGTTCTGTCCCAACTTAGAAGAACTTAAGGTAATTGAACAAAATACCTACTTAATTTTTTACTGCATTTTATAAAGCTGTATTATTGTCTGCTGACTGCTTTAGTGGTCCTGGGGTTCTGGAACAAATATTTGTTTCAGAGTTTGGTAGTGTTTTTTATTTACATTCATAATACAAGCTCTGTTTAGTTTGTGACTAAAGTAAGGCAAAGGAAACGAGATAAATTTTGGCAACAAACCGACCTTTACTAAGTTACATATTGATAGCGAGCGATTATTATATCTCTGTCCTTATTACTCGCACCCAGTAATGACGTAAGTTGGTCGACGACAGCTGCCGTTGCATGTTTCATGGTACAGGTAAACATTTAGTACAGTAGTTGTCAACAAAATGACAAATGGTCAACATCGATAGAATAGATAGTTCTGTCATAAATACATCTGATTTGGATTTGGAAAATGTTTTAAACCCCGAAACTTTGTTTACATTTTTTGTCTCGTCTCGGTGGCCTTACTTTACATGACATGTGGTTGTGTTTAATTGGCCATATAGCAGTTTCTAGCCCTAGTATTGTTCATTTTTTTCTAGCAATAAATACTATCGAGTTTAGGGTTTATTCTTTACAGGAACTTAAATCTACAATTATTTTCTCTTTATAATTAGTACAGACATATTTATTAGCTAAAGTAGATTCAATAATTGAGAAGTTGAGCTGCTACTTCTTGAAGTACCACTCATTCATCTCCTTTCAGTGTATCGCTAACAAATAGATGCGTTTGGGATATCATTTTATAATAATTGAAGTCAACCTGAACAGTTCAAAAAGGTTATTATATGCATTACCCTAGATTAATCGCGCTATGAGCATTTGCCGCCCTGGCCGAAAAATGCTTTAAAACATTGTAGTGGTGAACTATACAAGGTTATGCGTCTCAGTAGTTGGTCGCACACTACTACTGCGTCCTTGATAGTAAATAACATATCAGGTAGAAGGTGACCCCAGGAAGAAGAGGTCTCGGCACGGAACTTATTATGTGAGGCGGCAAAACGCTAACCACGCGGCTCCTGGAGTAAGTAAAATGAATTCGTGCATCTTTTGGTTTTTAGTTAAATTTTATTTCGGTAATTATTATAATGTTTTGTTTCTATAAGTCTATCATATTACAATATTTTTTATTTACAGCTGTTTTGTGTTTTGAGACATTATTTTGCATATTTTCAGTTCTAAAATATAAAAATGCGCAAATATTTGTCGTGGTAAGGGAGTCATATCTAGTACCTACAGACTGCTTGCTTCGAGTAAAAGTGTAAGCCATAGAACTGGTGCGGAGCAGTCAGGAGATGATTCGTGATGACAGGCATCCAGCACAAAATTTATCCACCGCAAACTGATGCAGTCGCAGTCGTTGTCCTAACACACTTCAGAGACCATCTGGCTTTTAACATAGACTTCATCAAGTTCTTAAACATCCGGGATAAATAGTCAGATCATTTACCAAGCTAACTTTAACAATTTACTATTGCGATTATTGGAATTGAATGAGATGTCTCTCGCTATGACTATACCACATATAACGAAGACGTCTAGCAAAAAGACATTGCAGGAGCCATTACGAGGCATTGGCACGCTTGGTACTATTATAGAACCAAATGTTGCTGATATTGAAATGGAAGTGGCGCCATCTGGACAAATGGGCTCTCTGAAAACCAGCACTGTTTTACAACAGCATTAAGCTGATAATGGTCATAATTTGTACATAGAGTAGGCTCTAGATGGCTGTTCCGGCGCTGGCGCTAGGTGCCCGTCCCGACTTCAGACTTTGTTTTTAGTTTTATTGGCATTTAAAAAAAAAGTGTATTTAATATACGGCCTTTTGTGTGGGACGGTACATGCGTTGACACCTTAGCACCTTCACACCTTCCAAGCCGGATGTGCCGGCGCTGCTGCTGCATCAGCTGAAGGCCTTAAACGGCGTAAATATGCTAACCTAGCAGGTGATTACATATTTGAGCCCTTTGGGGTTGAGACACTGGGGTCCGGGGTCCGAGTGCTCGCCGCATTTATAGAGACATTGCTAAACGCCTAATCGATGCTTCTCAAGACCAGAAGGGTGGTTATTATCTGGCCCAAAGAATAAGTATCGCCATCCAACGTGGCAACACAGCCAGCATTCTGGGAACCTTCCCAGTCGGCAATGACGCGGAGGATTTTTTAAACGATATTTTGTAATGTAAATATTTTTAGTCTATAATTATGTTTATTTTGTATATTGTAATTCTTATTGTAAATAAAGTCCAACTATATAAAAAAAAAACTTAATATAAATCATAATTATTTGTTTGTTATATGTCTAGTTCTAGTATATTGTTTATTTTCTGTTTTTAAGTAATTGTTCGCTGTTTTGTTTTGTGGCGGGATTGTGTGAACCCGGTGTCCTTTATTTATATTTGTATTGTGTCTCAATGTGTAGAAATAAATGTTTCTCTTTCTTTCAATATGTCTATCGAAGAAAAATTGTCGAACATACTTACATTTTTCTCCTTTCTTTTATTTGTTTTGTTGAATTATTGTCATTTTTTCTAACCTTGATTATGAGATTTAATAGAACTGTTTGATTTTTCCTAAAGCTAATGTATCATTATTTATTAAAGACCACAATATTTATAATTTTTATTACTTCATAAATATTCCAGGTAAAATATTGATCTATTTGTAGACTGTCATACATCACGCCTATATCCCCGAAGGGGTTAGCAGAGGTGCATTACTCACCCACACTTTGTCAGTAGGTACTGAATATCTTATGTAATTTTGCTCGGACTGTAGCGATATTCTATTAGTGGTATGTAACATTTTGTCCTGATCGAAGAATTTTGAATAGAATTACAGAGTAGTTTTTATAGATTTTTTAAAGTGCTCGGTAACGCAATAGATTTTCCCCCTAATATGTGGAATAAAAGTACTGCCAAAATGTAGATGTAATATGCACCTCTGCCTAACCCGAATATAGGCATGACGTAATAAAATGTATGTACTTAATATTGTAAGGGCGGCAAAATGCTATACTCCGCGACCGCTTGCGTTGTACTGGAAGGCGTGATTACTCTAGGGTTAATATCTTTGCAGGTGGTTGGAATGCACACCCAGAATTGGAACCCATTAATTTATGGATGTAAACAGCTGAAGAGTTTATCTTTTGTGTCCTGCAACAAGGTAAATATGAACTTATTCTTAGCTATTCTTTATAGGGTTCCGTACCCAAAGGGGTGTAACGGGAACCCTATTACTGAGACTTCACTGTCCGTCCGTCTGTCTTGGGCTACTGCCTTATGAACCGTAATAGTTAGAAAGTTAAAATTTACACTATAACAACAAATACTAAAAACAAGACTGAAATCAATATTTAGGGGGCTATACAACAAACGTAATTTGTTTTGCCATTTTTATAGATAACTTGATTTAGTTTACTCGTTCCCGGTTCACATTACCGGGATAAAAAATAGCCTATGTTACTCAAGGGTGAATGTAGCTTTCCAATGGTGAAAGAATTTTTTAAATCGGCACAGTAGTGTTTGAGTTTATTAATTACAAACATACACACAAAAATACAAATATTTCCTCTTTATAATAGTAGTGTAGATAGTACGGAACCCTTCGTGCGTGATTACGACTCGCACTTGGCCCGTTTTTTATGATTATTTCAGTAACTCAACCTACTTTATTCATGTTTGCAGCTCACAGATTCCAGTTTAGTCCAACTAGTCAAAAACGAGGCGTGTATAGAAAGTTTGACGGTCGCCAACAATACCCACGTGACTGGATTGTTCCTCACCGGCTCAAACCCACAGAAACTCAGTTCACTGTCCTTCTACAACTGCTACAGTCTGCAGCCCGCAGTACTTAGTGCCGCAATGGAAAACTTGCCGCTGTTAACTACACTGAAACTGGACGTCTGTCCTCATACAGTGTGGAAAATTATACCATTGATTCTCACCAAACTACCGAAACTACGAGAGTTATCGTTGAGCGAGTATATCTCGGTCGAAATGTGCTTCACCCCTCAATGTAACGATGAGTTCTGTGTGTCACTGGCAACCCTGTCCGAGTTGAAGGTGTTGAATGTGAGCCGTAACATCTATATAACTAACGCTGTTCTGAAGAAGGTTGCCCAGTGTTGCCCCAAATTGGAGTCACTCTCCATCTCCAGCTGTAACTCGCGAAAGATATTCCCACATCCTGGTAAGTAGGTTTGAGTTTTTTATATTCTTGTTACTAACTAAACAATACAATACATAGACATTGTATTCTCAAAAAGGTATGTGAATGCATTATAATCATTATAAGAAAGTGGAAAGGTACATAAAGTAATTAAAAAAAGTATTTTTTATGGAATAGTTCATTTATAGGCTATATAACATCGCGCTTCGAGTCTAAGGAGCGGAGCAGCAATGAAAATGTTGCAAAAACGGGGTTTTATTTCTTTTGAGAACCTCTGGTCCGTTATGTATACAGGTGAATTTCTGAAAAGGGCTTGGATGGCCAAATCTGAAACTATAAGGAATAGCGAAAAATGCTCAAAGGAGTCACGAGCCCGATTTTGATGAAACTTAAAACCTCATCATTAGATTTTTGGAAAACCAATAATCCTAGCTGGGAATCGAACCCGTTGATTTTGAAAATAATAACACACCTTTATTATTACACCATACGATAGTGTCGCTGTTAAGGATCAAATTCTGCGAAGTAATGATATCTTACGACAAATTTAAGTAAAATTAGGAATTTTAACAAAATTCATATTTCATGTAACTAAATTTTGTATCATAATTTGTTTCGTTCGAAATCCGGGAAAAGATCGTAACTATTCCGTGTTTTAAATTATGTTCTGAATGATTTTGGCAGGCTGGTAAAATTTTAAAGTAGAACATAATCTTGCTTTTAATTTCGTTCTAATTTCAATTTTTTTTTTCTTAATTATGATACAAAATTTAGGTACATGAAATATGTATTTTATTAAAATTCTAAATTTTCCTTAAATTTACCGTATATCATTACTTCGCAGAATTTGATCCTTAACAGCGACACTATTGTATTGTGTAATAATAAAGGGTGTTTTTTTTTTTCAAAATCAACGGGTTCGATTCCCAGTTAGGATTATTGGTTTTCCAAAAATCTAATGATGAGGTTTTAAGTTTTATTAAAATCGGGCTTGTGACTCTTTTGAGCATTTTTCGCTATTCCTTATAATTTCGGATATGGCCATCCAAGCCCTTTTCAAAAATTCACCTGTATAGTTTACCGGTACCAGTTTACCGGCCAGTAAATTGTATTAGATTGGCAATGTATGAAGCCTGTAAATTTCACAAGATTGGAGCTACGTCTTACGCGAACCTATGATAAATCAAGCAAAATGCAAGCCTCCTACTACGTTGTTAGACATGCAGTTGTTGTTTATATGTTAGTGTGACTTTAAAAAAAATTGCAGGGAATGTATATAATAAGTTAAGTGACCACAAACAAATCACACAGCAGTCAAATTAAATCACATACAATGCAGGTTAAAAAGCTGAAGCAGTAACAAATATGCAAAGTTAAACACAATAATAAAATATGTATTTATTTAAAAAAAAAAAGTATTAACACTCCGTGACTTTGTTCGGAAACATTACAATAAAATAGCTAGTTTTATGGACTCAATATTTGGATACTGACGCAACGTGTGACACCTCATGTATGTACCCATATTTAGTGCAAATAAATACATTTGATTTGATCGTGTTATGAATCGTATCGTGATGGATCCAGGCGTTAGCGACGAGGGCGTGAACACCGTGTGCCAGGGCTGTCGCTACCTCACGTACCTGGACGTGTCGTACCTGGGCGCGCTCACCGACAAGGGGGTCAAGGCGATCTCGGGGCTGCCGCAGCTGACGCGGCTCGTGGCGCGCGGCAACCCTGGGATAACTGCGGCCTCACTCGGCGCTGTCATTGCTGCTTGTCCACTGCTCGAGGTATTACATTTTGTAGTGTACTTGCTCGGACTGCAGAGGTTTTATTTAATGGTATGTTGGAATACGTGGGATCTACACAATTATTGGCAAATTTGGATGCACCTCTGCCTACCCCTTCGGGGATATAGGCTTGAGTATATGTATGTATGATATGTACACTTTCACATAACTTTTATACATACCAATAAAAATTTATCAAGGTATTTCTATTTCAAGATTGGTTCATCCATTATGGAATTTCAGCGAGTCAAACGAATAGCAATTTCCGAGCAATTAATTACTAGTCCATAATTTTCATAATTCCAGGAGGTGGACGTATGCGGCTGTGACGGTGTGACAGAAGATGTAGTGGACCTCGCAGTACGCGTCCTGAACGTCCGGCCACGTGACCTGGTCCTGCGACTGGGCGGTACTGCATCTGACCCTGAGGTAACTCTAAACCAGCTGATGTACGAGTCACCACTCTCATACAACAGTTTTCTAACAACTATTTTGATACAGTTTTCACAAAACAGTTTTCAGACAACAATTTCCAAAACAGAGTTTTCATGGAACAGTTATTTTACAACCATCGTCAAAAAACATCACAATTTGAGAGCGAGATAGAGATGAGATACTTACTAATTTCTTACAATTTTTTTTTGTCTGTTTATATGTGGCCTTCTAGTTAAGCAGTAATTCGTAAGAATTTATATTATTTAATTATGTAACACTGTTCTGATAAAGTTTCATCGACTAAAAAGTAAAGTTGACGCCCGTACGGAGCTTACGGAACGCATTTCCATCGGTATTTCTGTAAATCGAGAAATGTCAATGTAGAGAGTAATCGAAAATCGTCCCTTGACATCATCTATCATCATGCCCTTATCCTAATTATTTGGGGTCGGCGCAACAAGTCTTTCTCCTCCACACATCCCTGTCAGACGTCATCTCTTCAGTCACTCCTCTCCTTGTCATGTCCTCTTTAACACATTCCATCCATCTTTTCTTTGACCTACCTCTACTTCTTAAACCCTCTACAGTCATACTTTGCACCTTTCTTACGACATTGCTTTCCTCTCTTCTCATAACATGTCCATACCATGACAGCCGCTCGCTTCTCAATTTTTCGTTCACTGGTGCAACTTTCAAACTTCCTCTAACATACTCGTTCCTTACCCTATCCATTCTTGTCACACCACACATCCATCTTAACATTCGCATTTCCGCTACACGCAGTTGTCTTTCATCCGTCGCTTTTACGGCCAAACATGACAGTCCATACAGGACGGCAGGTCTGACGACAGTCTTGTAAATTTTCCCTTTAAGTTTTGGGGAAATAGAGGGTCGCAAATAGTAGAGGTCGCGTCCCTTGACATGACAATTAAATTAGGGCGAATTATCTAGCATTCCATAACTTTACCGTTCTGGTTACCAATAGTCTAAAAGCCACGTGTAGAAGTGATAAATACGAGGAACAAATTGTATTGCTTATTTCGAGCCCTTGGACATTACATTAAAATAATATTGGATGAGTTACTCCACTGTCACACTGTAAAATTGTCACGAATACAACACAACCGAAGATTACAATGGAGTATGGTCCAACCTGCAGAATATAGCAGTTGAATTTTATGCAATTTGTACCCATTCAGATGGAAAAGGGTTACAAAACTCTGTGTTCTTGTCTCATCTAACTAACACCATGGTTTGATATATTGATTGGTTAAACGCATAAACATAAATAATAAAATGAAACAATGAAAATCAACTATCCATTCAATCACGAACCTGTCTCCAGCTAAATGGAGGCCCAATATAACTTGGTTACCGCATTGTACTTATAGTACGCAGGCCGTAGAACATTGAAACTTATTGATTAACAGCAGGCTCATTTTTTGTAAGTAGTAAGTTTCAATTCGGATAACTAAGGGAGATAATAGGGGTTAAGTATGCTGACTTGACGATCCCAAAAAAAAATATTACCAACAGTGATATTTTTATTATATGAAGAGAATCATTAACATTATTGAAATGTTTATTTGTCCGATCAAATATGTGGTATGGTACAAGAGTCCCCCGCTCCGAACATGTATGGATTACGAGGTCATAAAATATGATTACCAGCAAGCTGATTTTTTTACTGTTGGTTATTTAATATTTATATAATATAACAGTCACTTTGTCTTCAAATTTGTCTGGTAGGTTGTCCGAGTCCGACGCTCAAAAGTTGTTAACGCGACAAGACATTTTTTTTATTACCAAGTGTAGCACATTAATATTACCTAATAGGTTTTTGTGTTCTCTGTCCAAATAAAACAATGTCCTACAAGAAAACAGGTATAATATCACTTGTCCGACAAGAATTAGAAGGCCTTATTCGTATTAAAACCTAAAGTGAAAATATCTTTTTCGAAATGTTATTAGAACAACTTACTTTTAATTATAATATAATTATAATTATTACTAATTAAATTCAGTGGCTATAATTTTGGTAAAGTAGTAGGACGAAATAGATTCATAAGGTGGGTGTGAAAGGAAAGGCCGGTAATGGTCGACCTAGGCCCTAGGCGAACATACTTCAACCAAATCAGAGATATTGCGTCGAAGGCCAGGTTAAGAGTAACCGAAACCGAAGAAGCATGAAAATAGTAATAAAAGTGGAAAAAGCGAAAGAAGTGCCATAATCGTACCAAGTGCACTTCCTTAGTTTCTACCTACTACCCCAACAGGAAAGAGGTGTAATTTTATGTATGTACCTACTTGAACATGACACCTTTATCTCCGAAGGAGTAGGCAGAGGTGTTCATTATAGGTTCCACATAATTGGAGGCGAGTCTATTGCATTTTCAATATTCTTGCTGGAGCTTTGATCGTGTGTCAGCAGGTACACCGCGTGCAGCACCGAATACACGATTTAAAAATGACAGTGACAGCATCTGTCTACTCCTTCGGGAATAAAGATGTGGATTTGTGTGACACGAAAAGTGACTAGGTACTACTGCGTCGCAAGAAATACATACACTTGACCAAGTGTGGCGTGAGTGCATAGGGTTACCATACTTTTACGGAGAAAACAGTACAAATGTACGGCTAAGGCTTACAACTTTATCAATTTTCATTTAATTTTTTTTATATCATATTTTGACGTGAATTTCTTGTTGGGGTGTCTGGGCTTAACCATAAACAAAAAACTTGTTGATAAAATATATAAAAATCATCTTAACAACCTCTCAATGTTTTTATAAGACCTGTCTTATGATATCCTCCCACATGATGGAGTAAACGCGAGAAAAACATATCTTCCCCACTTTGTGTGTAGGTACCCAAAAAAAGAAACATTTTTCAAAATTTTGTTTTAGCACTTGGTCGGCGTAGTAAATATACTAAAAATGAATCGCCGTTCGTTTGTCTCGCTAAAACTCGGGAATGGATGGACCGATTTGGCTAATTTTGGTTTTAAAATATTTGTACAAACTCAGGGCAGCTTTATAAGGTGGTACGAAGTTCGCCGGGACAGCTAGTTGACAGCGTCTACATTTCGAGATTGGACGAATTGGATTGGATTTTGCTTTCGTCCATTTGTCAGTTTGTTTGTATGTGTTCCGGGCTAACAAATACAGTTTTTATCCGATCTTTACGAAATACTTGGCACAAGTATTCCTTGATTCAATACAATTTTTTCGTCGTGAGCTTATTTCGATTGGGTGAAAATGGGGTAAATAAGGTCATATAACTTTTTAATTTTTTTCCGAGCTAACGGTTCCATTTATTATCCGATCTCCACGAAACTTGGCTATTTGGTCCTTTACTAAAGACCATATTTTTAGTGAGTTTTTTTTATTAGGGGGGAGAAGATGAGGGAAAATTGCATATTGCGAGGTCTACTGTTCGCATAGGGCGACCACCAGTTAATTTATATTTACAATGACATAAATGCGTTATTTATTGCAATTTTGTACAAAATGTTACTTCGATCAAGAGTTGACCAAATGGGATATTATTATGTATGTAAGTTTGATTTGAGATTATGACGTGTTTCGATGTGGAGTAAGTAGAATAATTGAGAAAAGGACAAAATGCAACGAAGCGGATAAAATCATAATATATTTTGAACAATAAATATTTTTAGAGGCTTGAGTCGCAACAAAATAACCTATTAAGTTTATTTTAGAATTGAAAAATCGACGTATTTTACCCCTAATAACAATAAGGCCTAAAATCTGGTTGTTTTCAGCAGGAGCAATTCATAAACGTTTAACTCTTGCTCTTGCTTACGGAGACGCAAATCTCAACCCCTGCTGATACTTCCTACCTAAACTACCCAGGCTACACCGTGGAGCACAACTTCCGTTCAAAAGCAGGGGTTTGTTTCTATGTGCGTGATGACATCTGCGCTAGGCGTCTCCGTAACTTAGAAGATCCCTCATCTTCTTCAATCTGGGAGCTTGTAGACACCGGCATCGAAAAAATTGTTTATGTGGGTGTCTACAGATCGCACAGCGGAGATCAGGAGACAACTAGGCTATTTGGCCATCTGAGTGAGGCCGCCGATGTGGCTCAACAGAGGTATCCGACCGCACAAATTGTTTTTCTGGGGGACTTTAATGCCCACCACGAGCAGTGGCTGTTCCCTTACCAGAAAACAGACCATGCTGGTAGAGAGGCCTACAAGTTTGCCTTGTCTATGAACCTTTCCCAGCTGGTTGACCAAGCAACTCGAATACCTGACATTGAGAACCACACGGCCAATTGTCTGGACCTTCTGCTGACGACTGAACCAGACCGATATCAAGTGTCAGTTTCAGCCCCCCTTGGCAGTTCTGACCACTGTCTGGTTAAGTCCATACTTTTGTGTCCCCCACCTGACCCCAGCCCTAGAGGCACTAGGCGGGTGTGGCGATACAAGTCAGCAGATTGGGATGAGATGCGTCATTTCCTTGCATCTTACCCATGGCTGTCAGTGTGCTTTTCTTCTGGCGATCCGACGAGCTGCGCGTCTGCTGTTGCTGAGGTTATCGGTCGGGCGATGGAATACTTTATTCCGTTTTCTGACCGGCCATCTGGCATCAGAGCTCAGCCCTGGTTTGGCTCTGACTGTTTGAAAGCTGAGGCAGACAAACAGTCAGCTTATGAAGCTTGGGTTGATGCCAGAAATCGCAAATCTCCGGACACGCATAAAAAGAAGAAAGCCTTTAACAAAAGTAGCCAAGTCCTGCAAAAGGGTCCTGATGAAGGCGCGCTTCAATCACGTTGGCCGCGTGGGGGCCAGACTCTCGTCTTACCCATCTGGGAGTAAGGAGTTCTGGTCTCTAGCCAAATGTGTTGAGGCGAACTTTTGTCGATCCTCACTCCCTCCTTTGCAGAAACCTGATGGAACACTGGCACACACAGCTGTGGAAAAGGCTAATCTGTTTGCCTCTCTGTTTGCTGAAAATTCACGGCTAGATGCTGGTACTAAAACACCACCTCAGCTACCTCCTAGTGATTGCAAAATGCCAGAAATCCGCATTCATCAAAAGGAGGTTCTCAAAATACTACGCACTCTAAATGTGAATAAAGCCAGTGGTTCCGACGGTATTCCTGCCATTGTTCTGAGGAACTGCGCAGCCGAGTTGTCTCCTGTCTTGACACGACTGTTCCGTATGTCTTTTCGGGCTGGTAAAGTTCCGAAAGCTTGGAAGGTAGCTAACGTACAGCCAGTACCGAAAAAGGGTAGTCGTGCAGACCCTGTCAACTACCGCCCAATTGCAATCATCTCCATTCTCTGCAAGGTGATGGAGCGTGTAATAAACAAACGTTTACTGGCATACCTCGAATATAATGACCTCCTAAGTGATCGGCAATACGGGTTTCGCCAACGCCGCTCTACTGGAGATCTTCTAGTGTATGCCACGCACATCTGGGGTGAGGCTCTTGAAAGATATGGTGAGGCACTTGCTGTGTCACTTGACATTTCAAAGGCTTTCGACAGGGTCTGGCACGAAGCCCTTATAACCAAGCTTACGGAGTTCCGGCTAATCTTTGTGCTTGGATTTCAGATTTCCTGAGGGAACGATCTATTCGAGTGGTTGTTGACGGCTGCTCGTCTGATCTATTAGCAATTAACGCTGGGGTACCTCAGGGATCTGTTCTCTCGGCAACGTTATTCCTGCTACATATAAACGACCTGCTCAGACCCGGAATGTTTGGGTATGCGGACGATAGCACGGTTGCAGAGAGATATTTCTCCAGCGCAAAGGCCAAAAAACCGGAAATCGACGATCGTAGAGTGGCAATGGTTGAACGCACTAACTTAACCCTTCATGCAGTGTCTGACTGGGGCGATGCTAACCTTGTCTCATTCAACACTACGAAAACCCAGGCGTGTCTTTTCTCCGCTAAACAGAGCCCGTTCACCAAGGCTCCTACTTTCCGGGATGTCCCTGTACCTGTGACTCAGCATCTTCAGCTCCTTGGTGTGGACTTATCATCCAACCTGAACTTTGGAAGCTACATAGAATCCAGGGCTAAAACAGCTTCGAAAAAACTAGGCATCCTCTCTAAGGTGCGTAAATATTTTACTTCGAGTCAACTACTTAGTCTTTACTCAGCACAGGTACGCTCCTGCATGGAGTACTGCTCGCACCTTTGGGATGGATCCGCCCGCTACCAGCTTGAGGCCCTGGAAGCTATTGACAGACGCGCCAGAAAACTTATAAGCGATGAGGCGCTCACAAGCAACCGACTTCAGAGCCTCGACCATCGCCGTCTGGTTGCGAGTCTGTGTGTCTTCTACAGGTTACATTTCGGAGAGTGTGCGCAGGAATTGCATGAATTAATTCCACCGGCACCATTCCATCATCGGACATCAAGGCGTGGTCTGAGATTCCATCGGTATGTGGTCGATATTCCACCTCTTCGTACCTCTCGATTCGCTTCTTCTTTCATCATGCGAACCGCTTAGGAATGGAATTCCCTTCCAGCGTCATTGTTCCCCGATACATATAATCTTGGGATTTTCAAGGCAAGAGTAAATAGGCATTATTTGAGTTTGCGTGCGTCATCTTAGACCGCATCGTTACTTAACATTCAGGTAAGATTGTAGTCAAACGCACTCAAATCTAGTCATAAAAAAAAAACTTGATAAGAATTAATTTTACATTACCAAAGTACTACAACTTTTGAGCGTCGGACTCGGATAACCTACCAGTCAAATTAGAGGACACAATGACTGTTATATTATATAAATATTAAGTAATCAACAGTAAAAAAATCAGCTTGCTGGTAATCATATTTTATTATGACCTCGTAATCCTTACATGTTCGGAGCGGAGGACTCGTGTACCATACCACATATTTGGTCGGACAAATAAACATTTCAATAATGTTAATGATTCTCTTCACATATAATAAAAATCTCGCTGTTGGTATTTTTTTTTTGGGATCGTCAAGTCAACATACTTAACCCCTATTATCTCCCTTAGCTACCCGAATTAAAACTTCTCGTATCGATATATGTGGGAGACTCGGCAAAATAAAGCTACTTACGAAAAATGAACCTGCTGTTAATCAATAAGTTTCAATGTTCTACGGCCTGCGTACTATTAGTTATTTTCTCTAATGATTGAAGCAAATTAGTAAATCACTACTGGAAGAAAGATATTTACTCAAGCTTGCCACATATATTAGGACAGAAGTATATTTTTGGAGCCATAAAAATACTAAGGAGGATTATCTATATTAGACTATGTAAGGTTAGAATCGAGGAAATAATAGTAGTTTTACATATCCCTGAGTCGATTCTCTGAAGTCTTAAGCATCAGCATACAGTCAAGTGATTGTATTGTTATATTGGGAACGGACTTATGAACTTCGATTGTACCAACTACCAATCAAAATGGATAACAAGGAGTTTATTTTTATGAATATGGCAAAATAACTATGTATTGCTTGTGATTTTTTTTAAAGTAATTATAGCACTAGCGACACAGAAATTGTACAATTCTGAATTTTTTCAGGTTAGATCACCTATTTTTCAGCCGTTTGCATTTGGTTACCTAAATAGTTCTTCCGTGTAATCGTGACCTGTGCATAGTGAACTAATCTGTAAATGTGTTTAATGTTTATATAAATATTTGCCAAAATAAATCTTTGACATGAATAAACTGTATTTTATTTCATTTTACCTCTTAACTAATAATTGCTTTTTATATATTACTAGCGGACGCCCACGGGTTCGCCCGTGACAGATTATATACCAAAACCTTCCTCGAGAACCACTCAGTCTATTAGTGAAAGCAACATGAAAATTGGTGCCGTAGTTTTTGAGTTTCTCGCGAACAGACAGACTGACAGACTACATATTATAAAACAAAGTCCTCCACTTTGTTCTATACTACGTAGTGATATCTATCTAGTAGTACTACCTATATAATATCTGTCTATTAAAGTTTTGGATATCTTCCCAAAAGATGGTGCTATGCTGTTACTCAAAAAAATAGAGGCTTCTGGTCTATATCCAATATGTTATTGTAGTTTTTGGGTAGAAAAATGACAGAGACAATGACAGTATACGACTATGCATTTTTGATTTTGATGGTTGCGAAAACCATATGGTTTCATCGTCAGTGCCCAGCTTTAAGTACATTTTTTTGTATTTTAAGCTTTGCACAACTAGCACGTCCACGCATAAACAGTAGACTTGCGAACTCATTTGCAGATTCCCGAGTCCACCAATGAGATTCTCGCGACTGAGCGGAATCTCAATGGTGATACGGGAATCGGCCAATGACAGTTCGCATTACCACAAAACAAAATTATCACTTTTCTTCTTCGTCTTTTTTTAAAAACCAATGTCAAGGTAATGCTTGATTAGTTGATGGGACTATCAACTCACAGAAGAACTAGTTATTCCTAACTAGCTCCAGGTGCAGGACAAGAAATGTTCGGTATGAGATTGTCTGGAAACCCGATTTTTGCGGAGCGCCAGAGGTAATCTAAAAAGCCTCCTGCTACGCGCTCAGCAAAAATCGAACTTCCAAATTATCACTCGATTTAGTTTCAGAAGAGCAGGCAGTTTTGTGTGGCATATTTATGTTGTTGAAAGCTGACATGTTTTTAGTAACTTATGCTACCGTAAGATCCCGTTTTTAGTTACAACGCGTTGTAACTATAAACCGCGTTGATACTAAATGCTTTTGAAACAACGCGTTACAACTAGTTATCACTAGACAAAACGCGTTTTAGGTTATGGTTATTTGATTTTGTTGTTGAATCGTAGGCATCTTTTTAGGTTATGGTTTTTTTATGGTAAGTCTTGATTGTCTATGCGTGGACGTCCGCTATGGTGTGAATGCAGGGTTCAGGTATCAATATTTCTGTATATTTAGGAGTTGGTGTTGAATAAACATTGAAATTATTTCGTTATGTACTACATATTTACCATACCTTACTTGACTGGTCAGATAACGAAATATATACTTTTTTTTCAGATGCAGCCCGATCTCACGTCACATAAACAGCTGACAGTAGATTATACAGAAGATCGCAGTAATCCACACCTCCGGCCGGACTTTGTCGACCGGATTTTTGAAGACGATGAATCGGACGATTCCCTCGGCGATATGTATGATCACGATGATTTCCACGATTTCTTTGACCCAGGTTTGTATAAAAACAATATATTCGAATATAAAAAAAACAGCCCAAGTACGAGTCGGTGAGAGCACCGAGGGTTCCGTACAAACGAATTACGGAAAAATGCGCCCGCGTCATTGACATGTTCATCAGTAAATTTTACACAAAGTCAATTAGAATCACACGACTGACAACTTAGAGTCGGAGGGGGTTTGGGTCACAGCTAGGTACTTTGGTCTCTGCCAAATATAAAGGCTTGTTTTGGTAATAATCACACAATATTGTTATTTTTAGAAGACGAAGCTTTCTTGGATGATGAGGATTTGGACGATTTCGAAGGACTTTATCAAATCGGGCACCAGGCGCCCGACATGGCTGACATCTTACTTCAACAATACCACCTACAATAGCTTGAAGAATAGTGGCTTCCACATTGCGACTACGAATTAAATCAAAACAAGTAACGATACTTATTAGAATTATAAATTTTGTTCATAGTAATTTGTTAATATTTCTTGTAGAATCGACCCTTTTATTTGCTTAAGGACCGGGTTTATTTCTTTCTCATTTGTTTCGCATATTAATAAGTATGTACCTTCTTGTTAAAGTTAGCATTTAATGCAAATGGAGCAACCTTTTTTTGTTTATACCACTATTGGCTTATATATTGGGAAAAAATATGATTGTAATTTTAAGAGGTGTGATATTTATTTATACTATACATTATTTAACATGTATATAATTAAAATGTGAAACATATGTGTTACTGAAACTGTTATGTACGAGGGGCTTTTGTTTTCTAAATTTAATACTTAAATATAACATTTAAGTTAATTTATTTCTTACTATATAATTAAAAAGCATATGAGGTGGTATAGAACAACACTCCTTGAAATTATTTTTATAATATGTACATTATATATATATTTAAATTGGGTAACATGTGGTATTGCTCGTACTTCATGATTGTAAACAACGTTTATTTTTAATTTAGACTAGTTATATTATCTGTGATGAAGCATTATTTTTGCGTCATGAAAGGCCCCATACTTTACCTAGATATAGTTATTTGTTTACATATACAAAAAGATAAAACTATGTAACTTTTGTATTTTAAAACTTTAAGCAAACGGCTAGGAAGTGGTTCGGTGAACAATTTAGATCTCTTTTTTATATGATAACAACTATTGCCGTCGGTAAATTTGAATTTCTTCGTCCATCTTTAGAATTTCTCCTCTACGAGAATATAAATATATTTGTAACCAACCACATTCTGGATATTTCATACATAACAGTAGTGAATCAAAAAAGTAGTGCTAGAACATAATGTAAGCGATTAATTAATCTCACGCCAATTCACATTGAAATTGATTCATATTATATATATATATATATATATATATATATATATATATAATCAACTAATAAGTGTATAAAAAAAAAGTGTGATATTGTAGTTTTATTAAATGCGCCAATATTAATGATAATACCAGCTTAATATGGTTTGGTCTAAATACATTGTTGTTATTTATTTCTGTTTAGAAACTTAGTTTTTAAGGACTGATATTATTTGATTGGTTCTTATTGCATTATTATGTATTGCTATGTTTCTGTTTAGTTATTTTGATTTAATATCTAAACATATTAAGCTGGTCTAAGCACAAGTTACAGCGCAGCTTAAGTAGACATACAGACAGCAACAAACTCTGTCTGTCTGTATATATAAATGTCGTATATTGATGCTATTTAGACGGGAAGTTTTTAAGTTTCGAATCATTTTTCAGAAGTTTTTATTACGCAAGTGTTGTGTATTGCGTTTTCACTTTTTAAGAAACACAAATCAATGTACTGATTTTTATTTGTTTTTACTAAAGAATAATTTTTGTTTAATCACAGTCCAAAGCAAAATCAATTATTATTTATATTTTTAAGACTTTATTTGAATAGCCTGGCTGGTTAGGAAATAATTTGCGGGACATTAGAGGAACTATTTTGTTGATTGGGATATGTTTAGTTACGATAAAATTATATGCAAGTATTATTACCACAACAAAATGATTACTCGATTTAGTTTCAGACGAGCAGGCAGTTTTGTGTGGCATATTTATTTTGTTAAAAGCTGACATGTTTTTAGTACTTGCAGAATATTAATTTCTGTGTTTGTTATATATCGTAAGATTCCGTTTTTAGTTACAACGCGTTCTGACTAGTAAAAACATGTTGTAACTAAGTGACTTGAGTAGCTAGTAAGAAGGCATCGTCACTAAATGCTTTTGAAACAACGCGTTACAACTAGTTGTCACTATACAAAGCGCGTTTTAGGTTTAACTAATGCGGCATCTTTTAAGGTTATGGCTTTTGTTTGTGATAATGCGCTTGTAATCTTAGATTAAGAATACTATGGATATTGGATTCAGTACAAATACAACGCGGAATCTTGGCATTCGAATACTATATAGGTAATTATTAAAAGTACCATCTATAATATAAACAAGATTGTACATTGATACATAGAAATAATTCGTAATAATTAATACAGGCGCATCAATGTACAGCGCCGTTGTCGCATCCCTCGAGAGTCAGCAAGCGGAATAGGAACTTACTTAGTACGGCGCGCGGTTGAAGCGCGCAGGTGTGCAATGACCGAGGTGAAGTGGTGCCGTTTTTAAAGCATTGATCGGTAATCTAGGTATTTTTGATCTAAGCTTGTAATATTTATTTTCTTCAAAACTACGCCATGTTTCAAAAAAATTATCATCCCGCAACTCGACGGCAAGTTAATAAAAACTGGGCCATTTAAACTGATTTTCAAATTTAAGTACACATACAATGCGTTCTTACTAGATACAACATGTTGCAACTGAAGATGGGTTCTTACGGTAACATAATAAGTAGTTTTTTTATTTTATTAAATTAGCTTTTTAAACTATCATTAGTAGTTATAAAAACATGTGAGCTGGACTATTATTGTCTTGGTGTGATTAGATGTTAGATGTCCCAATTAATGGAGTATTAACTGTGATTAAGTTGCAGTTGGTTTCGGTTATCATATTGTCACCATTCATTTACTTGTGTTGTAACATTTGTAGGAGATTATATGTTGTATATTTGCTGGATAACTAGCAAATAGAAGTGATTTGTTTTTAGAGTTGTTTTCATAAAAGCCGGAAGCATGTAATGGTTTGTTACAATAGTTTTATACATTAATTCTTTTAACATAATATTATAGTAGTAGTTCAAAGCTAACGGTATTTTATTTAATTTTGGTTATTTGAATAATAATAATAAAATTTTTAGTAGCCCAAGGTAACGATACGAACGGAGAGTACCGATGCACAAATACATTCCTCCTAGACTTGCCCAGCGTTCTTCTTACATGATTCGGACTATATTTACGATTGATATATTTGGATGAGTAGATTTATTTATTTATAAATCATTGCAAACATGGGTTACATCAGATGTTACAGCAGTAATTTATAGATTCACCATATTTTACCATAATAGGCATGGCAATTTTAGTAGGTGGCTCAATCGAGAGCAAAATTCTGGATACATATTCTTACCATATTATTATCAAGTATATATTATATAGTATTAGATGACACCATGAAGTCTACTCTACCCGGATGACTGGTGCAATGATGAGCCAGAGGAGAAATCAGGAAACTTTACATTCCAAATTGCTAACTCGGGTAAAGAAAGGTCCAGGAATCAGGATATAAGGCTATAACACAGGTACTTGTAGTCACGGGCTGATCTCCGCAAGTCCACGTCAAGTGCGGGGGTTTTGCGTGTGGGTGGGACTTTCTCACTCGAGCCAACCGATCTCCTCCAGGAACGCCAGCAGGCCCCGCACGTTGTGCAGAGCTTCAGGGATTGATCCTGGAGATCCGAGATGCCTTGCCCTGTAGTCTTGGACTTCCTCACAGCGCAGGATTAGATGGCTGACTGTCTCGTCCTCAGTCATGCAAGCCCTGCAAAGGGGATTGTCTGTAACACCGATAGTGTGTAGGTGTTTGTTTAGGAGGCAATGCCCCGTAATGACACTTGTGAATAGACGGAGATGGGATTTTTTAACGTCGCAAGTCTGCCGGTTAGTCGACGATTGAGTAAAGGCAGAGCCTCTTTCACCTGCCTACAGTCCGACAGACCCGTCCACAGTGTGTTGTGTTGTGTATAAGTTCTGTGTGCCAGAAGTGTTCGTATAGTGCCTACCGGAATTGGTAGGATTGGCTCTGGTCCAATGGACGTTTGGCTCGAGCCCCTTCTGGCAAGCTCGTCCGCTGCGTCATTACCTCTAGAGCCACTGTGTCCTGTAATCCACTGTAATGTAACGTGGTTGTACTTACTTATCTCAGCTAAGCGCTGATGACAGTTGTAGATTAGGCCTGAATTGACAATGTTACTGTCAAGGGCTTGTAGAACCGACTTGCTGTCTGAGAGAATTCTAATACTAGAGTACCTTACCTCTCTGGCAGCTATGGCCGTGGCTGCTTCTAGGATCGCATGGCTTTCAGCTTGAAATACCGTGTTGTAGGATCCTAGTGGTGTGGCTAGTCTGATCTGGAGGTCTTCGGAGAATACTCCGCTATCTGTCCCAGATGCAGTTTTGGATCCGTCAGTGAAGACTCTAAATTCATGGATGTTGAGGCCTTCGACATTGTCGTCTTCATATAACTGGATCTTGTATTTTTTGTCGAAGATAAATGTTTTCGGAATCCTGTCCGACCCTGCCATTATTATTGGGAAGTCGTTGAAGAAATATATAACACAGGTTCTGGTACTTTATGATTATAGGTAGGTAAGGAATATTAGTGTGTGGAGCGTCACGCGTCAGTAGTAACAAGGTGGTATGTTTCACACTGATTTAATAAAGTAAATCGCAGCCCAGCTATGCATATACTGCATTTAAGTACATAGATTATTTCCACTTTAGCACTTGGCAATCCTCGAATTCTGATTTCCCCCATAATAAATAGCATGATTGCAAAAATTCGTTAAGTCCATGATTTCATATACTTTATGTTGAAAAAGTAATGTTTACGATAAACCGAGAAATCTCGAGTGCTTAAGTGGAAATCATTTATTGTGCTTTAACTATTTTTATGAAATATATGATTGTATAGAAAAAAATAAGAATATAAAATACACAAATCAACAATTTTAATAACTAAATCAACACTATTTAAAACTATAGTCAGGTAGCATTTATCTATGACTTCACATCATAATTTGTGGTTTTCTTAAACAGATTCCACCACCGGCCCATAACTCCAACATCAACAATTCTGGAAGGAAAATTAAGATATGTAGGCTGTACGTAAGAACATCGAGCTTTGTACAGGTCACAGGAGTCACTTAAATCTGAAGTGTACATAACAGATGCAATTCCTAAACTTTTATAGTGAAGCACTCCTTGGTTGTAACTGGTATTTAGGTAATGAAGATGATCTGCTGCATTGTCATTTAAACAAGTAGGGCTGACCAATACAATTTCGTTATTTAACCGCTTTAAGTGGTCCTTGAATTCAATTTCATCTGGGTTGTTTCTAAATAAAGCGAATGCTGTTATTAGTCCAGTTGCATATTTCATAGCCAGTGTAGGGTTATCTTGAATATCGGTCCTGAGATCTTGTAACATTTGGCGATAATCAATAAACAAGTTCTTCCAATAGTCAGCCCATTTTTCAACAATGCTTCCTTTAAATTTTTCAGGAAATTTCATCGTTCCCACACGCAAAGTTTTTGGAGCATTGAGAAGATTCTTTGCCATTTTGTGTTACAATATTTATACAAAATAATCACAACCTGACCTGAGGATACAGTTCATTACAATTTTAAAACAATTCAATCAAAACCATCAAAACAAAGTAAAAAAAATTGTACCATACGTATAATAGTAGGTTATATGCATTCGCCAGAAAACTGTCAAGTGAAGTGTCAATGTCAAGCCCAGCTGTTTTCAGTGTTTTCTTCTACACACCGGGAACCACCATTCGGCAATGAGGCAGACGATTTTTTAGCTACACGGTCGTCGTATTTTTAAGATAGTTTGTAGACTGTAAATATATTTTTTAGAACATACATACATGATTATATTGTTATTCTCGCCGGGTAAATCCCAAAGTGGTTCTACTTCTTCTTTTTTTAAAAACGGCACCATCGATGATTTCGCCAATGTCAAGGTAATGCTTGATTAGTTGATAGTCCGGTACAGAAGAACTAGTTATTCCTAACTAGCTCCAGGTGCAGGACAAGAAACGTTGTTCGGTATGTGAGTGTCTGGAACCCGATTTTTGCGGAGCTCCAGAGGTACCTAACCGGCTACCAGCCACGCGCTCAGCAAAAATCGCGAACTCGCTCCAAAGTGGTTAGGTATACTATACTACGGTCAAATTACGGTTATCGAAACTGACAATGTCATCGGTCTTTGGACTATTTGTCATTGTCACTGAAGAGATTGATTTCTGTGTTGGTGTTGATGTCATGTCCTCTATTTATTTATTGATTGAAGTGATAAAAACGTAGTGATTATATACTCTTTGGTGATTATGTACATATTGTTCGGGAAAAGAATTATAATAATTTTCAGAGAAAATGAAATAAAATACTAAAAACATGCAGCTTTTGGAAAACATTGTGTGCTGTGTTATTTTGTTTTATAACAGTTTTTTAATTGGAAATTGTAAGTACCTCTTCAATAAAATTCTCTTATTAATTTATTGCGGTGTTTATGTATATTAATACTTGTAGGTTCAATATATGACAACTTGAAGTATTTTGAGACTCTACATGCCGCAAGTTTGTCTCATAACATTGTTAAAAGAGGCACTAAACTCTCCAACCATCCTTTCAACACAATCAAAGAGGTACATTTTAAAACTTTGGGCAAGGATTTCAGACTGATTCTTCATCCACACAGTTCTGTTCTACATTCTAATTTTAAAGCATATGCTGTTGATGGTGATGGAAAAGAAACAACTGTTCATGTGGGTAAGATTCCACTTTATATATTTTAGTAATTCACTTTGAAGCCATTGCTAACATTTCCTGATAGAGTTTAGAGCTCACATTAATAGGTAAAAATAAAACTAGCCTTTCGTAGACAACATTCATCAATAAATAAAAACTTTTGAACTTTTGTTGATTAAATACTTTCGTTGTAGACCAGGGAAACTTCTATACAGGCAGGGTGTTTGGTGAGAAAAGTTCAGATGTGAAATTGCATATGGAGGATGGTTTGATCACAGGAATTATTCACACACCTGAGGAAACCTATCATATTGAGGTACAATTTTGTATGTCCATTTCGGAGTCTTGGGTTTGATTCCCAGGTCGATGCAAATATTATATATAATGTTAGTTTCAGAATTTGGGTGTTTTCTATGTATATTATGTATGTATTTAGAAATATATATCAGTTGTCTAGATCCCATAGCACAAGCTTATAATAAGCTTAATTTGGGCTAGATAACATAGTGTGAAATGTATGTATGTAAATGTATGTACAAAATATTTATTTATTAAATGTACACTAGTTTGTTCTTTAGTGAGCTCTTGCGTATTTCTACCTATTTTGACTTCTATAACTTTGTACCGATTCTGTGTGTTTGTTATTAATATGAGTGCTAAGGAACCCTACCATTATTGCCAGGGCCCAGATTACCTTCACCTGCCTGCGCACTTCTGTGCACCTTCTGACTGATGAAACCATCAATATTACTGGTGAAACATGAATGTAATTAATGCCTGTATCTATCCTTTCGGAGGTGTAGATGTGATCTGTTTGTTCCTAATAAATATTGTGTTGTTTTAGCCGTCATGGCGTCATTTACCACATTTGAATGACAAAACCATGATAACTTACCGAGCCTCTGATATACACTTCAGTTGGAAGGACTCCGAAGGAACTACAGATGGTACAAAGCCTCGAGTTTGTGGCTATGTTAAAGAAGGGAAAGGTTAGTGTTAGATATGTAGGTGGGTCGGTAATAATATTGTGTGGAGCGTCGCGCGTCAGTTAAACTAGCTAGTATGTTGCACACTGATTTATTGAAGTAACGGCGCTGGGTCGCAGCCCAGCTACCTAGCTACGCATATACATAACATCCCATCCTCGTCGCCAATGTTAGATATGTAGGTAGGTCGGTAATAATATTGTGTGGAGTCTCGCGTGTCAGTTAAACTAGCTAGTATGTTG
The DNA here is from genome assembly GCA_963556515.1 of Nudaria mundana. Lineage (NCBI taxonomy): Eukaryota > Metazoa > Arthropoda > Insecta > Lepidoptera > Erebidae > Nudaria > Nudaria mundana. The sequence continues at coordinate 9,284,174 of OY748300.1, read as the reverse complement.
CGCACTGATTTATTGAAGTAACGGCGCTGGGTTGCAGCCCAGCTACCTAGCTACGCATATACATAACATCCCTTCCTCGTCGCCAATGTTAGATATGTAGGTAGGTCGGTAATAATATTGTGTGGAGCGTCGCGCGTCAGTTAAACTAGCTAGTATGTTGCGCACTGATTTATTGAAGTAACGGCGCTGGGTCGCAGCCCAGCTACCTAGCTATGCATGTAACTACATACATAACAGTTAGTAATAACAAAATAGCAAATTAATGTCAGATGTATTTAATTACATAATAAGATAATTTTAAGTACATAGCTATTATGCAAACTGATCAGCAGCCCTATTCCTATCCAGTAGTAGCTGAACTGACTGTGTTCGGTTTTAAATTTGTACCTTTGAAAACTTAAAGCGTTTTAGGCAGCATAAATTGTAGATATTTATAGCATAATAGTAGATATTATGTAGATATTTAAGCTCGAACCAATATCTCTGTCTGTGGTCTTAGTAGCTCAATTGGTAAAAGCATTCACCCTGAAAGAGAACTTCAGGAAAAGGGAATGTCGGTTAATTTAGCGAGTTATATTAAGTAACAAAAAATTTAAGACTTTTCTGAAATTAAAGTTTAGAATACTTTAATTCACTCATTCATTTTACATTTTAGAACTTGAGGAAGATGATGACGAAGACCCACAGATTCATATAGACATAGAAACAGAACACGAACAGTCAGAGAAAAAGAAATACCTCCAAGATGCACATTCAGATAATGCCAGTTCAGGTGACGCTCAGCGCAGAGCAAAGAGACAAAGTGACTATGAGTATACACCAACTAAGACTAGATGTCCCCTACTTCTTGTGGCTGATTATAGATTCTTTCAAGAAATGGGTGCTAGTAATACTAAAACTACTATTAGTTATTTGGTAAGCGTTTCAAACACTTTTTTACTGAATGTATATTTTTGAAGTATAACTTCTTCATGCATGCTTGATTTAGGGAGTAAGATGGTGAATACGTTACAAAAAGTGTGGTTGTTAGGAAAGTACGAGATTGTTGCGAACAGTGTGAGAGAGTTAGGTTTTGTATATTACTGTAGTGTAGAGGCTAGAGAGAGATGCAAGTACACATTTTCCTTGCTCTCTCTCTCTCTCTTTCTCTCTCTCTCTCCCAAGAAGTTTAGTGGTCTTCTAAATAAATTAACTCCATATTTCAGATAAGCCTCATTGATCGAGTGCATAAGATATACAATGACACACTATGGCAAGATAGACAGGTAAGTCTTAAGAGAGTGTACGCCGTCTATGCGCAGTTTGACTCAAAAACAATACTTTTCAAACCTGTTAATATCGTGTACTACTTATCTTACAAAAATGTTAATTACTAATAACTTTAGGAAATTTTGTAGACTCAATAGTTAGTAGAGAAAATATTTCGATTAATACAGTATTTGTGCATTATATTAAGATAACCTAACGGAGGTTTTCTCAATTACCCTTTTAAAAGCAATTTCTAAGCTGCAAATATATGAAACTACTGACAGAATTAATTAACAAAAAATATTGAGCAATCGATAAGATCCTTAGGAAAATAGTTAGTTAAAAAGATTTTATGATTTAGGGATATTATTACAAGAAATTAAAATTCAAACAATGTGAAATATTAGGAAATTTAAAAGGTTTTTTCACCGATATATCTTATTAAATTCAATATAATAGTTCAACTTAAAAGATGAATATCTTTTTTAAAATACCTAATTTGTATTTTTTATAAATTTATTACTATTAATTTTCTATAAATATTTGAAAACTATTATAAAACGTAGCGCGCCAATCTATTCAAATCAGTTCGCCGCGTGGTTTTCTAGAGTGAGGATGTGTCGCTCGGTGCTCTGATTGACCTGTGTTGACATTTGCAGTGCGTATAAGGATATCAGACATTTATAGCGTCATCGACAAATTTTGGTACTTTGGTAAGTAAAATATTGTATCATTATGAGGAGGATATCTGCAGTGGGAAGGCATTGCTGTTCCAGTCAACCAGAAAAACTGCCCAGATGCTGTCCCGCAGGAGGGATGGAGGGGAGCGAAGTGTGCAGGATATCATTACCCTGCTGAAGCAAATTGACCCTGACCACGTGCCAGATTTCGTCGCCAAAGAGCTCTGTAAGCTCTCCGGTGGGATTCGACCACGTCGACGTCACAAGACTGCTCAAGGATATCGCGTTCCTGAAGTCCAGCCTTGCCGATGTGTTAACAAAATTTAAGGCCTCGGATAAAACTATCGGTGGCTTACAAGCGGAATTATTGTTACTTCGTAGCAGTAATTCGGTTATAGGTCGCCGAACGTGGCCTCTAATAATGTCAATGCATATAGAGGTGCGCATGCAAATGCGTCAGTGTGCAGTTTTGAATCAGTGGAATTTGACTCGCCAGTGTCCAGTGGCGGTGGCGTGTGTCTCGAACATGAGTACGCGCTCCGTCGCCCCCGCCGCCGCCTCTTCCCCCGCGAAGACGCCGACTACGGTTACGTTGCCCGCTCCTCGGCCGCGAGACTACGCAGCTGCAACGGCCAGCACTCACACACGCATCGACACTGTCATGACTCCCGAGTTTTGGCCGAATGAGGTGAAGTGCCGGCGCTTCAGGGGACACCTGCGGATACGCGCATCCCCGACCCGCGACACGTCGATGTCATTACGTGCTACGGCATTAGGTTAAGATATATTATTATATATATTCTTATATTAGGTCTTTACCTATGAAATAATTGCCGTTTTGTATGAAGTAATCACCCATGAAATCAATGCATCTTTGCCAACGCAGCGGCAGTTTATTGATATTGATGCCCTTCTTAAAGAAATCAGCTGGACGGGAGGCAACAAATTCTTCAAAGGCATTTTGTACTAAATCCATGGTAAATATGATGTTAAAACTTTTAATTCAACTTTTAAAACATTATTTCGCTAAAATAGAAGACATTACAACGTCGACATATGTTTCACCTCTACACGAGGCATTCTCAAGACTGTCTCAGAGAGAACAGCTGATTCAGCTGTTCTATCATATTTACCATTGCTTTGTCATGGACTTTCGCCAGGTAACGCCTGATTCCATCCAATATTTGCATTTTGTACTGCCTCTCGGGTCTTGAATTTCTTTCCCGCCAAATTCTGTAAAAAGTAGTAGTCTGTAGGCGCAAGGTCTGGTGAGTACGGCGGATGACGGAGAACTTCCAACCCCAGTTCTTGCAACTTGGAGACCGTCTGCTGTGCAGTATGAGGTCGCGCATTGTCGTGCAAGAGCAGCGGAGACGAGCGATTGACCAATGTTGGTTGGAGATGTGCCAGCTTCTCCATCATTGTGTTCAGTTCTTCACAGTACACATCTGGAGTAATGCTCACCCCGTTTGGTAAGAAGCTGTGATGAATCACACCGGCGCTATAGACCACCAAACAGTGACCATCACTTTTCTAGGGGTAAGTTTTCGTTTAGGGCATTGTTTAGGTGCTGAACCAGGATCCAACCAACTTGCTGAGCGCTTGCGATTATTGTTGTTCAAAATTCCTTAATTTGTGTGTCTGTTGAGCAATGCAAGGCATGTTTCGACGCGTACTTCGCGCTGGCGATCATTGAGTTCGTGGGGCACCCATTTGTCAAGCTTTTTTACCTTGCCAATTTGACGCAAATGGACCAATATTGTTTTGACGCTAACGTCGAAAGCTGCTGCTAATTCAGCCGTAGATTGTGTATCATCGGATTCCACAATCACCTTTAATTCGTCATTGTCGACCAAAGTCCAAACGGCAATTTAAAGACCTATTAATAAGGTATTTTTTGTAATATTTTCATGTATTTTTCTGGGCCGTAGAATAAGTTAATATAACATCTTGTAACTGTTCTTATGTAGCCTGAAATAAACGATAAATAAAAAATAAAAAAATATTATCAGTTTCTGCTCTCTGAAATAGTAGACCCACGAAAGTCCAGGTCGAAGCCGCTGGGAACTACGACATATTAATTGAATTTATAAAGATGTTATTTCCGTCTTTCCTTTGTTTCATTTCTCTCTACACTAAATCCCAATTTAACGAGTACGAAGTCGCAAGCAGAAGCTAGTGTAAAATAAACTACTAAGTTTTAATTGAATACCAAAAACAAATCATAAATTTATGATATTTTTTTTCAAACTAACACTGGAACTATAATGTTCACTTGAACGGATCAAGATATATTAGTTTGATTATAACACGCCGGCGCTTCACACACAGTTACACTCGTGTCGCGCTTCTTCTGTGTGGGTTTGAATTACCTAAACTTAACAACATCGCGCTCTAGGCGTAAACGCTCTTAAGTAGTACTTACTTAGCATTCAATGGTAATCCTATTATTTTTGAGATTGGTGGATTGAAGCAACTATTATTAACTGTCATCAACAACGGTATCACAATCGCTAGTATATAGAGTAGAATGACGAGATAAAGCAAAGAATATATATATATAGCATAAATGTATTGTTTTTCGTAGGATATGGATGGTTTCAAAGGCATGGGTTTCGTTATAAAGAAAATTCTCGTCCACTCTGAGCCGACGCGTGTCCGAGGGGGCGAAGCCCACTACAACATGGTGCGGGAGAAGTGGGATGTGAGGAATCTACTTGAGGTATACATACCACTAATTTTACACAATTTAAAGATATAAAGCGTCGTTTTAAGCGCTCCTCAAGGCCTTGCACACTGTATACATACAATACACTTTATACACTCAAGAACTGAGTGTATAAAGCACTTTTGCCTACCCCCTATTTTTTGACCGAGCGAGCGAAGAAGAAAATTTCGAGATTGGTCAATTTTGCTTTCGTCCGTATGTCTATCTGTCTGTGTGTTCCGGGCTAGCAACCACAGTTTTTATCCGATCTTCACGAAACTTGGCACAAGTGTTCCTTGATTTAATACATTTTTTCATCGTGAGCTTTTTTGGGTTGGGGGGGAAATGGGGGTAAAAGCTCAAATAATGTTTTTAATGCTCGCGAGGTCTACTGTTCGACCATAGGGCGACCACTAGTCTATACAACATTATTAACATTAACATTATAAAACAAAGTCCTCCGCCGCGTCTGTCTGTCTGTCTCTCTGTTCGTGCTGCTTTCACTAATGGGTAGATAGTTTTTTAGAAGCCACTCTTTTGCTGTATTTATTTATAACAAATTCCTTACATACCTATATTGTACAATACCCGCTACATTCTTATTCGTCTCGCATTAAGTCTCTTTCCATCCAAACCTTGTCTGGACGAGATCGCTGGTTAGCGATAAGCTCGCCCATTGTACATTAGTTTTAAGACATTTAGATTTAGTTATTTAGTTACAGAGTATTTATCTTATATAATTTGTCACGGTCGAAGCCTTGGGCCTCCCTAGTATAATACAAAATTAATAGGTAACCATTCTGTAATACGAATCTAAATTCTAACAGCCGGGACGGCATACGGCATTCTCTGCAGTCCAGGTATTCAGTTTAAAGGTGACTACCAAATCAAATCCAAGGTCATGTACAATGAGCACGTTGCTCCGGGATCAGTAGCGAAAGACGGTATCACTCTCGATATTGTTAAAAACTATGTATACCTAGGGCAGTTGCTCGAATTAGATAAGAACAGTTTTGAGAGTGAGATCGATAGGAAAATACGGCTGGGCTGGGCAGCATTCGGTAAACTACGTCGAGTCTTCACATCACCCATCCCGCAGAGCCTCAAAACAAAAGACTACTAGCAATGCGTCCTGCCGGTCAGGACCTACGGGGCCGAGACGTGGACACTAACAGTGAAACTGGTCCACAAACTGCATATCGCACAGCGAGCCATGGAAAGGGCTATGCTTGGAGTGTCTCTGAGGGATTGCATTCGCAACGAAGTAATCCGTCAGAGAACTGGTGTCACCGACATAGCCCAGCGCAAATGCAAGCTAAAGTAATGGACCGGTCATATCTGTCGCAGAACCGACAACCGCTGGACCAAGCAGGTTCTGGAGTGGAGACCGCGAATCGGCCAGCGTAGCGTGGGACGCCCCGAGCCTCGGTGGAGCGACGACATTAGTCGTATAGCCGGCGTTGGGTGGATGAAATTGACCCAAGATCGGAGGGTATGGTGTGTCACTGGAGAGGCCTATGTCCAGCAGTGGACCGATGTGAGCTGATGATGATGATCAAATCAAATCATTTTCTTTTTATTAAATATCAAAACGATACGCCTCATAGAAATTTGTATGAAAAACTCAACAATGACGTCATTATTATGTAGCGTCAAATCTGTAACTATTAGTGATTCAATTGATAATCAATCAATCAATACATATAATAAAATTGTAAGTGGTCGATGTCTGTACATCGAAGATATAATAGAGAAACTGTTGTAGGGGGCTTTATGAACGCAATAGAACCCAAAACAATGGTTTTTAGAATTTTTGTCTGTTTGTCTGAATGTTTGAACACGCTAATCTCAGAAACAGCTCAACTGATTTGAATGCGATTCAGTCGTGGGTTGTGGTTTATTCAACTTAACATTTAAGCTTTGTTGTATTTCAATCGGTTCATAAATAAAAAAGTTATGTCGATCTATAGTAACACGCAGGCGGAGCTGCGGGCAACAGCTATACATAATAAATCAGTAACTGGTGATCAAGAAAACTATAATACGCAGGCGGAGCTGCGGGCAACAGCTAGTTATAAATAAATAAAAGAAATATAATAAGGTTGAATTTAATATACGTTGGAATATTTATTTTAGTTGATGGCACCTACCCTATTATGTTCGCGTAGATATATAGTTTTTTTTTCTCCAACAGGTGTTCAGCCGAGAATATTCTCATAAAGACTTTTGTCTCGCCCACTTGTTCACTGATCTCAAGTTCGAAGGCGGTATACTAGGGTTGGCTTATGTCGGTTCGCCAAGACGAAATTCTGTTGGAGGGATTTGTACACCAGGTAACTTATCTATGCTTGTTTATGGTAAAAAACCATAATTTTTATGTTATGTTACACCTTTTATGTTTATACAGTGTGTTCTTTTTATTTGCAGTTCATTATTTTTACGGTGCATTATGTGAGTGTCCGTTCATTTTATTGTTGCATGTTTTGCTTTTTATCTTTGCTTGGTAAACTTTATTTAATAATTATCATTGATATAATTATTGTAAGTATATAACTAATTAGTATAAGATCCAGTTAATAACTAAATAATCATCATCATCACTACTACGTACAGTACTATTTTGGACGCAATATAATCGTCGTGATTATATGTATAAATCTGTTCATCTTTTCATGGTGGTTGGCATTTTCATACTTGTTTATATAGTTCTTGTAGCATGACACGTCACGCATGTTAATCGAAACAAACTTAAAATTTGACCAGAATACTTCAAAAACGGGTACACCCTGTATTTGAACTCTGGTTTGAGTTCGTCCCGCAACCACTACGGTCAGCGCGTGATCACTCGGGAGGCGGACCTCGTGACCGCGCACGAGTTCGGTCACAACTGGGGCTCGGAGCACGACCCGGACGTGGCCGAGTGTTCCCCCGCCGCTAGTCAAGGGGGCTCGTACCTGATGTACACGTACAGTGTTAGCGGATATGACGTCAATAACAAGGTACGTGGATAAGCTTTAAGCACCTCCCAAACAGAATATTGTGGTAGAACCATTGTGAACATTGGACTCTTTGCATTGAATAGGCTCCTTAACTGCTGAACTTATTCAGAAAATTCTTACACTAATGAATGAAATGAAATAAAATTTATTCACGTTATTACACTTGCATAATAAATTACTTCTGCCAAACTTCATAACAGTTTGTTGGTAGATGAAGCTCCCTGTTTACATTTTCCTTATCATAAAATTTTATTTCTAATAATTCTTGCATTCAATATTTACATAACGAATAACCTTTATATTCACACAAGCTGTCCCGGCGAACTTCGTTCCGCATAACTTTTTTTTTCTTCCATAATCCTTCTCCTGATAATTACGAACACAACAAAAAAAGAATTAGCGAAATCGGTCCAGCCGTTCACGCGTGATGGCGTGACCAAGGGAAATAGGGATTAATTTTTATATATAGAGATACTGTTTTCACCAACATCCCCTAAATTTCCACTTTATTACTTAACGGTTGTGCCTAGGACGATATCAGATTTGATTTCTATAATTTAATCCCGCGGCCGCTCAAGCCGTGGCTAACCGCCGCCATAGTTATGTAACTAATGTTATTACAGAATGTTTGCAACATGAATTTATTTGTCTTATTTTTAAACATTCTTTTAGTAATGTTACTATTTGACAGAGATGGGGGAAGATCATTAAATATTTTTGGCACCAAATAATGTCTGTTTCTTTCGCCGTAATAATTATTACAGGGGGGTATTTCTAGCATGTTAGCACATTGTCTTCTCGGGCGTATTTTATGTACCACTTTAAACTCATCGCTAGCGTGCTGATCAACTGCTACGAGTATGAACAACACTTTTTCGTGCACTGGTAGCATTTTACATTCCCTAAAAAGCTGGTGATAGTTATTTTTACATTGGTTTTTGTGTTTTTAAAATATGTAAAACATTATCGCCGAGTGACATCGGCTACTTTTTATCCCGTAATGTGTTCCCGTGGGATTCTGAACGGCAATCAGAAACGAAACGTTTAATATCTGTGCTGTATTTTAGTACACGAGAGCTAGAGGCTCGCTTCCCTTACTTCTCTAAATTAACTCACATTTTAACTATTTCTCCTATCTCTTCCCATCTAACGCGCGAGTAATACTTCTGGTGGTCTCAACTGTATATAGGTACGGTAACCATTTACCAAGAGTGATATGAGAAAGTGAATACCAACGTAAGGTGCCTCGAAACGGTAATAGACTCGCCCTATTACATGGGACAAACCAAGTGATTTGAGAAACGTGGGTGTAATGAACCCTTTCCGGGATTAAGACGTAATTTTACGTGTACCCAGTATTGTAGCCAATTACCTTTCTGTGGCAGAGGTTTTCTCCGTGTAGTTTGCGGTCCATCCGGAAGGTACTGCAGGCTAAGTCTGGACGTTGCTTCTCTGAGCCGGAAGAGAGTTTCTGTGGGAACCTTCGCGTTGAAGGAGGCGAGGAGTGTGACGCTGGCTTACTTGGTATGTATATTTTTGAATTACATTTCTAAAATAATTAAAATCTTGCTAATATTCTTTTCAGTGGTATGTAACACCTGCCCTGGCTGTTATGAGTGTTACAGAGTGGTTATGAATATTCTATACACCGTGAAAGTACCACCGTTTACAAAAAAAATATTTTGGACTCAGTTTCGAAAACAGAACCGACTTACTTTGCTTAAAATAGATGTAGTTTCTTTTTTTTAATTCCAACAAAAATTTAATTCCTACGTCTATTGCCGAGCGCCTCCGGATAACGACAATATGCTAGCTCCCTATTCCAACAAAATTACTAGCAAAGAGCGTGCGTAGTGCCCTTCTGAATACAGGGTGTGATGTATGTCTGTCGGTCTGTAATAAAAAAATCACCTCTCTTTCTAGTTTTACTCATTCTCCGATCCTTAATGAAGAGAGATATAGCAATAACTGACATCGTTATTATTTTGTATAAAAAATGTTCTGATGACTATGAACTTAATTTTGAGCATCATCTATATATAGAAATGGGGAATGTCCCGCTTAGCTCTCAAGAACTGCTTATGCTCCAATGATGGTTGACCCCTCTATGTATAGCCCTCGATCTGGAGGCAAGCCAAAAAATCGAAAATTTGACCTAGCCCTAGGGGGTCAAAAGTTATTTGCCAAAACCTTTGGCGTGGTGTGGCGCGAAGCACCACGCAATACACCGTACTAGTTGTTCAGATTCAGTCAGAGGTAGGGAGGGACTACGTTCCTGGATTAAGTGGTTATGATTATATTTCAGGAACTGAAGACAACGACATGTGTTGTGATAAAAATTGTAAACTAAGAAGGAATCAAGGTGCCGTGTGCAGGTAAATGTTACTAAAGTATTTTTTTTCTAACGTTCCTATATTTGACGGTATTAATTTTGTGTATAGATTATAATTCAACAAAAAATAATGCGCTAAATCGTAAGCACCATGTTGGGTATACATCTTTCGAAAGTTTACAACCTCGCGAGATAGATTATAATTGAACGCTATTTATAATTTTACGTTGATATAATACAGGATGTCCCACGACCATGCCACATGGAGGGAAAGTATCTTAAATATTGTAGTTACTCAATTTTAGTAAAAGATGTTTGTTTAGACGAAAGTATGTCGAACTGTGCGATTGTTATTGAAGGAGAAAGAGTGGAGCAAGTGAAAGAGTTTGTGTATTTAGGGTCCAAGTTTACAAGGGATGGAAGATGTGACGACGACATTGAAAGAAGAGTTATGGCAGGAAATCAAGTGAATGGGGCTCTGCATAACTTTATGAACAGTCAGAAGATTTCCCGGAGGGCTAGGCTGGCTGTTTATAGAGGAGTGCTGGTCCCTACACTTATGTATGGAAGTGAATGTTGGGTTTGGCAGAAGAAGCATGAAAGTAAAATAAATGCAGTGGAAATGAGAAGTTTGAGAAGTATGACTGGGGTGACATTGGTTGAGAAAGTGAGGAACAGTGAGATACGAGAACTTTGCGGTGTATCAGAAGATGTAGTGAGTAAGATAGAAAAAGGGATGCTTAGATGGTTCTGGCACGTAGAAAGGATGGATGAAAGAAGATTGACGAAACAGATACACAAGGCGGGCGTGAATGGACAGGCAGATAAGGGTCGACCTAGGCGAACGTACTTCGACCAAATCGGAGATGATTTGACCAAAGGCCAGGTCAAGAGCACCCAGAACCGGAGAGCGTGCATAAAGATAGTTATGAAAGTCGAAGAAGCGAAAGAAGTATGCCAGGACCGTAGCAAGTGGAATTCTATAGTCTCTGCCTACCTCTATGGAAAAGAGGCGTGACCATATGTATGTATGATGTTATTTTATTTTTAAATAAATTTTTACTGCATTCATAGATTTTTGGAAAATCACAGTTAACCGGGAATCGAACCGACCAAATGAAAAAAAAAACAGGATATATTTTATGACACATGATCAAAATGCTTCATAGGAAGGATTTTTTGTTTCCACGAAACGTAGCAAGGTCATGAAATATTAAGCTTGGTTTTGTTTTTTTACCATTTGGTCGGTTCGATTGCCAGTTCACACATTCAATTCAATTCAATTCAATTCAACCTTTGGATGGACAGTGGGTTAAATAAATTAAAAGGGTAGGGTACAATACATGAAAGAGAAAAGAAAAATAAAGCTTAGTAAATAATAAAATAAAGATAAGACAGAGTAGGATAACAATATTTTGACTGCTTCGGTGGCGTGGTCGGTAGTGCATCGGCTTTCGACGCCGGAGTCTCGGGTTCGATTCCCGGTCGGGACTAACTTTGTGTAATGACATATGCGTTTGTACCGAAGTCTGGATGTTTCCTATGTATAATATGTATGTATTTACAAAAAAAAATGTATATAAGTATTAATATCAGTTTATCTAGTACTCATATCACAAGCTCTGCTTAGTTTGAGACTAGATGGCGTTGTGTGCATTGTCCTAATATATTTATTTATATTTATTAATATAAATGAACTAATAAACTTACCCAGGTAGTAATGATATCATAGGAAAAGAAAGAAAACTTACATAAATACTTAAAATACACATGTGATTTTCCAAAATAAAACAATGACTCCTTGCCGCGTCGGAACATCAACGAGTAGAAGTGTAATTGTACTTACGTCTAAACTTTACATTCGTCAAAATGTCCACTAAAGTGTGGTCATAATGCATGGTCCTGGGCCAACTATATGTAACTGTTGTGTGTGTAGCGACAAGAACTCCCCGTGCTGCGCGGGCTGCGTGTTCGCGCCGCCCGGCGTGGTGTGTCGCGAGGCGGCGCACTCCGCCTGCGAGGGCGAGGCCACCTGCAACGGCGCCTCGGCCGACTGTCCCAAGGTCTCTAACCATATGTAGCAGGTACCATGGGTAGGGAGGGTGACGTTCACCCCATCTTCGGAGAGCGCACTACGGATAGGCTACCTTTAGAGTATGACTTCATCGAAGCGTTTAACGCCTCTGACAAAAACACACTTTCAATAAATGCCTCCCGAACACGACCTTAATATTTGAGGTTACTTGCAAATACCAAACGTCACCTTTAGGTATTATGTGTGTACACACACATAATATCTTAAATAAATTATTTAAAAAAATAAGGGTTATGGGTCCTATGAAAAAATGTCGTCTTATCTCTAGTATATAATATTTGTTTGCACATCGATATTATAACAATATTCTGTTTAATTTTATTACACTTTAAAAGGGAAAAGGTTTAAATTTAAACGATTGAGGACAGCTTTAAGCTACCTCTCTAATTCCCTTTGAGAACATTGTATATACTGCGTAAAGGTTCGAAACATAATTTTTGTCTCTCAATTCACACAGTCCAAGGGCTGCTACCCGGCCAAGTAACTACCAAATTTCATTAGAACCTTATAACAAGTTATGTGAAATGATCCTCTCTCATTTATAACATTCTAGTAGGATTCATAGATGTATAGTGTGTTGTTGTGTCCAGGCGCCCGCCATAGCGGACGAGCACGAGTGCCTGGAGCGCGGGCGCTGTCGCAACGGCTCGTGCGTGCCCTACTGTGAGACGCAGAGCATGCACAGCTGTATGTGCGATATCGGTGAGGGACCGCTGTCTACCTCATAATATACACCTACATAGACCCACCGATATCCTGTACTTTGTTCCCTTAAGTACTTAACTAAAGGTCAACATTAAAAATATTTAAAAAAGCCGGCCATTTGCGAAGGGTTCCATAAAACATCACATCTGTTATGAAAGCCAAGCTGTGAAATGATTTGTTTTTATTACTTTTTTTCCGAAATGAAAAGTGACCATGTAAAAGAACCCTTTGTATGGTTGGTTTGGTTAACATTTATTTAAGTACCTAAAGAAATAGGGTGCTAGGTCCGAGACTTCTGGCAAACATAGGTACAAGTTCCCGACAAGTACTTGCTATCTATAACGTGGGCCGTTTGTGACCGGTGAAATGTGGACTTATAACAAGCTTCTGTCTAGCCTTCGGGGAAGAGGTGCGATTGTATGGATGTACGAGTATGCCTGAACTCACGACAAATTGCTAAAATTATTAATGTCAATCAATTGTCCATAATATTAATATAGGATGTGGCTATTTTCTTGTAAATGGCAGATGGTAAGTGAAAGTAAAATTGGCTTGTGAGATCGCCCTGCACTTTTGAGCCTCGTACAGTCGAATGGTAGTTGGCAAGTATTGAACAAGAGTTACATTTCCCTACATATTAGGTATAGTTTAAGGTTTAACGAGAACTTTACACCCAAGTGTCAATCATAAATACGTAGTACGTATAGTGTACCTAAGTATAAATTGTTGTTATAGTGGCTGACGCGTGCAAACGTTGTTGTCGCAAGAGTCTCAACAAGACTTGCTTCCCAGTGGCACAGAGTGACATACTGCCGGACGGTACACCCTGTATTCAAGGGTTTTGTAATAAGGTACGGCATTACACACTTCACATATAGTTATGTATTTATTTCTTAAAGGCTTACTATTACACTTTTTTCAATCAATTGCTTAAGAAAAGTTAGATATTTATGTTGGTAACTCTCGTTACTGAACTTTTACATATCATTGTTTACTTAGTCTGTAGTCGATTTTTTAGATCAGATTTACAATTTCCAGCTTTATCCATAACTGTTTTCTAAACAAGAACAAAATACTATAAGGGAGAAAAGTGAAAGTTTATATGTTTTTTTTTAATGTTTTATCTTCGTACCAAACTTCATATAAATCTGTCGAGCTGTATTAACGTGATACTCGAATAAACAAACAACTAAAAATATACCGGTTTTGGCAGTGTAGCACTGCAGTTGCCAAATGAACGAAACCACCCAGACATCATTTATGATGCGGGACAGAATGTCTCATATAGTTGCTGTCAAGTAGTTTTTTCTCGACAATATAGATGTCAATAGACAATATAGACAATGTAATTATGTTGATTACTGTGCTCAACTATAATAATTGTGTTGTCTTCTTCTTGAAGTTTAAATGGATTTACGTATCACTTGGGAGAGAATTGAAATAAAATATACTGGCACTTACTTAGTTAAATTATAATTATTAATATAATGTTACTACTGTACCTACTACACGAAGCTCAAAGAAGGAATGAATCTGAGGGGCCACGCAGGGCCTTTAAATATAGCTCTGATTTCTAATCTTAGTTTCTTCGAAAAGTCGTAAAAGTTAACATTTGCAGATAACAAATTAATGAAGCGTCACTAATTTAACTATAATTTAGATTTACACGTTTGAAACGAGACGTTACTTTGTAGCTTTATGCCGGAACGAATTATGTATATTTATGACAGACTTATAGTTCGGCACATAACTCTTCCCTCATCAAATTGAAGGTATCTAGTAAGATTTAATTTATCAAATCTGCAGATAACTTCATAATTATTGATAACAATAATATGTGTAATACAATAGGATAGTAGTAATGATTAAACATTGCAAAACCTTATAATTAAAGTTATACAAAACTAAATGAATTTTTTTTTATAATATACCTTATAATTTATCTTATTATCATCATAGTCTTATACTGCTTTTGTCGTTAGTTCACTTCATTTTCACTTCTTATATTTATTGTTAGTTCTTAAAATTATCTTAAATTTAACATTTAAGTATCTTAAATCTAACATGGATCCATGTAATTAATTACAATATTTAGGTACATTAAAGTGCTTATAATATAGGTTATTATTATCACCGTTTCATTTATTGAATTCATTTCATTCATATCAAACTTTATTCATATTTATTAAATTCAATTCAATATGTAATATTATTTTATTTTTTTACTTCAGCAGATAATTTATTCTGATTTATTCTGGGGAGTCAATATCGGCAGCGTCGTCTTTTAAATTTTCTTTAGTTGGTCTCTTAATATTTTACAGGAATACTTTAGGGTTTCTTTCACCTATCTTTATTGGAATAACATTTCTTTCCATGGGTCCCGTGACTATTGCTGATTCATATCTAGGTTTATCCTTTCCTTTTCTTTGATTTACTAATTTACTGAATATTTGATCTTCTATCTTTACATTACCTTGCGACCCTTTGTTTGTCTATTTGCCTTAGCTGTTTGCATTTTTTCAGTTAAATACTTATATAGATAAGATGTTCTTTTAGCGTGATCTCTAACTAATTGTTGTATATAATTTCCTTTGAATATAACATTAAAAACGCTGTTTGTATCGGTATGTCCGAATACTATCTCAAAATATGCTATGGATAGCATATTAAGAGGATGCATTGTTTAATTTATCTAGATGACATAATTATCTTCTCACGTACCTTGAACGAGCACATAAATAAGTTAAGAACAGTTTTTCAAAGACTAAGAGAAGCCAATTTATAAGTCGAATTAGACAAATCAGTACTTAAGGAAATAAGTATTATATCTAGGACATACTATTACAAAAGAAGGCTTAAAACCAAATGAAGATAAAGTTCATGCTGTATTAAATTATCCATTTCCTAAAACTCCTAAAGAAATAAAATCATTTTTGGGATTAATCGGATATTATAGAAGATTCATTAAAGACTTTATAAAATAACTAAGCCCGTGACATGGTCTTAAAAAGAACATAAAAATCGGTCCAAACGAGGAATATAAAAAATCATTTCAAACATGTAAAGATTTGTTGATAAACGCACCTTTACTACAATTTCCGAATTTTACAGTCATTTATAGTGACCACAGACGCGTCAAACGTAGCGTTAGGAGCCGTATTATCGCAAGGAACAATAGGAACCGATAAACCTGTAGCATACGCAAGCCGTACTCTCACAGATACGGAAACAAGAAATAGTACTATCGAAAAAGAACTTCTAGCAATACTGTGGGCAGTAAAACATTTTAGACCATATTTATACAGTAAAAAGTTCTATATTTACACGGATCATAGACCTTCACAATGGTTATTTCAACTTAAAGATCCAAACAGTAAACTAACGCGATGAAGACTTAGATTATAAGAATATGAATTCGAAATTATCTATAAAAGCGGCAAACATGATGCCTTATCGAGAATTACAATTAACACTTTATTTAATCAATCATCTACCTCAATTACCAAATATTCTTCTAGTAGTAGTCAACAAAATTTAAATTGTAAGGAAGACGACTTAGACAGAGATTCAGAAGAAACTCTAACCGTCTCAGATACCTCAGAAACCATCACAGCTTCTGATATCGACGAATTAAATAACAGCTCAATAGAAATATCAGAAATTAATGATGAACTTGAAACAAATGTAATTCCTATGATTAATGATGCTATTGATACAAAACCCAATCAAATAATAATAAATAACTGGTTTAGAGATGAACTTCAGATGTCAACTAAATCTCGAGATAAACAAAAAATTATTGAAGTTAAAATACCAAACAATAATGAGCATTTAATTTAAGAAAATTTAAAAGTTAACGTAAGCCAAGGAATGAAATATTATATTTACTTTGACAATAGAGATCAAAGAGAATTATTTAATGGTCTCGCTCTGTGCATTCAATTAATTCTACTGGATTACTAATAAATAATTCCGCTACTCCGACAGTAAGTCCATTCCAATTAAACCGTTATATGAGTGACCTATATGGTAAAGCCAAAATTTGACATACGCGTGTTCGAGATATTTAATACGGATATAAAAATATCCGTATTAAATATCTCGAACACGCGTATGTAAATTACTTCATTATGTTGGCTAGACGAGTGTGTGCACTTCAAATGGCTCAATTAATTTTAATTTTTTTAAATATTTATTTGCGAGGTTATTACTAACTAGCTGTTGCCCGCAGCTCCGCCTGCGTGTTATAGCTTTCTTGATTACCAGTTACTGATTTATTATGTATAGCTGTTGAGCGATATTGTATCTTAAGATTTTTTTTAGATTACATTTTTGGGATTCGGTGTCGGTCTAGTAAATTTAACACCCCCTGCCATTTATTTTTTTGATATTTTCAATGTACAGAATTTTCACTTCTACACATTTATTATAAGTATAGATGAACGATTTTGTGTCTAACATGAATTTCGCGTTTTCTAGATTAGGGATTACAATGTATGGTAGCCTAGAAATCTCTTTTACTTCTGTGCAGATGTTAAGGCTTCTATTTGAAAATTTTCGCCTTGGTGGTGGTCGTAATAAGAATTGAAGTTAGATTGTTGTGGCGAATTATATATTTGCTGCTGCGGTCTAGGTTGAGATTGAGGTTGTGTCACCTGGTTTTGCGGAGATCTAAATTTTTTATTGGATTTGGGGTTCTCAAATGATTAAGTTTTAGTAAAGGAGGCGTTTGTCTCCTATTTTTCGCCTTATATTGGATTTGAAAATTTTCCTCTTCTAATACAATTTCTAATGCTTCCTCTAGGGTTTCCGGTGATTTAAGTTTAACTAACCTAACCATGTCTTCCGGAAGATTGCATAAAAATACATTCATCGCTAAATTATCATACATTTTCGTTTTACATTCTTTGAGATTATCATCATTTAATGCGTTTAATTTACATAGAAGATGACTTCTTATGGTTTTAATCCTATTACAGAAATTGAGATATCGCTCTTTTGGCTTAATTTTTAATATTTCTAACTTTATGGCGATGCATTCTTCGGATCGTGGGTCGCCGAAATGTTGAGTTAAAGTATTTTTTAATTGTTCCCAAGTTTCTATATTTGTTTCGCTGACTAACGACGCTGCTTCCCCTGTGAGTCTACTTGTTAGAGCGTGTAAATTATATGTTGCCTGCTCAGGGCTAATACTCGTATTAGGATATAAGGTGTTTATGTATTCGCATTTTTTCAAATACATATTTAATAGACGATGATTTCCATCGTATAATGGGACAATTTTTGCCACCTCAGTGGGGATTACTTGAAATCCGTCCATAATTGATTAATTTATTTATCGTTTTATTTATATTTAAATAGAATTTTACGGCTTGTACCGCTCTTTTACATTTTTTTAAATTTAATCGATTTATAAGCGCTTTTATTTATAATTTAAATAGAATTTTACGTCCTTACCGCTCTTCAAGTTCTAATATTTAAGTCAAGTAATAATATTTTTTATAAGGATCCTGAACTTTACGGCTGGTACCGCTCTTCAAGTTCTATAATAATATTTTTTCCCCTTTTTGTGTGCGCACAGATTACAAAAATATACAAAATAATTAGACAGAAATACAATTAGATACACATAAAAATAATATATAAAACTAAAATAGAACTATACCGGGAATTCTTCGTCGCAGTGCAGGTGTTCGCAGATGTATAACTATTGAGATGATGTATAACTATCTGAATAATCCCCTGATTATTCTTTTGACGACCCAGATGAGCGCTCGTAACTGTATCCTATACTCGCGTCAGTTTCTCCCCTGATGCATAGGCGATATAAAGGAAAGTTAAGGCTTACGTGTAGGGTTTCTCTCGTGCTGTTCTTGTTACCTTTGTTCAATTCTTCTTGACGTAAATTCTTTTTGGATTGTGTTGCACAAACCTTGAAATAGACCTAAGGATTTACCTTAGTTGCAACAGATCCTACCGACTGCGCCAATTATGTTGATTTCTTCTTCTTGAAGTTTAAATGGATTTACGTATCACTTGGGAGAGAATTGAAATAAAATATACTGGCACGTACTTAGTTAAATTATAATTATTAATATAATGTTACTACTGTACCTACTACACGAAGCTCAAAGAAGGAATGAATCTGAGGGGCCACGCAGGGCCGTTAAACATAGCTCTGATTTCTAATCTTAGTTTCTTCGAAAAGTCGTAAAAGTTAAATATTTGCAGATTACAAATTAATGAAGCGTCACTAATTTAACTATAATTTAGATTTACACGTTCCAAACCACGTTACTTTGTAACTTTATGCCGGAACGAATTATGTATATTTATGACAGATTTATAGTTCGGCACATAACTATGTAGATACGTAGGTCACACTATAAGTTTTGCGTAACTTAAAAAAACATGTTAAAACCTAAATATTACACCTTTACATTTTAAAATTTTTTTCATGCGATCGAACCATTTTTTAAAACAGGAGGACCACAGATCTGAAGGCATGTTTTCTACGTGCTGATTGAACGCTATCACTGCCTCTTCGGAGTTGGTAAAAGTGAAACCTCTCATCAAATCTTTGATTTTGGGGAAAATACAGAAATCACAGGGTGCTAGGTCGGGGCTATGCGCAGGATGGGTGACGAGTTGTACTTTTTGGAAGCTAAAAATAACTTTATTTTCTTGGCCGTGTGTGAAGAAGCGTTGTCATGATGTAGGAGAACGCGGCTTTTGGGTCGTCTTTCGCGAACTTTTTCTAACACCCTGGGTAAACAAATGGTAGAATACCACTCGGCATTAACACTCTTTTGATCTTCAACTGGAGTTGTACAGATGGGACCCGTAGCTGAGAAAAAAAACGCGATCAGTTTTTAACCAACGTTTCTCGCCTGCCTCACTTTTGTTGGCTTGTTGTCATTTTCAAACACCCATTCACAAGATTGCTGTTTTTTTTTGGGTTCAAAACAATAAATCCACGTTTCGTCTCCTGTGACAATGTCATAAACAGCATTAGAATGTCCGTGGTCGTACTTCAGTAGCATGTGTGAGCACCATTCCACGCGAGCCCGCTTCTGCTCCGCTGTCAGTTCATGAGGGATCCAACGACAACAAAGTTTCCGAAGTTTCAATTCTTCGTGTAAAATTTTCTGGATTTGAATAATACCAATCCCCAATAGTCCTCGAATTGTCTCACAGTAGCCACATTATTTTCGTTGACGGCAGTTGAAGGCCGCCCTTCACGAAATTCGTCATGTAAAGAAACTCGACCTCTCTCAAATTCAGCAAACCATCGCCTCACGGTGCTCAAACAAGGTGCTTCTCTCCCAAAATCATTTTGAAAACGAGCGGCACAGTCTTGCGGACAGAGAGAACTTTTAAAATCATAAAAAATCATCGCTCTAAAATATTTATAGATAAAAAACAATTGACAAATGATTTCCCGCCAATTGTTTTTTTTTATTACTAAGAAGGTTGCAACGTTTAAAAATAAAACATTCGAAATTCAAATAGTTCCAATTAGTTAGAAGTGCAAAACTTTTAGTGTGCCCCATGTAATCCATGATAAACCTTTGCAGGGCGTGTGCGAGAAAACAATTCAGGACGTGGTGGAACGTTTCTGGGACATCATCGAGGACATAAACATAAACAACGTGTTGGGCTTCCTGCGCGACAACATTGTGGGCGTCGTCCTTGTCGTCACCGCCTTCGTGTGGATACCTGCCAGTTGTGTTGTAAGTCATTCCTCATAACCTTTCAAATGAAATAGATCGATTTTAGGATCAATCTTAGGCGACAAGTGTAAATCGTTTGTGCGTTTACTCCTCCGAAACGGTTCGACCGGTTTTGAAATGCTGGTCGTTATCATACCCGGGAGTGCATATATCTGAAATCATGAAATAGAGCTGACTACGGAGGAATAATCACCGAAAATGTCCTGGACATCGACGAAAAAGTTCTTTAACATTTCGCTAGAAATTCCAAAATTGGCACGCAAGACATGCAGCTGGTGGGTTCAGAAAAAAATTTTCGAAATCGGATGCACCATCTACGAATAATCACCGAAAAAACAGATGATTAAATAGTTGCCATGGAAACACGTGCGTCAACAATGAAAATAGATTTTTTTTTCATTCGATTAATTATTTTAAGTGTTCGATTCTGATTCTGATATGTAATAAAAACATTTGCTCCGCTCAACATTTGCAATTAGCAGCATTTGCATACCTAGTTGGTAAATGTTTTATATTGCTACTAATGTAAATATATACTTATGCATTTGTTTTATATGTAGGTAGTAACTAACTAATGCTCACGGCTAGTTTGGCAATAAGGTCTAAATTTTAACCGACTTCTAGAAAAGGAGAAGGTTCTCAATTCGATGTGTTTTTTTATGGTACATCATACCTATGGACTGGATGAAACAATTGGGAAAAAATTATTTTCAATTGAATGCTACTGCTTCCCGAGTGGTCCAATTTTAATTTGCGTTAGTTATTTGGTCCTATTTCGGTAATTTGAAGTCGGTTTTTGTGTCAATGTTATCTTTTCTGGATCCCTATTCCCATGGCTATGGTTTAAATGCTTGTATGTTTGTGTTAGATAAGTTACGTGGACCGTCGCCGCCAGCGACAACACCAGAAGTACCTCGAGTGGGAGAGACAACACGACCTCGTGCATCCCTCCTCGCCGAGGAAGATCATACACACCAGGTCAGACTGAACACTACTAATCACGTTTTTATTCTGGCAACAGTTGATCTCACGTAGTACGGGCGAGCTTATTGGCGTTTTTGGCCACTTTGGGTATTTTCGTCTGTCCGTCTGCTCCACGTACTTGGGTCCTGGAGATATTGATAGGCCTTAGCACCCTATCCTCAATAGTATATATATCAAATTTCTACGTAATTATTACAAAGATGATGCCCGAGGTATTCTTAAAACGGATTTGCTACCGTTGCTACTAAGAATTCCGGATCTCGGTTGTATATATCAACTCAGGAATGTTGTTAGTGGCACTGTATACATACACTACGTATTAAATGGTGACACATGGTATTATTACTTATTTCTGTTAAATATGAAATCATACGATTTTGAATGATAGCAAGTTGAATCTTATATTACAGGTTACCGAAGCAGAAGCCGCCTGGTATGAAGGCTAACATTCAAGGTTCAAGTCAACTTTAGAATTTAATAGTATTAAAATATTTGTAATTATAGTATTTACCTACATAAGAATAACTATTTTAATTTTTTTATTTCTTACCTATCTCTAATGTGATGCAAATGATCCATTGTTCAATAATAGTAGTTTATGAAACTGTTGCATAGAGTTAATAAACGTATAGGTTTTAAAATATTAGTTTTTTCGAGTTTCTTTATATCTGTATCTTACGAGTGTTTTAATATCTAGTTATGTGCAGTTTCATACACTACTTTATCTCATCCATTAGTGATTTCATCACGAGAAACACTAACTTGAAGAAGTTAACTATAATATGACGGCAAAACACAACTAGGCGGTATGGTCGACAGACTTTAGCCTGTACTGTCATTATTGAAAAGTTACTTATAATGCATTTGTGCAGAAAATCTCATAGAAAAAAAAAGATAACTAGCTGGATCGGCGATCGTCGGATCGCCATTATTTTGTTATGTATTGCACAAGGCTTGTGGTTTTTGCCCGTATATTTCCAGACGTCGAAAAATAAAATGCCTTTTTCATAAATAACCATTTTATTAGCGATTAATAAATATTTGAAGCACTACATTTTCATAATTAGTTAGATAGTGTGCTTAACAGAATAAATAAACTGATGTAATACATTAGTTGAGAGCAGTAGAAGTGAGTAGTGCGACCCCCCTCTCGTAGAATGCATGGGGTTCCTGTCCGGGCGCTATGGGGAGGCGGACCGTGAAGAGTAGCTCCGAGCGTGCACTGTTGAGGTACACCGGCAGGGTCAGGCTCTGACCGACTATGGGGACTTCTGGGCCGCTGTGGGATCAACAATTTGTTACATTAATACAGTTCAGTCTTCATCCAATATAAGCTAAACAGACTTACGCCGCGGCCTGCCAATCATAAATCCCTATGGAATTCGGACAAATGACAAAGTCGAGTATGCCCCTATTAGAACAGCTAATGTTATTAAAGCATCGATGCCCGAATTCGAGTAACGTATTTCGTGCATCAGAATACGGACCAAGTGTAATTGCGCCATTACTAAGTCGATGATTTCGCAAGAAAGTACTTATTAGTCTATTCATCGACTAAATACCAATTCAATATCTAAACTAAAGTCTACCTTGTCATATTACTAGTTCCTAAAAAATCGCATATAATCGACTAATGTGCTAAAATCCACCTAGATGAAATGAGTAACATTTATAAATGCTTACCGTATCCAAGTCAGCACAGTGAGCGGCAGATCGACCATGATGGTGTTGGTGAGTAGCAGTCTGTTCCCTTTGACCGTAGCACCCTGTAGCTTCAACCCGGTCACTGAGAACGACCACTCGCTCTGGGCGTTGTCCGTGGGAGTGCCGGGGTCGGGGATCGTTACCTAGGAACGGGATTAACTTGTTACTGCTGAATATTGGACTGAGAACCACTATTTATCTATTGAAATTCGCTTGTCGTGCCCGGGTTGGTCAGAGTCGAGTACCTTAAAGGACTTATAGGAAGCTAGTCCAAATGCAGTTAGCGTCGCAGAGCACTGTCCACGAACGGAGAAGATACGAAGTTAGGTTATGGTGGCTACAACACTGTAGGACTTAAAGTCTGGTCCTGGTGTCCTGCGGAAGTTCTTACACTTGTGACCCTGGTTCTAGTCATGGTCATGATGCAAATGCATGGAAAACCGTCGTCGGGGGCAAGGGGGCGATGCAAGCAAAAGAGCGTAGTCGAGGAATTTGAGAAAGGACTCGTTCCTTTTGAAGCCGATGATTAACGAACGAGTCGATGTCGCCGACTGCAAGCAACCATATCTAGTTTTGAGGACTTTCTCTGCGATACCATGCGATGAGGATGGAACACTTCAAAAATTTTGTGGAATATATTTAGATTTGCTATAAATAGAGAAGGGGATTTGGAAAGAGTAGTGATACCTGTAAATGAAGTTCCTCAAGCGACCAGGAGTTGGCCTGCGCCACACATTGGCGAGTGGCGGTGATGTACGCCTCCGGGTTCAGTAGTCCGCCCAACCATACTGGGATACTCTGTAATTAACGACACAATATGGGTTTACAAGACAAAACAGATAGGATAGGTAGGGTGACGTTTGGTATTTGGCATTTGGTAAGCATAGTCGTGTCGGGGAGCATTTTTTGAAGTAAAATTTCTTTACGCACGTTCAACTTGGGGAGTAAGCTGGTTACGAAAGCATGAGATCTTTACGAAAGTATTTTAATGTAGGGGCAAGAGAGAGAGGTGCTAGGACACATTTTCGTTCTCTCTTTCTCTCAAGAAGTTCTACTTCAGTCGTGTGGTCTAAAGCCTTCAGTTCGGCTGAACTTCGATATTTTTCGTGTAGCGACTGCCATCTGACCTCCACAACCCATGGGCGATATCGAATTTCTGTAGTTAGACCGGTCGGATTTTTGATTTAGGGCTCTAACTACCCCTAACGACTGCCATAGATGTTAGTATGACAACCGGGATCGACGGCTTAACGTGCTCTCCGAGGCACGGAGGGGTCCACTCTCGGTTACCACTAGACCACGAGCCCCTCTTTCTTAATGATATGTGGACAGTTATGTAGATGTATAAATAAATACTCCTTCGAAACCAGTTACGTAGAAGTATGAAAAAATACTTCATGGAAACCAGTAACGTAGACGTATTAAAAAAGCCGTCTAGGAAACCAGAACGATACTCCAGTTTCCTAGACGGCCGAAGGGGTCTAAAGCACAATCGTTTTTTAGCGTATGACGTTTTGTCAGTCAGAGGCTTTAAAAGTTTCGATGACATCATACTTCAAGTCTAGCCTAGCTGCGTTGCGCTAGGACCGCTTATAGTTCTCCCCGAACATGGGGCAAAGGTGTTTTAGGGGTTTTCTTTCTCACCCTACCAATCTGAAATATAATTATAGTGGCTAGTCTGTTGTGTAAGTAGTGTTGTGGTCGACTAGTGTAACATACCTGTAGTCTCTTCGCCCCCACGGCGTGCACAGTATCAGACACGTTGGCGAGCTGCGTGACCCTCGCGGCGAAGTCTCCCACCCACTGCTGCACGGTGCACCCGCGTGCCACCGCGTACCGGCGCCACCCGCCCGGCAGCATGCCGCGCACTAGTGACCCCACCATGGCGCGCGTCTCGTTCGTCTGCTTCATCTCGCCCTACCCACATCACATAAAATATTAATATTCACATACGCACAGACGATAGACTTATAAGCCGCGCACAAAATAAGTGTGATAGAACCTTGTCACAATAACCGCTTCGTTACGTCCTCAATCGCTGAAAAGTACGGATAACAAAACAGTATTGTAGGTTACTTTACGTCACTATGACGTCCCCAACATGGCCACCAACCCCAATGTCATCTTGCGCATACGAACTGTCAACATCTCAGGAGACTCTTTAGACAGTTAGATCAAGTGCTAGATACAAAAGGCTGTTACAAAAGGCTGTGTCGACACAGCACGTATTGTTAAGTCGGGTACGCACATGCGAACAGAATATGATACAGACATGGTACGCAACAACTTTGTTAGCACGTGCGTATTACTAACGAACATCGAATCTTCCGTTCGTCTAAAATGTTCGCTGCCAACCTTTAGTATGGACTATGGAATGTACTTGAAAACAAAATAAAATGTTCGTAACAAAACTGTTTGTATAGAGTTTGGCGGGGTATGATAGAGATCACGACTGTGTTTGCGGAACTTGATCCGAACTATGTTCCCGATCGTGTTCGTATGTGTCATCCTGTCAGTACGAACCAAATGTTAATTTTCGAGGTCCGTGTTTGCACGTGCGTACACAGCTTTAGGTTTCTCGGTTCTCTCTCTTATTTAATTAATTAACTTTCTAATACAATATACCATACCTGACAAATAGAGAGGACATTGCGTAGATCGTGTAGTACTTGTTGCAACAACGAGGCTCCAGCGGCCACTTCCCGCTCGAAGAATCTGTACAGTGGGTCCTTGATGTTGTCCACAGTACGACGCAGTGTCTGAAACCAAATATATTGCGTTTTCTTCCGGGTTACTATTTTTTTAACTTAAATCCCTATTCAGACTACGCTATAATATAATAGCATAGTTTATAGCGGAACAATATCGTGCACCATACATTTATTCTGAATATGATCACAATTAACTGTACTAGGTATGAATATAATTATTCGTTCACTATAGGCTATAAACATTTTATCCTTATTTGCTATGCTGTACTATATTGTGCTATAAGATAGTATAGCATATTCTGAAACGAGCTTAAAGGTAAAATATAAAATATCTCACCGGCAACTGCTGTGGTAACAACTGCAACCATTTAGTTGCAGTTTGGTGCAAAGTCTTCATCCAAGCAGGTCTACCGTCTACCATTCCATCTGAAACGTATGAATTATTATATTTAGTACACCCAAGAAAACGAAGGATGTTACAAGTTTAACCTGTGGATCTGTGGCATCATAGAAACCAAATGGGTAGACCTATTCTGGTGTCGATTTTTACTTCGACAGCCGTGATCGAGATTGGCTACAAATACTGAAGATCATTAGTTCACTTCCTAGGTGATGTAGAGATCTCACTGTCAATGTTTTTTTATTTTTTATTTAACCTTGTCAATTTATACGCTTTTGCATCCGAAATATATATTTGGAGATTAATTATATATTTGGAGATCATTAAAAAAAAAAACTGGTCGTCATTACAGAACTTCGATATCGCTAATGGATTTTGAAGGTCAGATGGCAGTCGCTGCAAGGAAAATACCAAAGTTCCGCCGCATCGCAGTTAAGACTGGAAAGTCGACACCAACTCTGTTGGGAAAGGCTCAGTGGCGATATGAAATGGGCCCCACCCACTAACAGATCGCCTGCTGGCCGCCAGTTGGCTACAAATCAAGTCCGATATCTTAAGGCGATCTGTTATTGTGTGTCCCTTTAGTCAACTATAAATACAAATACTCACCAGAAACCTCATGATCTTGCGAAGCAGCATTGTAGGCAAGTTCCTCCTCATCCTCAAGTTGCTGCATCTTCAGCAGTTTGGACACTAAGTCGCTACCTTGCGTAGTGAGCAGCACCTGATCAAGTATTCAAAATCCATCAAATCAACATTCACACTATTGAGAGCGTTGCAGCCAAATGTTACTAACCGTTATGATAATTTAACATTAACATTTTAGTCTATTTTACGTTTAGTAGAATTGGCCATCTATACTAATATTTTTAAGGGGAAAGATTTGATTGTTTGTTTTTAAGTAAAATTGTCCATGAATGATAATACTATTATGGGGAAAAAATTGTTTTTGTTTGCACTGAACCGATTTCAATAATTATTTTTACTAATATGTAGCTACATTATCCCTGAGTACTATAGGCTACTTTTTAACCCGGTAATGTAAGAGTATTACCGTAGGAATTTGGAACGAGAATATAATATCACGCGGGCGGAACCGCGGTAATAGCTAGTCAACAATATTTAAGATACTTTTCCTTCATGTGCCTGTGGTATAATGCTGTAATAGATAGAAGTGTGTGTATTACCTTCTCAGCGTTGTTGGGTAGGCCGAGCCACGAGGGCGTCTGCCTGTCGGACAACTCCTCGATCCACTTGAGGAAGTGGTCGCGACGGTTGCCGTCCGGCATTGTTATGTGCCGCTGGTTGCCACTTGCCTGGAATATTTCAGAACATTAGTGATCGTTGTGGACACTAGGAACTAAATTCCGCTATCATAATATTTATTGTTACAAATAGCTTGTTACATTTAGACCATGTTAACATTTTGTTTAGTGATTAGTGCCAGTTCTTATTTTTTGAACATTCTCACACAACATCATCTAGCATAAATTAAGCTAATATAAGCTTGTGCTATGCGATCAGACAACTGATAAACATACTTATATATTTCTAAATAGATACATATTAAAGCAATGGTAAATATGATGAGGCATTTGAACAGCCTAGAGAATGCCTCAGATACATATTATCCATAGAAAATACCCAAACTCCGAAACAAATATTTGTGGATCACACAAATATTTAATTCGACCCGGGGATCGAACCCGAGACTCCAAAGTCGAAAACCGACGCACTACCGACTACACCACCGAAGCAGTCCAGGGAATGAACTAGAAATGTATGAATGTATGAATGTATGAATTCGCACTAATCACTAATTGAAGTGTAATAATTGTAATTATTCATCATTAGGCACTCCCTATTAACACTTACTGCGTTAGATTTTGATTGGAGAAGTCAATATAGTGTAAAACCGATGAACACATTTAGATGAAAATTAGCACTACATACATAGGATACTTTTTATCTATTGGCATTATGGGATGTAATTTTCTTCTAAAATATAGTTTCATTATGTACTACTTTTGCTAATTTGTTTCCCACTTACCCCATCGACGTTAGCAACTAGAGCAAAGTCCGCCTCAAACGACTTGGGTGTGAACAGTTTACATAGGAAGGAGTGAAGTAGTCTCTGGTCGAAACTGTTGTCGATCTTGCCGCCGTAGATACACTGCGATAGTAGTGTTACGAGAGCTTCCCATGGGACTTTCTCTGGAGGTAGGTTTGTGCGACCCTAAAAAGATTCAAATATGTCAAAACGTTTACTACAATTTATATTTCTAAACGAAACTTCATTGTGATCTTAAAAAAAGATTAGATCACACACACACATATCACGCCTATATCCCCGAAGGGGTAGGTAGAGGTTCATTACACAACCTCAATTTGCCAGTATTTTTAGTTCCACGTAATAGGGGGTAAGCCAATTGGCGTCACCGGGCACATTTATAATGGATTATGTCCAAAACGGCCGAATTAATTTAATAAAAGTAGCAGCTATATTGTAATTTTGAAAAACTAATTTGAAACCCGTTGAAAGGCAACAAAATCTTACGTGCCAGCCGCTAAGGCACAGCCAATTAAGTCCTGTACGTCTCGGACTATCCTGGGCATCATCGAAAGATATGAAAACTAGCAAATTGATTCGTCGCATGCTATGACCAAGATAATTGAATTAGTAGCTACCCCACACGCGGGCGATTCCTTCATTGCGGGCGGCGTAACGACTGAGTTAATGACCCATGTAACTAAGCCATAATTATTACGAGTTTGAGAAACTGCATTCAAATTTTTTTATACCTACCATTTTTAACGAATAAAGATTCATGACGAAAATATATGTGTTAAAGATTTGTGTGCATTGTGGTTTAAAACCGAAGTAAAGTCGCCATAACTTTCAGTCTCTAGTACGTTATGATAGTAAGAATTGTGTGAACTTTGTATGACTGACCATAGCCGTAGAGTCGATCCATGTGTCGAGCGTGTCGCAGGCGACTCTCAGGTCGGACTCGTTGAACTCGTAGTACTTGGCCCAGCCTAGAGGCACGTAGCGGAGACGCTCCTGAACTATACCTGATACAAAATTACATGTCACATGAACAAATGTTATAAATTCTTTGTATATGCCTTGATTTTAGTGTCCAGCTCTTTACTAGAATGTATATCCAAAGCAGCACTGATGGGTGTGATGTTGAGGGTAATCTCTGAGGCGTCTAACTAAACAAATATCCGAAAATTCACATTATAATTACATAGAAATATGTTACATACCATGAAACCAGGCAAGTAAGAAGTACAATCGCGCACGTTCTGATGGTTGTTTCATCATACGTGTGGCTGGCACCTGAAACGTTTGTTAGTATAATGTTTTATGGAAATGTTCTATACACACACATATCATCCCTATATCCCCACAGGGGTAGGCACAGGTGCATTACAACACAATTTACTACCTCGGTGGCACAATGGTACTATGTACGGACTGCCACGCTCGAGGTCTCGGGTTCGATTCCCGGGTCTAATGGATAATGTATAATTCTCTTTAGAATTTTACCCAGACAATTATCCCAGAGTCTGGAACTTGTGCCCGGTAAATGGCAATAGGCTCGCCCCCTATTACATGGGACCTAACATAACTGGCGAGATGTGGGTGTGTTTGCACACCTCTGCCTACCCCTTCGGGGAAAAAGGCGTGATGCTATGTATGTATGTAATTTACTAGTATTTTTAGTCTCACATAATAGGGGACAAGCTTATTGCCGTCACCGGGCACACATATTATGGGTTATGTCCACACTGGCTAAAATAATTTAATAAAAAGTAGCAGCTATATTGTGATTTTGAAAAAAAAACTGAAATTGCGATGAAATGTTGATGAAAGGCAACAAAATCTTACGTGCCAGCCGCTCTGGCGCAGTCAATTAAAGTCCTGGGCGTCTCGGAATACATATTTATGTTTAGGTCTTTCGTATTGTGATTTTCTGTGTCCTTTGACTGATATACCGATTTTGTAATGTTAAAATAATTAAATTTTATTTTTCCTGGCCAGTAATTAATCACCTTCATCTTGGTTCATTCCATCTTGGACATGTGTATCTCTGCCTACCCGTGATGATATATATGTAGCACGACTTACAGTAGCAAAAGTCCTGAGCAAGTTAGCACGAATCCCCGGCGGTGGTTCAAACACGAGCACTTGTCCTGCACGTAGCAAGTTCACGGGCAGCTTCGGACTGATCTCAGTGGTCAAGAACAGACGGAAGTTGGGATGTGGTTGTAGGGAGTGAAGCTTCTTTTCCAGCTGTACTAGCCATACGGGTGCCAGGTGGACGTTTTTGAGCATTACCCATCTGGGAAAGAATATTATAGATGTGGCTATAATATAAACTACTATTTAGTTTTGTTAAGGAATTATGTTTAAAGAAAGGCTTGAAAATGTTGTGGATTTTACAAATTAACTAATGGCGGTTAGAGGAGTGTGGCCGTGAGGTTCTTATTACCAGGTTATATACCCGGGACTTTACCAATTGCTTTGTGAATCCGGCAGTAATACTCAATGTAGAAGTATTTTGACTTTGGTAAGTGTTACTTTGTGAATTAAATAAATAATTTTTTTTTTGACATATTGTTTCTGTACAAACTGTTCGTTTGTGGAATACTGTTAAAGTATCCTAGTGAGATACACTTGAAATTTACTTGTCTACATAATAGCATGGACGAAGTAGGTACATTAATTTCATGAATATTTCTAATGTAATCTTACCGTCCAGTCTTGCACGCAGTGTTGATAGCCCGCTCGGCTTGATTGAAACCTTCGGCAGACCCAATGGCAATGCTAGATAGAGGTTTGTTTAACTCCGTCGCCATATCGTCCACACGACCTGAAGTTAATTTATTATTTTTGAAATTGCATACGCTTTGTGGGCTGTAGTGATAAACTATACATAGTATACAACTTGATTATTTTTTGAGCTGCGCATAAACGTCACGAACCACGATTTCGAAGTTCTATTTAGGTTTCGATCAATATTCGCCGAAGATAAACAACGTAAAAGATTCGTGATAGATTTAGGTATTGGTACGAGATGAAAATTGTATTACCTAAGGGCCTGATATAGAGGATAGTTACTCCGGCCCTCAGGCATTGGTCTTGATTCAGATCATCGACGTGAATACCTGATATTCTTACCTCTATCGTGAAATCTCTCCTAACACAACCTTTTTTTTAATTATCTGAAAGGAAAAAAAACTTACCGCTAGCGTCATATCCAGGAACGGAACACAATAAAGCGGGTGTGGTGCCGTTCAACTGGTTCTCAATAATCGATTGTAAATCGAGTTCAGTTTCCGCCTTGGCCATGAAACCGGCTCCCAACACCGCGGTCACTAGTTGCGTCGCTGCGGCTATCACGCGGTCCGGACGGAACGCCTGTTACCAAAATGTTAGATATCCAGTTAGTGTGTGTCTTATATATTGTAGATGAACTATTTTACTGAAAGGAGACTTCACTTTGATTTTAGAAAAAAATTAACTGCATTCATAGATTTTTGAAAAACCATCTATCTGAACCGAAAACGTACCGACCAAATGGCGAGAATAAAACCATGTCATTTTTTTTTAAATTTATTTAATTAAAAAAGAAGGAAGGTGATATCTGATATTTTCAAACTGGAAAATCGAAATATTAACAAATTCACGTGACTTTCTCACACACTCACGCTAAGCTGTCGGTCGCGGTTGCCATACGAACATTTATAGCAGTCGTTACGGGTATTTGAACACAAAATCCGACCAGTCTAACTACAGAGCCTCGATATCGCCCATGGGTTGTGGAGGTCAGATGGCACGTTCCACGGATTGAAGTTGAGCCGCATCGCAGTTAGACTGGGAAGCCGACCCCATTTATGTTAGGAAAAGGCTCAGAGGATGATGACTCTCACTTACACACACACATACAAAAATAAATTTAACTATACGAGTGAAGTATGAACCAAGTATAATTCGATTCGCGTAAGAAGAATACTGAGTGAGAGTTGGAGGGGTGTGTTTGTGCATCAGGACTCTTGTTCTTACCGCCACATAAATAGATAAATCGTCTTCTGCGCAGCTTGAAGGTCAGCGTTCTTCTTATAAGAATCGGAGTATACCAACCTGTATAAGCAGTAGCCGGTACATAGAGAGTGTATGAGGTGCGGGAGGTGCAGACGCCTCGCAGTCCCACAGCGTCGGCACACACTGTTCAGGAGCGGCCTGAGACAACCACGCCGGTAGTTCAGGCAGCTCGCCAACCTTGTCTAGTAGCCGACGGAATGACGGTAACCTACAAATTATATATATATCTTAACTATTGCGGCAATTTTGACCATTCTGGTCCAGGTGGATCACTAACAAAATATCGTTTGATTACTCGTCCGTAATAGAAAACAGAGCAAAATTCATATATAAACTCGATCGAACCAGTACCGCGCACAAGGGGTTTTTGTGCGTGTCCACTGGCGGCTTGTCGCGCACGAGATGGCAGCATCGTGTTTGTGGAGCGACTCACATCAATTAATAACATAACATAATATTGAATTTCTAGTAATGTGACTATTTCCTACGATTTAATTAATTAAAATATCAATCAATTCAATCAGTATTGGTCATCGTAGCTCAGTGGTCAGATAATTCCCCCTTTTAGGGAAAGGCCATGGGTTCGAGTTCTGCCGATGACATCAGTTTTTGTGATTTATTTATAACTTCTATCTTAACTAGTACGGGGTCTTGCGCGGTGCTTGGCGCCGCACCACACCATAGGTTTTGGCCTATAACTTTTGACCCCTTAGGGCTAGGTCAATTTTTCGATTTTTTGGCTTGCCTCCAGTTCGAGAGCTATCCATAGAGAGGTCAACCATCATTGAAACATAAACAGTTCTCGAGAGCTAAGGGGGGGGGGTACATTCCCCATTTCTATATACACGAATATTTTTTGACTACCAGAAAAATTTCAGGGGCTCATCTGGAACGTATGTATTTCATGGAATAATACAAATACCCAACCATACAAAAAAACAAAGTTATTAACGTTTTTAAAATCTCAAAATACGTGCGTCACGCATGGACACCACCATTTTATTTTACGCACGATGTTTGATGGTAAATAGTTACCTATCATCTACAATGTAACACTCGAAACCGCCGGCTGAGGACGGCCGACTTTGCACGATATTATTGCGATCACTTTAATATTGCGATGCGAGACGTCACAGTCTTCAAGGTCAAACACAACTACGATTATTGTATGGTTAAGTACCTAGTTAAAATGTTCATCATAGGAGTTTGATTTTTGTGACAGTAATTTTTTAATAGCTTTTTAAGAAAAGTTTGGGTGAACTGAGTAAAACCGTAGTAACTTTTAACGTAATTTCGCAATGAAATCAAAGCACCTATACCTAATTACTAAAAGTTATTTTATAATTCCATATCCCCCCATATCCGCAATTACTAAAGTAAGGGTTAAGTACCTAGGTAAAGAGGTTTAAATTACCTACCTATCTAGCAGATAAAACATGATAGGTAGGTAATCCGCCGGGCGCCACTGGAACTACCTCCTGCGGCGTACGCACAGTGACGCCCGGCTACGTACGTACTGTTTCATTAAATAGGTAATTTTAAATTTAAATAGGTACCTAATTACTAAAATTTATTTTATGATTCCATATCCCCCCATATCCGCAATTACTATAGTAAGGTATTAAATGGTTAAGTACCTAGGTAAAGAGGTCAAATTACCTACCTATCTAGCAGATAAAACATGAAAGGTACCTAGGTACTGTTTCATTAAGAAATTTTAAATTTAAATAGGTACCTAATCAACTGGCAGGTACTAAAGAACTTAGAATAGTAAATTGGCAAAATGATTAATTTATGTATTTAATACGTGAAATACTTACCACTACAAGTACTTTAGTTGTTGCTCGAAATGTCCTCCGTCATTTTGGATGCATAAGCGAGCCCGTTTTAATAAGTTCGATTTCAAACTGAGGAGAATGTCTCTTTGTTGCCGGATTTCATCGAAGGCGCCAATTATCCTTTGTCGTAGGTCCTCACGGGTGTCGGGTTCACTGACATACACTCTACGTTTCACTTCACTCCACATAAAAAGGTCCATTGGCGTCAGATCCGGGGACCGAGCGGGCCATGCGACCGGAGCACCCCGTTCAATCCGCCTTCAAATTGCGTATTGAGGTAGTCTCTTACCGCGATGTGGTAGTGGGGTGGAGCACCATCTTGTTGAAACCAGAGGTCTGGCAAGTTTGCGAGTGGGATATCATCCAACATGTTCTCAACAGCTCCAAATAGGTTACGCCCGTTAGACGTCTCTCGATGAAGAATGGGCCTACGATGTTATCATTTAGGACTCCGGCCCAAACGTTCACACTAAATCTATGTTGAAATGAATGTTGTCGCGCCAACTTGGGATTCCTGATTGACCACCAATGTTCGTTATGTTGGTTGAAAACCCCTATTCTTGTAAACAAACATTCATCACTGTAAAGGACGCTGGTATCCGGATGAAGGATCACCCAGTTGCAGAATGAAATCCTGGGTGCTAGGTCGATTGTTGTCAGCTCTTGGACCTTTCTGTAGTGATAAGGGTGTATACCAGCCGAGTTCACAATTTTCCAAGCACAGTGCTGGCTGATGCCAAATCGACGTGCCGCATCATTCGTACTTCGTCACGGATCTTCCTCAAAAAACTCGAGCACCTCATCGTACAAGTTCTGCGGATAGGCTGGTCTACCCCGGCCATGTGCGTGCGTCGGTACGTGAAATGAGCCGTGATTTAACAGACGTTGGTAGACACTTAACATTGTGGAGTAATTTGGCTGTCGGGCATTCGGGTAGAGATCGCGATACATCCGTAAAGCAGCACTAACATTTTCACCGGATATAAAATATACCGGATAATAATAGTACGTAACATTAATGCGTATTCGCGATTGGTAAATTGGTACGCCATCTCGATAGTATTAGTTGGGATTGATCGAAAGGGAAGCGTGCGCGCATCAAGATGTCACAACCGGAACTGCATTTATGATTGAAATAATTTGGCATGCAAAGGGCGCGTGAACACGGTGCGGTACGTGGGGAGGCAGGGTGCACGCGCCACGCGCCGAAGGAATGAAATAAAATCTATAGTAAATTATTTTACGTAGTGAACAAATATTAGGTGGTTGTCTTATTCATTTATTTATTTTATTTATTTATTTATGTACAACACACAGAGAAAAACAAACAATAAGAAGAATACAAACAGAACAGTGAGCAGTTAGTACAAGGGCGCTACTTATTCCTAAAGGAATCTCTTCCAGCAGGCCAGAGAGGAGATGTAAATATGACAAGGCAACGTGTGTGCAGTGCAATAAAAATAAACTTACATAAACTAAAGGCGCATTATAATATTTACATAAATAAATACATACTGTACTATAATATACTTACATATAGAGACTACAATAGATAATATTATTAACCGATATACAACGTGTTTCATATTAGTGTGGTCATATTTGACCCTCGTTACACATGCGCGTTGAGTTAACTATACGCACGGACAAAATTGCAAATACAAGTTTAGTTAAAACTTTTAAGGTGTCATGTAAATTTAATTGATTTGTTCATTTAATCGATATTTTATAAACCCAACACTACCTAGGGTCAAATTTATTCGTAAGGTTCAGTCCTCTTCGATGAATCGTAAACAACTCTTATTTCATATGCTCCTGGTACAGAATACTATTTTGTAGTAATGATAGGTTGTGGACTTTAAAACAACAAAAACTAACCGATTTCATTGTGCATGTCATCCTGGTAGATAGGTAGGTACCGTGTTCCACAATAAACACAAATAACTCACTAATATCACGATACTTAGATAAACATTATTGAATTTAATAAAAAATACACTTCCTACCTCTAATAAACACAAAACTAAAAAGTAGGTACTAAAGTAACGGCTCGAAATGTTCGCCGCCTTGATCAATGCACAGTTGGGTCCGTCGCATCATGCTGGCAGTTACATTATACAGCATGTCTGGAGTTACACTGCTAAATGCATCAAATATTTTAGACTCCATATCTTCACGCGTGAGACATACCGCACTGTACACTTTGTTTTTGACATAGCCCCACAAAAAAAAGTCAAGTGGTGTGAGATCCGGTGACCTCGGAGGCCAAGGTATGGGACCACCACGTCCGATCCACTGGTTAAACCGCTCATCTAAATACGCCCGTACATCTCTCGCATAATGTGCTGGCGCCCCGTCTTGCTGGTACATCATATTTGTGTACAATGTTACAGGCAAGTTTTCAAGTTCGGGTTCTAAGACGTTTCTAAGGAACGCGAGGTAATTTTCACCGTTTAGCGAACTCGGTAGCACGAAAGGACCAATTAAAATATCTCCGATTATTCCCGCCCAAATGTTAACACGCCACTGATGCTGAAAGTTGTTTTCTGCAGATGCGTGTGGGTTCTGATGAGTCCATACATGTTCGTTATGTTGGTTACTGATACCAGCACGAGTAAAAGATGCTTCATCGGTCCATAAAATACGGTTCGCGAAACTAGGGGATCGTTGTGCTTCCTCTCGGTACCACTGGCAAAAGTTGAGACGTGGTACGAAATCAGCCGGTGTCAGTTCTTGGGTGTGCCTGAAGTGGTACGGATGTTCACCATCTGCTTTTAGCACGCGCCATACTCTCAAATGATTCATTCCCAGAACAATTCCAGCGCGGCGAGTACTTGTTCTGGGATTGGATTGAAAATGCTCGAGAATACTTTCTTCTTGCTCTGGTGGTACAACAGATGGTCTGCCTTCTGAGCGGGAACCACGGAAAGAACCAGTGTCATGTAAACGGTTCACCATTTTTCGGAAGCACTCCACAGATGGTAACCGCCGCCGTTCACCTTCGAGTCTATTGTCCACAAATCTTTCTCGATAAAGGCGACGAGCTTCACGCAGACTGCCATCGGCTGCCCCGACGCAAAGTATCATTTCATAATATTCACTATTACTTAAATACGCCATGATCGATTAACACAGATTACTACGTACGCCTAATATCAAAGTTTACTTGCAACTGAAAAGAAATTAGATAGTTGTAAGTGTTGCCCAAGTGCAATGTCTTATTTCCTTGAATTACGTCGTAATTTTGGTAAAAATCTAATAAAAGTACCAAGTAGGTACTTAGTTTTATTTATGAAAAAAAGCTAGTAGGTACCTAGTATAAAATAATTTAAGAGATAAATAATAACATAATTATTATTTACCATAAACACAGGATATTTCCCTAAGACCTATGAAATAAAATAAAATTGTTGAATGCCAGCGCGGCGTCGCTCGCATGATAGTATGCATGTAAATACATTTCGAAACCTACTTAAACCCATTTAAAAAAAAAACCGCTTCAAGATCCGTTGCGTAGTTTTCAAGAACTAAACATACATTAGAACAGACAGACGGAAAAAGCGACTTTCTTTATCCATGTAGTCTAAGATTAGTAATTTATTACCAATTGCTAAAATGAACAAATATCCAGCATAAAAAAAGCTAATAAAGTCCCCGTTTATGAAGAACATTGCGTTAACTTGCAACACCGGAATAATATGGGTTTTGCGGTAAAATTTACGTGTTGTGACGTGTACGTCTTTGATATATGCCGACATCGCTACTGATACCTAGTTTCTTCAAAGCGGCTCCAATCAAAAAAGTGGGCGGTTCTCTTTGTAATTTTTAGGGGTCCTT
Organism: Nudaria mundana; assembly: GCA_963556515.1. Taxonomy (NCBI): domain Eukaryota; kingdom Metazoa; phylum Arthropoda; class Insecta; order Lepidoptera; family Erebidae; genus Nudaria; species Nudaria mundana. The sequence continues at coordinate 9,246,086 of OY748300.1, read as the reverse complement.
AAGATACATATTAGTGAAACTGACACCAACACCTCCTACTTTTTCTGATATCCTCGTTCAACCATACAAGTTGCCACTTTTAGCGATAATGTTTTATGAACTTTTATGCATCACATTATCATGACGAATCGAGAACCTAAGTACCTACTCTTTTTTAAAGTCGGTCAAAAATAACCAAACACCTTGCAGATCATTTACTTCATGGTGAATGAGTCGAAAGAGAGTTCACGATATGGTAGTGCAGTGACTGGCATCCACGATCTCTCTATCCCGAAACTGAATACCTACATACTACTATACCCACCAGCGTTCTCAACAGCTACAACATAAACTTCTACACAAACAGCAGTTGTATTTTAAATATCTGTGCGGAACCAATTTATAAAAAGTGTAAATTTAAGGAAGACAAGAACATAAATGTTTCTTCTCTTTTCTTCGACAGCAAATGCATTGCTCCTGGTATTTGAGTAGGTTGACAACAAATTACGTGTGAGTTGTGACATTCACGACAATCACGTGATACATAAATTCATAGAAAAACTTCAAAAATAACTTTGAGTAGGCACTCTTTATTTTGACCCCAAGTTGTGATTCGGAAACTATTTTGTATGATAACTATTGATAAAGTAACTTTATCTGTTGGTTAAAATTTTGAGTAACAACGAAGTCTCGTTGTTACTCAAAATTTTAACCAACAGATAATCCGAATCTATTTCACTGTTTGGCAAACCTACTTGAGGTCAAATCTAGAGTTCATTCTAATCATATGTTTATTTTGTAGTGCAGTCTTAGAGCTTCATTTCAATGAGCTATCGATAAAAAGGAAAATTTATCGACTACGTCATTATAAGTCAATATTTTATTAAATTAATTAAAGACCCCGCGCAATATATTATTTAGGCCCTACCCAATGCAACCTTGAGATATGACCACACTAATATGAAACACGTTGTATAACTAAGATAAAGAGGAGAGGTAGTGTGCTTTCACTTTGTCCCTAAGACAAAAATGACATAACTACTTTATTCTTTTTTTTATAGCATGGATGGGTTTAGTATCGAATACCTATCACTTCCCTGAAATTTTTCTGGTAATCAAAAAATATTCGTGTATAGATATTTTAAGAATAGTTTAAGCAAACTCGTTGCTTTGAAATACGAAGTATACGAGTATCAAGTCTTAGTTTGGCGTCAACCATCTTAGTACGATAATGTATCTACAAATTGAACCAAAATCATATAACACTAAACAATCATTATATAGATAGTACTCAAAAGAATGATTAAACAAACAAGTTATTTTGGTCAGTACCTATATTACTTAGGTTTGATAAACAAGACTTACCTGGAGCTCAGCCTCGCAGCAGCATCGTGCTGGTGTTGTGAAAGCGGGTCCAGAGGCGATGAACATGACACGAATCCTTCCTTTCCTCCAAGGAACACCGCGAAGGACCTTTCAAGCGTGTCTTCAGCCCCCGTGCCTTTGAGGTGTATGCGGCAGAGGAGCAACGCGAATGTTAGCCGGTCTGTGTGGAGCATGCCTCGGGCAACTCGCTCGTATACTACCTACAATTGTTTAATGTAAGAAATCATCCGTTGTTCTTAGAAATAGAATTAAAATTCGGTCAAGTGCGAGTCGGACTCGCACACCAAGGATTCCGTACCAAAACGGCAAAAAAAAATCAGGTTTGTTATATGGGAGCCCTCTTAAATATTTATTATATTCTGTTTTTTAGTATTTGTTGTTATAGAGGCAACAGAAATACATAATCTATCAAAACTTCAACTTTCTAACTCGGTTCATGAGATAAGAGCCCAAGACAGACGGACCGACAGTGAAGTTTCAGTAATAGGGTTTCCGTTTTCGCGTTCCTTTGGGTTCGGAACCCTAAAAACAAAGTTATATTTCCTTGTGTCAGTCGTAAAATTAGGCAGTGTGCAGGCATGTATTCAACATTAAAACTGCCCACACGGCTTCCTATAAGAATAGACTTACAGAATTTATATAAAAGGAATATAATTTTGGGTTCACCAAAGATCTAAAGGTACACCTATGTACGCATTTCTAAAATATAATTCTTAAACCCGTTTAATTGTTTTGCAATAATTAAACTACTCGACCAATATATCATGTTACACCAAACAAAATTCCAAATTATCACCAAGATATAACACATTTTTATTCTAGTGCGCTGCAAATATTCTATTGTAACAATAATTATTTTATTCTTCCACGAAAAATACTGATCGTGCACCAAATATTCCTGATTGTTACACAAAATATTTAATATGCTAAAAAATGGGAGGTTAGGTTAGGTTAAAACTGTGACCTCCTACGCACGAGCCGAGCGAGCGAAGCGAGCAGGCCGTGGCTGCGGCCGGCGAGTGCCAGAAACGACTTGCATGGTTAGGTTTATGTTTATTTTTTATTAATAAAGCTACATTGGGTATTAATTGGTGTTAGATTAAAATATATTTTGCAGTGCATTATCTGAAGTAAAACTAAAAAAATAAATGCTTGTTTTTAAAATTAGGTGTATTACTATTTTTACAAATTTACAACAATTCTTAAATAGGTGCTAATTATGAATATATTTTGGTGCACATTCAGTATATTTGGCGGAACAAAGGCAAAATTAATTTAATTAAATGGGAATAAATTGAAGTATGTTTAAATACCATCCTTATATAAAAGACAAGAAATATCGTATAGGCTGCCACGCTGGTATGGCAGTCTAACTTATTGCTCAGTCAAACCGTGACCCCAGGAGCTGCCATCCCACCGAATCATAAACGGAAGCAAAAAATATTGTAGCTTTAATATTATCCAGATTAAGTCTGTTTCTTTTCAAATATTTGTTCATTAAACTTGTACTAACTTGAACAAGTGAAATCGACATCTTTTATGAGTAGGCGGGTATATACATACCGTAAAAAGTTCTTCAGTGATAATCTTGAGTCTAGCGGTGTAGTCAGTGATACCACTCATTAACGGACAGACTAGGACCGAACTGAATATATCCAGGAACATCTTCAAAGAATACTGATACAAGAAGTGTACTTGGTGAAGGGACTCCATCGTGAAGTAGATGCTACTGCAAGCCTGTAGGGACCAACAAATATGTTATAAGAGAACACAGTAAATTTTCGAAGATTTTTTTTGTTTTGTAGCAACAAAAAAAATCTTTAAATACATAACATTAATCAATATTTCCTTTAATACACACAATCATTAGTGTGTCTAGTACCAGGTCCTTACGTTAATTTGCTCGAAATACGTTTTCGTATTCCCCATACATTTCACTCAGTTCCCTGACGTTACCGCTAGGGGCGCTGGTGTGAAATGTATGGGGGAATACGAAAACGTATTTCGAACAAATTAATGTAAAGAACTGGTACTAGACACAGAACACAAATCAAAGGAAACGTCATTACGAATATCGGACAAACTATTGCGGGGACTGGATCTAAGAATGAGAAAGGCAGACAAACATGAGATAAACAAAGGCCCAAGTTAGAGTCATCTGCAAATGGGTGCATCTGATGAGGCTCTGGCAAACTTAGAAGTGACCGGTTAGCGGTAGACCAGCTCTCTGTTACGTGGGACTAAAGTTAATGGCGTATAATATGACTCTGAATACCCTCTACTCTCCAGTGTATTGTAAGTATGTTAATTGTAATTGAATCAGTTAGGTACTCACTTGAGACAGTGGCAGGTATTGCTGGCTGACAGTTTCAATTTCACCAATAACTTTATCAGTTTCCTCAACCTTCTGCCCAATGTCATCGGCTTCCTTTTTCAATGTCTCCAGGGTCGCTATCACGGAGTCGTCGTCCAAGATCTTGCCTTTAGCATCGTTCAGGGCTTGGAGTAGTGACTTCTCCAATTGACGCAATCGAAGGTGGAATTCACCTAGATGTTTAGAAAGTATAGGTTGTAACTTTTTATCTACTTTAATATAAGAATATACTATATTCTTGAACAATAAAGGAAATTCAATTGAAGCTATCTGGTGGATATTGTGGTTAATACAACTGAAAATATCCGGGATTCTGCCAGTTTATCTGACTTATTTTTGTAAAATACTCGTGACAGAAGGTACTTAAAGAGATAATAACTTGGACCAGGTTGTGTTTACACGATTTAAAGGTCAGATTATTTTCTTAGCTTTACTTAATTTTAGATATAAATAAATAAGTATAATCGTAAGTAGAACACTTGCCTTGCAGCTTGAGCAGATCAGACCGTTTGGTGTCAATGTCAGGCCTCTCCGCCTTCAGCACACGATGGAGACATTGCGATTGTAAGGACGAACGGGTTACTGTGAAGTTTACGAACGTCACACGAGAGCACATGTCCGGTGGGAATTCCACTGTTGGATCCCTGTAAAAGTATTTTTATGAACTAGTGGTCACCCTGGTCGTACAGCAGACCTCACGATTTAGGCTTTTTGCCTAATTTCCCCCCCAATCAAAAATGCACGCACAAGTTACGTGGAGATAGGATAAAAAATGTGACCGCACACACGTACAGACAGATAGACAAAAACAAAATGGTTGTCCAGTTTCGAAACGTAGACGCTTCGCTCGCCCGTACAAATATGTGCCATATAATCTTCTCGATTTGATACACTTATTTTATACAAACGCAGTCGTTGTTGCAGAGATACGACACAGGCGGATGTTTGGTGCCATAAATTTAAATTTTACATTTCTACTTCTTTGGTGATCAACCATAATCTTTGTTCATTACACTCTAAATAAATTTTGAGAAAGAAAGAGCGGTGTATATGAACCACGTACCTGGTACTAAGGAATATGACAAACGAAGGGCTAAGATCAATGTCCTGGTCCCCAAGAGTGATGAGGACGCGACCGCCAGTACGACGCAGCTCTCTATTCAGTACCGGGTTCAGAATCGGATCGTAGTTCTCTACATCCTATAAATACATCATTAAAATGAAAAATGTTGCTTGAAATAAAACTGCAAAAATTGTAAGTTCAGAAAGAGAAAATAAAACATGAGATAGAAAAAAACAGCAGGTCAATATACAGGATACTCACTTGAACAAGCAACGGGTTGCCGAAACGCAGTGCCGATTCCAAGTTCTTTCTGAACGAGTCGTCGAGGAACGAAGTCTTCGTAATCTTGCGCTCTTTGAACTCACGCATTATGAACTCCGTCGCTTGACCCGATGGATCGATTATCAGTGGATAGCGGTTGAATCGCTGGAAAATAATACACAATAAGTATTCTTTGATCATTGTTAAATCATGATAATTATTGAATATTAAAACAAAAACCCTGAACACATGAATCGCTTACGATATTGTCTTTTTGTAGTACAGTAAGAGTTGGTTCTTGGTGTAGTACGTAAGAGCCTGAGATATAAGACACATTTGTCTAAAGGCCTATGCATTTCGTCCTCTCCTAAGCTTGCCATCAGGCCGGAAAAATCACTTTATCGAGAAATAAACTTAAAAATAGACAAATAAATAGTCGTAGCATAGTTCTCACCCTCAACATAATAGCGTTTTCGACGCACAACTCGTCAGTGGGCAGCGCGTTCGCCTGCCAGCGCAGACGCTCGTCTGGGTTGCTGAGGTATTCGGTACGAGCGATATCCGCACGGTACTTGATATTTGCAGCTGCTAAATGTGACGTCCACGTTGTGAATAGATTTTGACGGTACTGAAATATTAAATTTGATTTTAACGTCATATTTTCTAACTGTTAACATAAAAAAGATAAATAATCTTAGTACAACATTTGAGAACTATCTGCTTTGGTAAACCTACGTGTTGATCGAAGTATCCTCCATACGCGATGAAAGCGGCCGACAATAACACATCACCGACGATAGTGCTCATTTGTGAGCGGAAAGTTTCAGAGCTTGCCTCCCAACGTTCACGTTCGATAACCAAACTCTTCAGAAGGGCTATTGACCTATCAACCTGTAATTACAAAAATAGTCTTTAATAATCATATAGTTTCTGGAACTCACAAATAAGTATAAAGCAGCCTACACAAATACCTGCCGCAAAGTAATCTAAAGTGGAAAAGCGGGGATGCCCCTTAATTGTTTTGTATGTAGGCAAGCAGGGGCAATTTCCTAGTAGTGTAGTGATGCTCCCGACATCGCTGCGAGTACGACCGCCACGCACTCTACATTGCCCCTGCGACAGGTGTGTGTGTGTGTGTGTGTGTGTGTGTTTAGGCATCTTTAATGTGATGGTGACGGTAGATTTACAAAAAAATATCTTACCTTAGCCTGTACGTTTTCAAGGTCAGTCTTAATAGCTTGTGCTTGGCTGATAAGTTGGGCATATTCTTCCTTGTAGGACGCAATAGATTTCTCGAGCTGTGCTATCAACTCGCTCACCTCGTTGCCAGCTGTCACGTTACTTTGAGCTCGGTCTTCGAGGGCCTGAAGCTCGTTGCGCAACGGTTCAACACGTTTTAACATGTCTGCATACTCGATCTGTCAGAGTTTTCATAACTCTTGTTAAAATACTAAGTTTTATAAAACAAACGGTATAACACAAAGAAATATTACGTGTGCACAACAAAGATTTTAATTTAGTACAAAAATTTACATGTCTAGTGCCCAATTTCATTGTTTAGCCTATCGATAAAATATTTCTTTAGATACAGTCGGCGCTCGAGAAATGGCACCACCGAATGACAAAGAAAGAACGCATATGCCTTCTTTCGATGTTATGTCAAAATTAAGACAAGGACATTAGGAAATGCACTACACATTTAGTATTCAATAAAAGCTTGATATTCACCTGAGCGATTGCCCATTTGACCATGGGACCACAGGCCATACTGGCTCTGTTCACTTTCTCGAAGTTATAGTCAGGGTTACTCAGGTAACGAGTCTTCATCTTTTCGCGAACATCGTCACTGGCGTACAGACAAACAGTCATTAGGAATATATCCCGTAAGCAATAATTTAACGTGCATATCATGCAATTTGAATAACCGGACCTCTTCTCCCTCTTAATGAACAATTGTGACCTTTTACCTGGGCAATTTGTTTGGATTTTTTGAATATTGTCAATCAAATATTTAGATAGCTTATAAGTTTTAGAAATTACATGTGTAATTGCCGATTCTTACTCAAACTAAAATTTAGAAACAAACTGAACCAAAGTATTTTACAGATATTTGGCTATTAAAATGTAGACTAATTGTAAGACAATAGGAATTTGATCGACAGTATTGCAATTGATTCTGTGAGATGTTCCAACATGCAATTATTGCAAATATTGTTCCCTCCTTATAAACCTTAAAAATACATTTGATGGACGTCACTTACCGACAAACACGAAACAAAGATTCTAGAGATAAACACATTATGCCTTTGTTTTTATCAAACAAATCAGATAGCAAACAAACATAAAACAAAATAAAACAAGCAAAACGGTTCACTTGGTGGATATTGTGATTGTCTTCTTTAATTCAGGTGGCGATTTATTGGCAAATACATTCATGCGTCTTCCAACGACGACAAGTCTGAACACGACTAGTTGTATTATTTAGGGTGGAAGACATAAAAGAACGACTCCCCTGATATTGAACTGAAAAATTGTTCTGACGTAGCTTTCCCCACCTTTGCATCATGACGAAATACTTCAAAATATCAGACTACTCGCGAATACACGGATAGGGGAACAGGAGAAGGTCAGAGTGCGGCTTAGTAAAAGACAATTGAGTGTATTGTAGTACTGGTTCTAGATCTACAAGTCCAAAGTACCATAAGTAGTGCGTTCTTTTTCCTTCTATCCCGCAAGTCTGTGTAAATATTTGTGCACTCATTAGCTAGGCAGGGACAAAACCCGATATCTGTAGACACGGCATGCATGCTGCTAGCATTTCATGCGCGTACGGTATTTGCGTCTACGTGCACGCATTCAGCGTGGTCGGGTCTTCTACTGTATATTAATGAATGTGTCGACGAAGATAAATATACTTTTGCAAAATTGAATTTGTTGTGAAATTTAGTATTTAACATCTTAATCTATATTCATATGTCCACCACATATAAAGTATGCGTGCGTGCTCAACTCATGACCAAACAAATCCATATAAAGAACACAACAAACCATGCGAAGCATGCCGCAAGCATCCCAGTGCTAACTGCACACGACATCGTCGCGCCTAACTGATTAAAGTTTAGCTGGAGGCAGTATCAACAACGCTGACTAAACAAGTAATTTAGAAATTCAAAGTGGTACTAGCAATACTGAATATACTACCTACCATTTACAACTGTACAATCGATACCTTAACATTGTATTATATTAGAACGGCAGTAGAGTTAATTTTATTATGTCACAACTATTAAATCTACTTTTAAAAAAAATCACAATTTCTACAACATCGACTAATATTAGAAAAATACGTCGTGAGCGGTTAGCGTTTAAACATTACCTTAATGATAGATCAAGCATGAACATACCATCACCGAACACAAATGGGGAGATATCGTGGGAGAGGTGGAAAACAAAGCGGGGCGGTGCTCACGTTATGTCCTCGGTGGAGAAATTGGCGACGATGCTGTTGATGAAATTCTCTCTCATGATGACGGCACGTATCGCCTTCCAATCGGTCGCGTTCTCTCCCAGCAGTAGGCAGATAGATTCGAGGGCGACTTTCACGATCGCCGGTGGATTACCCATCGATCTCACTTCCACCAAATGTTGCTTCTTTATAGATTTCACCGCTGTACGTTACGAACGTTCCGAAGTACCATCCGTAGTCACCAGCACGAAGCGAGAGCGACAGAATACAAAAAGAGAGAAACAAAAAGGCATTTAGCCGCTTTCTGTGACACATGCTGCTGGCGGTATTAGATAATAATATTCCAACATATTGTAGACACCAGCGCTGGGACTCAGAAAACCGTTATTATACCTTGTAACTACTCAATACATATGCTATAAGGGACCGATGTAAGAATTTTCTGCAGTCCCTTTCGCTACAATATAAATACTTAAATATAAATCGGACTAAATTATATTCTGAAAAGAAAACTGTTATGTTTGTGATGTTAAAACAATATGTTAAGTTATTGACGACGATGCTTAGCGGGGTTAGTCACGAGTAGTCACTGTATTAGTGCCTCACAATACATAGATGCCATTTTATATTACGAACAGTGATTACAGCGTTACGTACTCTTCTAATAAATTAATAACAACAGTCACATGATGCAAGCGAGCTGAGCTTATTTACAACAACAACAAACTTTCTCTAAGTCATTCAGAACAATAAAATAAAAAGTAATACATCAAAAATATTACTAAAAAGTCTAACTTTTAATTTGTAATATTCGATTTATAAAAAAATGCATAACAAAGAATAGTAGTAATGTTTTTGCCAATAAATACGACTAAGGGAAATTGCTATCTAGAATGTTCATCTCTAGATCCGTACAGTCGTATAATTTGTATTCTGAGATAGTATGTCGTACTCAGATACTACTAATGTAAACTAGGATATGATCAAATACAACTAAAATTCATTAAATCATCATCCATTAAACGCAATCTTTTAATAAATTTCTTGAGTGTTTCAAGAGTGCTTTTGATTGAGTTGAAAAAGTAATTTGATAATATAATTTTGTTTAGTCTATGGTCATGACAATAGACAAGTAAGTATAGAGTAGGACATGCTACCTCTCAATGGCAATAAACAATACAACTAACGTGATATTCTCAGTCTCGAAGTTGACAATAGTGGATATGAAGTTGTCCTTCATGACGACGGATCGGATGCCCTTCCACGTGTCGCCCTTCTCCCCGAGCAGGTTACATATAGACTCGAGCGCCATCTTGACGACAGACGGTGGGTTCGCCATCGAACGTACTTCGACTAGCTGTTGTTTCTTGATAGATCTCACCGCTGTTGTATAGGATTCGCTTCATGTTTAATACTATGTTTTATAGTCAGATATCGCAACGTTGTAACTGTTTTATGATGCGCATACGCTATACTATTGTGATATAAAGTATAGCAAATAAGAGCAGAATGGTCATAGCGTGTTATTAAACAATAATAGTTATAAAGTACAGTTAAGTGTGAAGGTATTCATAATTAATTAATGTGTGGTGCGCGATATTGTTTCGCTATAAACTATATGCCTATAATATTATAGCATAGTCTGAACAGCGTAAGTGGTGGATTTATAATGTATTGCAATATCTGACTATATTATTGTACTGATATAGAAGCAAGATTTATTTTAAGAAATAGTATTTTTATAAATACCTAAGATGGAACAAGAAAAGATTGAAAGTACTAAATACTGTTTCAATTACTTAACTCATTTTGGCATCATATTATTTTGTGACTGTCTTACACATGATAAGGGAATTATAAGAAGATAAGATGAAAAAGACGAATATTCTATCTACATTAACAGGTAATTATGCAAAAACAATTTACTATTACTAATAGTAAGTAAATTGTTTTTGAATAAATAGAGGATTTACCGGTGTCAGTGAATCTTTGTCTAAAAGGTTAAAAGTGATGTATTTGCTTGGGAGTATCAAGAATAGTGATCAAGTGATATCCAAATAGTACACTGATACCGTTAGAGGACTAAATACTGAGGTGTATATAAAAGAAAGAGTCAAACCATTCTGCGCCTCAATGACAGCCGGCTCTACCTGAGCTAAGTCCGCCATTACGTCGCGGCGTTTCGCTTCAATTTCCTTAGTTTGCTTCTCTAGAGCCACCTACGTCAAGAAATACTAAATATTAAGGACATGTCAGTATAAAGAGGTACCGATATAACCAAATACTATCGTTTATATTAGTTTCTTTTTTGAGCGTACTCTAACGTCTGGCTCGAAGGACCATTGTTTATTCCATCGAATCGGATCTTGACGCCGATATTGATACGACACTCTAGTTATTGTTGTTGAGTAAGAAAGTAGATAATTAATATTAGGTAATTAATATTACCTGAATTTCTTGACTTTCAACTTTTTTCTTTTCAGCTTCTTGTTGGTCTTTAACCATCTGGCGCAGTTTAGCGTTAGCGGCCTCATTCTTGGCTTGCAGTTCCTATGTAATTGGTAAAAAACCATAAACAACATGCCAAACTCTATGCAAAGTGTATTGCTAAATCTATATAAAAAAATGGTAACTTTAGTAATTCACATTTTTAATTTTCACCGTCATGGACCTTATCATATTACAATAAGAGCTACAAGGCCGTACCTGCGATTTAACAGCAAGACTCTTCTGCATTTCCTCGACTTGTTCAACAGTTTCTGCGATCTTGCCCAAACCGACGTTCAGGTGAAGTTGTTGTTCTTCTAAGTCTGCGCGTTTCTCAGCGTATAACTTCACCATTTGTTGGATGAAGTCTAAATAATGTCTAGAAAACGGGGGTGATTTAGTTAGATTTGTTTAAATTTTGGTTATTTTTAATACAAATATTGAGGTAAGTCAAAACTACACACTACAAAAATGATATTTTAGTAATTACAGCGTAACACAAGTAGTAATTGAGAAACAAGAAATCAAAATAGTACAAGTACTATAATGTACAGTCAAGGTTCTAAAGTGCTTTCCCATTATTATAAAGCAATAACTTGACTGTATACCGATGCATATACTGCAGACATTTTACTTAGCGGTATGTAACATTTGTGCCTGGACAGATAATCTTACCTGGGTGTAATAGCCATAGTCCTGTTAGCCCGTTTAGCGAGGCTCGCATTAGCCCTGTGCAAGGTCTGATGCACGTACACACACGCGTTGACCACGGCCTCGCGGTGTGCGGGCCGCGCGCCCAGCTCGTGGCACGCCGCGGGGAAGTCCTCGGGCGGGGAGTAGTCCGCCGAGTCTAGGTCCATGCGCTGGGTGAACTCTTTACCCACCTAGGTTACAGTATATCAACAGTCAATTGAAGTTCTTAAATGATTTCTATACTAATAAATAGGTACGCTTGTTTCTTAATGATGAGGTAAAGTTTCCATGAAGTTCAAGCGTGAGTTAAGTGCATGTCAGGATACTTGAAAGATGACATGTAATAGCAAAATTAGAAGAAGAAAACGTGTCATGATTAGATGAGTAATGCGGCGGATTAGGAACTTACTATTAAATGCCCGCGGGTACTACGGGCACCCGTAGTGTCATTACGCTTAATATAATTAATAGTATCATACTTGGAACAGAGCGCCGTCGCTCCAGTCACCGAACCAGTTGAGCACGCATCGGTTGAAGAGCGCGGGCGAGGTGGCGGCGCGGTCCTTCAGGCCTTCCGACGACGGGTTCATTGTGAACACCACGTGTAGGTTACGCATCACTTGGCCGGTGAACCTACAAACAGACATATCAATAACTAGCTGACTACGGCGCATCCGCCCGCTTTCTATATCGTTATCTCGTTCTTCCGAGTTCTATATTCTAGATCTATATTCTATATTCTAGATTTCTATATAGTCCGAGACGCCCAGGACTTTAATAGGCTGTGCCTTAGCGGCTGGCACGTAAGATTTTGTTGCTTTTCATTAACATTTCATTGCAAGGCAGCGAGTTTCAAATTAGTTTTTTAAAATTACAATATAGCTGCTACTTTTTATTAAATTAATTCGGCCATTTTGGACATAACCCTATATAAATGTGCCCGGTAACGGCAAAAGGCTTGCCCCTATTACGTGGGACTAAAAATACTGGCAAATTGTGGGTGTGTAATGCACCTCTGCCTACGCCTTCAGGGATATAGGCGTGATATGTGTGTGTGTTTCTCGTTCTTTAATTCCCACGGAAACACCCGGGATAAAAATAACATATTAGTATTAGAATTTTCAAAATCGGTATTCAATTCAAAGACCAATAATATCTTTCCCTTTATAATATTAGTATGAACAAACATTAAATACTACCCACTTTCACATGATATTTCTACCGATTTATACCCAACCAAAGGTCGCCTGTAAGAAATACCTGTCATTTGTACATTAAGAAAATGTCTTTATATTAAATGTATGTAACGAAAAAAAAAGGTAGCTCAGGAAGACTAATCACGACTTGAATACTACTTTAATAAATAGAGTTTACAATAAAACTCTACATGTGTACTGTACTTAGGTGTTAGGGTGAGGTGAAGAACTTACCACTTGTACAATTCGTCGTTAGAATCTAACATCAGCCCTTCTCTTTGGGCGCCTTCTTTACACTGGGTCATGAGAGCGGCAAATTCATCTCCTTCGAACAATCCTGGTACCTATATGATAAACGACATTTTAGTCACGAAAATGTGTTAAAAGCATTTTTTTTAGAAAATTGATATTCTCGAGATTATTTTTAGCAAATCTGTTTATTTTTATTATTTAATTTGCATTAAACTTAATAAAGTAATAAAAAACCATTTTACATGGGAAACAAATATACAACATGACTGTACAGAAGCCCAACCCAGGCTGCCAGTTAATGCGTGTTCTACGGACGATCACCGATCGGCCATTTTCGGCAGTACTCGGGAATTTACATCGATCGATTATTGGTTCCTTTATTTTACACTATTTGTGTCACCTTAGAATTTTCCAATTATATTTAGTACTAGCGGACCGAACCACTCTATATATAAGAGAACACAAAGTGTAAGTAAAAATGAAACAAAATGTAATAAATAATAAAAGATGTACATAGCGAACGTAACACTTGAAACTGAGAATACAATGTAACCAAGTTGATATAGGATAGATGGAAAAATAGGAATTCTGTAAGTAAGCTGTGACATTAGAACGTAATATGCGAAAAAAGATGAAATAAAACAAAGTTAGCAATAGAATAGATAAAATAGATAGATAAGAAATTGAAAATTGTGAAAACAGAAAACTTAACTTATAAAAGATTAGAATGACTCCGAATTATTTAGTATCGGAGGCGTCAGTGAAGAAAAAAAAAATCACTCTATCCATTGGTGAAAACCGCACCAAAATCTATGGCGTAGTTATAAAGATCTAAGCATACAAAGTGACAATGATCCTGCTTACCTCTCCATTGGCCAACAGAGTATTCATTCTCTCAAGGAAGCCGCTGTCCAACACGTTGGACTCGTCAAGAATGAATGCGACTTTCTCATCGCGACACCCGGCGCGACGAAGTACCGAACGTAAATCTTCGTCAAAATCAGCACCAGTGTATTTGTTATGCACCTACACAATTACATTACATTTATATAGAAAACTAGCTTAACACCGCAGCTCCACCCGCGTGATTTAGTTTACTCGTTCCCGGTTCCCGTGGGAACACATTACCGGGATAAAAAGTAGCCTATGTTACTCAGGGTAAAAATTCCAATGGTGAAAGAATTTTTGAAATCGGCACAGTAGTTTTTGAGTTTACTCATTACAAACATACAAAAATACAAATCTTTCCTCTTTATAATAGTAGTATAGATATATACTAGCTCAACACCGCAGTTTCGCCTGCGTGATGTAGTTTTGTTGTTCCCGATTCCCGTAGGAACACATTACCGGGATAAACAATAGCCTATGTTACTCGAGCAAGGATAATGTAGCTACATATCAGTGAAAAATAATTATAAAAATCCACGTCAAAAATTGACACAGCAACCGACTTCAATCTACCGAAATGGGACCAAATAGCTGTCAGAGTGGGACCACTTGGGCAGTCTAAATGTAGTAGTAGTGCAAAGCTGAATCCAAGTTTGTGGGGTTCCAGGGTTTTCCACCATCTTGAAAAAGGGTTGCAAATGGTTATCGCGCTCCATAGATAACCTCCTAATAGATTCCGCATGCGGGGCAACAAACGCGCGCCACTCATACTTGATTTCGCAAGCATATAAAGCTATGCCTAAAATCACGACGTCAGTGACAACCAACTTCGCGACCTATGACCACGTGCATTATGTGTATTATATAATTTAAAAAAATGTTTTTGTGAGCATTTTACATTTTAAATGGCTTCCTGTTTCGTAAAATGGTGTGGCAAGTCGGCGAAGACATCAAATTACCAAAAAGATGGCATTACATTTCACCGGTAAGTAAATTAGACATAAATGTAAATATAAATTGACTAGGCACCGGAGTTCAATTTATTCTGGTTGGTAATAGAACATAAACACAAACAATTTCGAACCCGTTGATGTCTTTTTGAAATTACTCTTTCCTCATTAGCCAAATTATAATAGCTATCCTTTTCTAACAATACATTACAATAGCACTTGAATCGATAGTGATGGGATATCGGTATGATATTGTACGTTATCGATATTTTGCAGTATTATTGCCGTAGGTGCTTTAAAAAATAGTACCTATAAATAAGCAACATGTTGTTGCCTGCGACTGCGCCCGCTTGAATTTCGGTAAGCTGCGATTTATTTGCGACCAATTTGTGCGTTGGCATTATTTAATTTTTTTTCGCAGCTAATGTGATTTAGTATTAGCAATGTAACTGAGATATATATTATTTTATAGGTTTCCTGGATGCCCCGAGGAAAAAGAAATGGGTAGATGCAACATCTCGTGGGGAGAGTTGGTTTCCCGCCGATGACATCAGTTTTTGTGATCTATTTATAATTTCTTTCTTAGTATAAATTATATTATTTTACATCTACTGAATAAAAATATAAAATTATAATGTCTAATAATAATCAGAGATGGGGGCTTAGTGGTAACCCTGTATATTAACACATTGCTAAGGTTAAGAAACATCTAACCAGGTCGGTCTTAGGATCGGTGACCATTTTTTTAGAAATTGAGACCTCCGTGCCTCTGGGAGCACGTTAAGCCGTCGGTCCCGGTTATTATACGAAAATCTATGGCAGTCGTTACGGGTATTTGGGGCCCTAAATCAAAATCCAACTGGTCTAACTACAGAGCTTTGACATCGCCCATAGTTTGTGGAGGTCAGAATGATGGCAGTCGCTCCACGGAAAATATTAAAGTTCAGCTGCATCGCAGTTACACTGGAAAGCTGATCCTGAGTTGGGAAAAGGCTCGGTAGATGTGCGATCATCAGAGATCGGAATAGATAGAAATTTTTTACTTAAAGTTTGAGGAAATAGGAACTGAGAGTTGATAATACCTGTCCCTCTTGATTAAGTCCCGATACCTATTCCTATAAAAATTATAATAATAAATAAAAAATTTTTTTTTTTTTTTTTATTATTATTATTTTTTATAAATGTATTTAAAAATTTATAAAATAAGAATATAAAGGAATAAACGATATAATAAAATTATAAAAATATAATTATAATATACGAGTACCTATCAAAATTTTATCGACACATTTTCATCCCTATCCCATCTCTAAAATTCGGTGCATTCGAAGATTGACCTTGAAACAGCCAATCATAGCGCACTTACATGTTTCCGCGCGCCCCTCGCATTCCGCCAAAACAGGTGAACTCGGTAAGGAACAAAATTACAGTAATGCGGAATCTATTAGGAGGTTATCTATGTCGCGCTCTATCGGGCACACTATTCATCGCATAAAAAACTTGCGACAACATTTATGTCGCAAATTAAATTCTCTACAACTTTGTGCTATATATTTTTGCCGTAGAATTAAACATAACAAAGTAGATGAAAATTTTCTTTAAGGGGTTATAAATTTTGTTCTGATCATTTTACAGTAAAATTCAACAGGGCATTTTTGTAGAGGAGTTTTCGAGGAATAATTTCCAATATTACCATTTCAATATTTATTTATTTATAAGGGTTTTACACCGCTCCTAAATTAACAGTATTCTCCAATACTCGTAAGTATTTACATAAAAATGAAAGATCACACAGCTTTCTTTCATTTTTTCAGTATTGAAATAAAAAAAGCATTGTTATTATTGATGTTGCACTGTAACAACAACACTGTAATAACTATTTATGGACTCTTTCCCCCACAACGAAACTTTTGAAATGATTGATTTTCACAATAATTTCTATTCCGAGTGTACATTTCCTAGAATTCTACATACATACATACATATATAAAATCACGCCTCTTTCCCAGCGGGGTAGGCAGAGACCACGGATTTCCACTTGCTACGATCCTGGCATACTTCTTTCGCTTCTTCAACTTTCATTAATGTTTCACTAATGTTTTAAATGGAAATCCGTGGTCTCCGCCTACCCCACTGGGAAAGAGGCGTGATTTTATGTATGTATGTAGAATTCTAGGAAATATACACTCGTATTATAACAAAGTTATTATTAACAATAATAACTTTGTTATAATTAATTCTACAACAAAAAGTTATACCACAAAGTTGTAGAGAATTTAATTTGCGACAAAAATGTTGTCGCAATTTTTTTGTGCGATAAATAGTTTGCCCGATAGAACGCGATAACCATTTGCAACCCTTTTTACAGGTTGTCGTTAGGTGTTATCATTAATTTCGGAGCGCTGTAAAACCCTTATAAATAAATAAATATTGAAATGGTAATATTGGAAATTATTCCTCAAATACTCATCTACAAATATGCTCTGATGAAATTTACTGTAAAATGATCAGGAAAGAAATTTAATCCCTTAAAGGAAATTATTTCTCAAATTTTTATGTTTTTGTTAATAACCTTGTAATGTTTAATTCTACGACAAAAAATTGTAGGACAAAGTTGTAGAGAATTTAATTTGCGACAAAAATGTGGTCGCAATTTTTTTGTGCGAGTAATAGTTTGCCTGATAGATCGTGATAACCCTAAATGAAGATATTTGCAACCCTTTTTCAAGATGGCGGAAAACCCATAAGGGTTGGGACACCACAAACTTGGATTTAGCGTTACACTACACCCCCCTTGATATCTAAAAAATAAAATAGCGTCCTTTGACTTTTGCACACCCAAATGTAACATTTCAATGGGACTAAATATGTCATCAATTGAATCAGTAATCGTTACTGATTTGACAGTACAAATAAGTGACGTCACAGTTTAATACTTCATACAAATTTCTACGAGACCTATCGTTTTGACATTCGAGTGCGATTTGATGTAAAACCAATTTGTTGATATAAAACCCACCTTAATCTGGAAGATGCTAAGTCCATTCATCCAGGCGACAAATCTACTGAGCGTGGTCTTGCCAGCTCCCGACACACCGATGAGCAGCAAATGTCCCTGCGGCTGTCGGAATATCCTGTCGATACGCAGCACGTGGTCGAGGACCTCGTCGAACAGTACCAGTGGGACGTCTAGCTCTTCTTCATAGAACACCTGCAAGGTTAAGTGTGATTCATTTTACAATATTTGAGGAATAAATATATTTTTGTATTTTAAAGTAATGAGTTAGCTTGAACTATTCTTAAAATATTAAGAAATAAATTATAAATAATCACAAAAACTGATGCCATCGGCAGGACTTGAACGTTTACCTTAATAGCGCGATCTAAAATTTGAGGAAATTCACCCGCGCTATTTTTTTTCAAATAATGGTAGCTAAGTTACGGCTTGTAACATCAGCTATCTGAAAGCCGTAGTGAAAGTCCCGGTAATATCGGTCCAGCCGTTTCAGGGGTTAGCCGGAACAAACAAACTGTACCTTTGTACCTACTCCTACACCAAAACATCTAGATCTATCTAGATTAAATTCTAGAGACAGAATAAAATTATCCGATAAATTGTGGTCTAAAAGGGGTCACTATTTATATTTGTATCACGTAAAATTGGAACAGCAGTATACCTTAAGTCTAGCCTTAACATATTCTCGCAGTTGATCTCTCAGTACAGGCACGTAGTCCTTACTGAGCCAGTTGCTGTACAGTATGGGACGGGCTAGCGCTTGCTCCCTGTTGATACCTGTAATTGAGCATTTAATTTAAATTTAACTTTATACAGTCAGACAGACAGACATATGTCTGTATCCCCGAAAGGATAGGCAGAGGTGTATTACACACCCACTTTTTGCCAGTGATTGTCAAACAAAATCTTTAAACTACATACAATCGCGACAAGATCTGTCTAGCAACGGCAAAATCTGCTTTGGGTCATTTTCGAGCGCTAGAAATGCTTTTATTTTTTTCTGGTTACAAGGGGTAAGCCTATTGCAGTAATCGGGCACTACAGAAAGTTCATAACCACTTCAATTGCAATTCAAACCAAATTTTCAACAGCCAAAACAGTATTAAATACCATTAAATAGAATATCTGCAGTCCGAGCGTTTACTGTACACAGTAAAATAAGGTTAAAATTGGATGATATGATCTCACCTGGGAAGAACATCATGGCAACGTTATCGATATTCTCGTCGGTCCACTGGCGCTCCACGTCGTCCACCAAACGGTCCTGGAAGAGGCGGAGAGCTTCGTGCGCCCACAGTCTGACTAGACCCTCTACGTTCAGGTTATCCAGAGGCCTGGGAGAGAAAACTCAAACATTACGACTTGTGTAAATGTTTAAGGTTTATTTGTTCTAATCCCCACAAGAAACTATTATCAGGATAAAAAGTGTAATTTTACACTTTTCATCGAGATCCGTCCAGCTGTTTTTATGTGATTCTTGAATAAACAAACTTTATAGTTAAATGAATGAATGAATATAGTGTTTTATCTCTGATGTGTATGAAATCTGTTTTTTTTAAAAATTAATAATGGACTGTAAATGATCGTGTCTGCCAAAATGACTACACCCTACTAATTTACACCCGTCTCCATTCATAGTAATGAGATGGGCCACAGGGCCACAGGGCCAGTATAACACACAGGTGTTGTACTTGTAGTTCTTTAATCTGTGTTACAGGTGAGCCAAATGCGATAGCTAGTAACTTGTTACACATAATGCTGTCATTGTGTACTCTCCTCAGGATAAAAAACGTGATTAATTATAGGTAGGTATTTATATAAATTAGCTAATTAGTTAGGTAAGTACCTGATAGCCTCACATATCCCGCGCACCCAGCGCGTCATCTCCCTGGGCGAGTACACGTAGTGCGGCTGCATGTCCTGCGTGAAGCGCTCCTGCGAGGCGAGGTACAGCTTCACCATGGCCTGGGTCAGCGGCTCCGCGTAGCCGCGCAGGGCGGGCTGCATGCGGAGCATCGCGCGGGTGAATGTGCCGTAGATCTGTATACGTCATGATAAATACATTAGCTTTTTTTTCTGTCGACCAAATAAAGGGTGGCAATACTTTGAATTACTATGCGCTATTTCCATGGTTTAACGGGAATGTTAGTACTTGCATTACAAACATACTAATTTACATGGTTTGTTTACTAAATTGACAATTAAAGTGAATCAATTGCTTAAAGTTACTTAATAGTTTAAAGATCTGAAAAGGAAAAAAACAACAAAATCCAGTTATTAATATGGGTGAAGAGATCATACCTGTTCCAAGGACGTCTCTCCGGGATAGTCGACGTATATGACAGGCACGTGTCTCAACAAGCGATGCGACAGTGGCTTACGGCCAGGGTCCGTGGGCGGATTGCACGCGCCTACGAACTGGATGCGCTCCAAGTGTACCCACGAGTGATCTGAGACAACAAAATTAAAGTATAATAGGTGTTGGACGTACTGCGCTTTTTAAGATCGCGAACACGCTCGATTATCTGTATGACGATATGTGGTATTCAACTCACGGTTACACATAGGCGAAAAAGGTCATCGAGCCATATGTATGTACCTCTCCCGCCCCCTTTATAGGTACATAAAAGGAAATAAAATTGCAGAAGAGTTTCAAGTTCTTATATCTTAAATAAAATGGATTTTTTTTTTTATAACTAAAATTGGTCTTAGATCAATCCGACTTGGATAGGTTAGGTTAGCTTTTTAAATAAATAGCTATACGTCACGTAGTTAAGTTGCTGCTAAAATTATTATATATTGAGATAATTATTTACTGCGCAATCAGCATTTTTGCTTAGAAAAAGGATTTTTTTAGTACAAAACGAACGTTTTTTGATTACCAGTTAAATACTACTCAAATGAAATCAAGTCTTATTAACAGAAGCGTCTCTGATAGCCATAAAAGTTCCTGGTTAGCGGCAAGATGTGAGGGTGTGGGATAAACGAAGTTACTGGTGAAATGTGGACATTTAATATACCTCGGCACCCCTTAGGTGATACGTTATTATAATGTATGTAGATGGATAACGGTGATTTTTATATTCCTATTACTTTTCAACAACTCAATATATTTTAATATTCATTAAATTAAACTTTTAATCATTACCATTTTCATATTATTAACTTACCACTGGCTCTATAGAAGCCCTTGTGTTCAAGTAGTTGTCTAAGGAAGGAGATTACTCTCTGCGTGCCGTACTGGTCCATATCAGGCAAGTTGATTTCATCGCAGAATAGCACCAGCCATTTGCCAAGCTGTAATACATTTTGACTTGATTTTATATGCATTGGCAAAGAAGTTAAATAGGTCACGAAGGTATATTTATTTTTGTACAGTCAAGGTTCAGAAATCCATTACCATTTTGGACAGATGTCGTATGTAACCACTAAATATAATCTCTGCAGTCCAAGCATCAATACAGTTAAGTTATTACATTGTAATAATGGGAATGCACTTTTGAACCTTCACTGTACAATAACGATTTGCTGTTTGTCCTTTTGACGTTCATCAAGTTTCGTTAAAAAAATAAATAAAACTGTTTTTTTTTACAATATTCGCAGTTCATGTAGCAACAATTTTCTGAAAAAAAAAATATAAGCTGGGAGAATTCTAATCGAAGTATAAACTAAATACCCAAAATTATGGAAAATATATCATAACAATCTAAATCTACTATATCAAAATTAAATTAACACCTGGCAACATCGTTACAATTGTCATTTACCTGTACGGGAGCGAGTACTACACCGTTGGGCGTCTTTCTATACTCGCAGTAATGGTCGAAAGTCTTCAGCAATAGTTCGGGAGTGGTCGCTGAGGAGAAGTTAAGACCGACCACTTCCATGTCAGGTAACGCGCGGAGTGCAGAGAATAAGGTCATGGTCTTGCCGGAGCCAGGTGGGCCACAGAGTACTGTAGGGAAAAAATACCGTCGATTAAGATAAAAATGTAGCACTGGTCTACAAAATGATGAAATACATGTTTATTTTTTACCAATTTAACCTGGTTAACAAGGGTGCTCCAAGGGCCTAACAAGATATCATTATCATTCACCGAGCCTTTTCCCAACTCAGTTGGGGTAGGCTTTCCAGTTTAACTGTGATTCGGCTAAACTTTGATATTTACCATGAAGCGACTGCCATCTGACCTTCACAACCCATGGGCAATATCGAAGTTCTGTAGTTAGACCAGTCGGATTTTTAAGGGCTCCAACTACCCCTAACGACTGCCATAGATGTTCGTATGACAACCGGGACCGAACGGCTTAACGTGCTCTCCGAGGCACGGAGGGCCTAACAAGATATCCATGGTCAAAATAATTTTCATCTGCACGCGGACTGCGAGCGCGAGCTGACAGCCGGACGAAGCTCAAGCAAAAATACTCAAAAGCTCAGAAAAGGTAATAGGTTCCCTTCCTGTTATAAGGGATCAATAAAGTTACTGACCAAAAGTGGGAATATAATATGCCTCTGCCTAAGCCTTCGGGAAAACAGGCGTGATTACACTTACAGGTTAACTAAACTATTCAACAACTTGTTAATTCATCAGAATACAGACTTTACTATGAAGTATCACCTATTTTTTAAAGTCTGGGGGAGGTCAAAATCTTTGGTAAGTCGGTTAATAGTAAACTTACCGAGAGGTTTATGTTCAGCCAACCATGTGTAGAGTAGTGCTTCATGGCGGACAGTATCGAGGGTAGGTACTACGACATCAGGAGCGGCCACTTTGTGAGTTTCCACCTCTATTTGTGGCACCTTTGCTGACCAGGGCACCCATTCTCCCGTTATACACACCTGCGAATATATATTACTGTAACGACCATAGGCTGTATATTAGCAATTTCGAAGAAGACCAGTACTACGATGTAGACCATTGAAAAGCCAAATATCTGATTTTTTTTTTTGTTAAATCAAAAGATTTTCGAGAAAGAGAATAGAATAAACTAGAATTTAATAGTCTATCGACTCTAGGTTTATTATTAAGAAGTAATATAATTATAATATACACTAGCTAGGCGATGCCAGCGGTAGCAGTCTAAGTAAAATATACAATTTACTGAGATAGAAACAAGCTAACTGGTTATTCCTATGAATAACAAGTAAGCTAGTTTCTATCTCATTATTAAAATGTTGCATTAAAATATATTCCCTAGTGTTTGCGTCAAAAAACCCTTAAGTACATTCACACATCCATATAGTATACAAATTTTCTAGTTTATAATATTAGGTCATGTGAAATTAATTTGACAATAAAATTGTAGGTATACCTCAAAGTCGATAATATGTTGGTTCTGTCCACAGTTCGGCAATAGCATAGTACTGGCCGATCTGATAAAGTCGCCGAGTTCGTTACGATCCTGAAAAAAAAAATAGTCACATTACACAAAGTTACTATGTTTATCGACTATTATTAAAAATAAATCAATGTATGTTACCTTTAGTTTGGCGTCACCAGCAAACGACCATAGCAGGGAATACACCAGCCACTTCGGTACGTAAGCTTCTAATTGTTCGTTGGTTATAGGGAAGTCTGGGTGCTGACGGTTATAACCCAGAATATTTCTGTAATTTCATAATAAATATAAATAAAAATTAACGTTGCTTCAAGAACTGAAGAACCGCAAAAACTAATTCTGGTTACGGGTTCGTAATGAAAAAATATTTTAGTACTGGATAGTCCATTTGACAAGAATGGTGGTCACATTCATCATTCACCGAGCCTTTTCCCAACTCAGTTGGGGTCAGATTTCCAGTCTAACTGCGATTCGGCTGAACTTCGATTTTTTCCGTGAAGCGACTGCCATCTGACCTTCACAACCCATGGGCGATATCGCAGTTCTGTAGTTAGACCGGTCGGATTTTTGATTTAGGGCTCCAACTACCCCTAACGACTGCCATAGATGTTAGTATGACAACCGGGACCGTCAGCTTAACGTGCTCTCCGAGGCACGTAGGGGTCTCAATGTCTTAAGAAATGGTCACCCATCCTAAGACCGGCCTGAGTCGATGTTGCTTAACCTTTGTAATGTGTTAACATTGTCGGTTACCACTAGACCACGAGCTCCTGGTGGTCACATGGCATGATATTTAGACGGGTGAAATCGCGAAAAACAGCTAATTGGAACCATTAACCAATTTTAATATGAATCTCGATAGTTTCTAGGCTGGAATTGAACCAGCGACTGTTCCTATTCCAGGAGGAACTTTCTACCAACTGACCAAAACGCCACTAGCTCAAGACCTCGAAACTTGCGTTAATACTATCAGTGTGCGACTTACGGCGTCGCTTTTTACAAAGCGCCATCTACTTGCAGTCAAGGAACTTAACCACTATGGCAGGATGTGCGTAATTTTAAAATGAATCATCATCTACCTGCCCTTATTCCGATTATTAAGCGTCGGCGCAAAATGTATTCTCCCTTCACACGTTCGTGTCAGACGTCATCTCCTTAGTCACTCTTTTTATCTTTGTATCTTTCTCTCTCTTTCATGCATTCCATCCATCATTTCTTGGGTCCACTTTACATGCAGTTATGGCATTTACTTACCTAACACCACGGTTTAGCATAGAATGCAGTGAGGACAGTGCCCTGTGTCTAGTGAAGTCCATGATGTGATCCAAGCTGGCGGCGCGCTCTAAACACTTGACGACAAGACCGTCGCCAAAGAACAGGGGCTGGAGGATTGCAGCTACGTCACGTTGCGTCTATGAACGTAATAAACAATTAATTAAGCAATGGTAAATATGATGTTAAAACTTTTTAAATTCATAGCATTATTTTCGCTAAAATAGAAGACATTACAACGTCGACATATGTTTCACCTCTACACGAGGCATTCTCGAGACTGTCTCAGAGAGAACAGCCAGAAACAATTAATTTACGAACACTTTCTTTTTTTTTTTGTTAGAATATTTACACAATTTATAAACTTGTGTACTGGTGCCGTGTGCCCATTTCATCCAGTAGATGTCGTACGAGACGACCAATGGAATGTACGCATATGACATCACTGCTAGAGAAGAATAAATCGACACAAAACCCTATACCGAGTCCGACCACCATGCTATATGTAAGCTAACCTCTCCACTTCTCCCCTCCTCCCTATTCAGGGAGACCTATGGCTAGCAGTGGCCGTCGATGAGCTGATATGATGGCAACTACTAAGTTAGATGTTGAACTGGCTATGAATGCCATAAAAGTGACCTGACTTGAAACCAAATCAGTGATTTGTTATGGAAACCATCATTTAGAAGTAGTGTTTAGATATCAATTAAGTACGACAAGAGTTTTCTAGTCATAACTTAGCTACCTAACTATCAAATCAGTGAAGCCTATATTAACTTACTTGTAACGCAGGCGATAGTATGTTTTCTGTAGCATTCTGATCGCCACCAGCAGTTGGTGCAGCCATAACAATGCTAAAGGAATCTTCTTCTCCATCTTCCAGCGGTGTGTTTCTCAACCTGTAAATTAAATATTATAATGTCCCATTAGTAAGAAAAATATTTTTTTCTTCTATAATAAATAAGACACTCAAATAAAGTATCGGAGCCCTATAACAAAATCCTTGTGGTCTAACTACAGAGCTTCGATATCGCCCCATGGGTTGTGGAGGTCAGATGGCCTTCCCTCCACGGAAAATATTGAAGTTCAGCCGCATCGCAGTTAGACTGGAAAGCCGACACTATGTTGGGAAAAGGCTCAGTGGATGATGATGAAGACACTCAAACATAAATTTGGAATATACATACATATATGTAATAAAAAAAAATACCTCATGAGATAGTTTTCGAAGATCATTTCTGTAGTGAGTACATCTTGTGAGAACCACACCATACCGCAACGAGATACTGTCGCCAAGGTTGCGTACTTCAAATCTTGTACCTAAAAAAAAATTACCAGGTTTCTATGGAAAGTAAACCACCAGGAAAGAGATGCAGGTGACGCTCAGAGCAGCTACGTCTAGAGTTAGGGCATAGGGCGAGTGTCACCCGTTTTCTTGGTGCCAAAATTTAAGCGGCTTTGGATATACGTTGCCCAGTATGAGCGGACGTTTCACTAGAGGTGAATGCAGTTTTTATTTGTACTAAAATCGATGTCATGGTTCCTAATAAAAGATCGATAATTTATTTAAGGTTTATTTTACATACAAATTTTAGTATATTGATTCTTATTTAAATTCTTGCTATTATATTATCATGTAATACATATAATGTATAATATTGTACACAACCCCTATCATTTCTCACGATATTCTTTCCATCATAAGGTTGCCTGGAAGAGATTGCTCTTTAGCGATAAGGCCGCCTATTGTACTTATTTTTTGAAAGCATTAATAGTATCTGTTTTTGAGACCCCTCCGTGCCTCGGAGAGCACGTTAAGCCGTCGGTCCCGGTTGTGAGACGAACATCTATGGCAGTCGTTAGGGGTAGTTAGAGCCCTAAATCAAAAATCCGACCGGTCTAACTACAGAACTTCGATATCGCCCATGGGTTGTGAAGGTCAGATGGCAGTCGCTTCACGTAAAATATCGAAGTTCAGCCGAATCGCAGTTAGACTGGAAAGCCGACCCCAACTGAGTTGGGAAAAGGCTCGGTGAATGATGATTAATAATATCTGTTTTTGTGTACAAAAATAGTATTTATCTTTTTCTTATCTTATCTTAAGATCTTTATAGTTCTTATAGCTTCAGACTTTCCCACATTGACCTATTTGAATGTTACACCCTGTATATAATTACCTCAAACATAACTCGAACATTGGGAGGTAGCGACAACCGCTCGCCATTGGGTAGTGTGAGCAGCTTGTTGTCGTCCAGCACAGAGTTCAAGTTCTCCACCCACTCGGGGTCCACGTCGCCATCGAATATGATCCATTGGCGTTTGTTGATCTCGCCGCGGACGTTGTCGATTATTTTACTGGTTAAATAAATGGTAGGGGAGTAAAACATAAGTACATAGAGTAAGTATATTTCAATCATAATCAAGCGTTGATAAACCCGGTCAAGTGTGAGTTGTACTCGCGCACAAAGGGTACCGGCCACCAAAACGACAAAAAAATTACGTTTGTTGTATGAGAGCCTCCTTAAATATTTATAATTATCTGTTTATTAGTATTTGTTGTTATAGATACATCATCTGTGAAAATTTTAACTTTTTAACTATCACGATTCAAAAGATACAGTTTGGTGACTGACAGACGGACAGCAAAATCACAGTTATAGGGTTCCCGTTTTAGCCTTTGAGTACGGAACCCTAAAAACAGAATTGGAGTTCAGCAAAGTTTTTTTGTATGTTTCGTTTATTATAAAGTTCTTCGGTGAGATGAGGCTGAAGCAAACATGAAAAGTTGTCGATAAGCTGCAATAAGCTCACCCCACTCTCAATTGCATAAGATCAACCAAATACTTTATTTATTTTCCACTTCTACATCTAATACAATAGAGTAGGCGATTTATGCACAATTTTCCTATAAACTCATAACTCATAATATAAAATAAATAGTGTATTAACAGTTAATTTCATTCAAGGCACACGTAAATACGTCAACTTTGAAAGCCACGGCATTGAGAGTGCGGAGTGCTCACGTCTCCTGCTGTAGTCTAGTGCGTGCGGTCGGCACTTGTAGCAGTTGTGGCTTCCGACGCCTGCTGACGTACCCATCCGGTACGAACAGGTTAATACGCTCCAGTATACCCAGCAGCAGTATACCCGCTCCAGTATACTGGCGATATATAACATGCCTCTACCTACCCCATCGGAGAAATAGGTGTGTTTGTACAATATAAGTGTATTTAAGAACATTTGCGTAACCGCTAAGATGATTTATAGGGACAGTATTTTACTTACAATAGTAGAAGTACTTACCGTAAAATATGTGTAAAAAGACCATCAGTCCATTCACGAGTATTAGGATCCAGTACACCGTATAAGGTTTCTTTTGACATTGCCTTCGGGTCGATCACATGTGCCACTCCTTCCACTCCCTCAAATCTGTAGTAATATAATGATTTGTGACATGTTCTGCTATAATTATAAATCTTAACCTTAACACATACCATAAGAGTGTCAAAAATGACAGAATTTAAAGATTATTAGTTGATCTTTGAGTTAAATTACCTTCACATTTATAAAGGTATCATAGATAGTTATCATAAATACTCCATAAAACTTGGTACGACTAACAACTTTCAACCTTTTGATTAGTGATATCTTGGTATAGTAAAGAATTCAACAATTTATTCTTCTTACACTTAAAGACTGTACTGGCAACTTTCTTTTACTGTGTTCCTTCAAAGATATAGGCGTGATATATATATGTATGTCTGACACTTAAAGAACAACAGTACCCGGCGAAAAATATTGCACATCGACCTTTGGAAAGAGACAATAGGCTAATTTCGGCTTCGTAGAGCATTTCTCTGTTGCGCACTGCCTATGTGACGTTTAGTCAGTCGTTTCAGAACATGTTTTTTTATTTTACCCGAACCTAAAGCCAACACTTATAGAAAAATTGGTGTATTTAATACAAAGAATAAAAATAATTATTAAAAGAAGCAAATCATAATTGTTTTAACAGCTCCTAATACATACAGGACTGCTTGTATTTCGTGCGACAGAGATAACGCTCTACGAAGCCGAAATTAGCCGATTGTCTCTTTCCAAAAGTCGATGTGCAATATTTATCGCCGGGTACTGTACTTCCACTAGTCATTCATAGATGAATCCTATCTTTATAACCTTACCTCTCTAGTGCCTTGAGCAGAACTCTCCAAGCGGCAGTTTTCCCACTTCCAGAGGGACCGACCATCATAAGACCATGGTTCAACTTGCAGATTTGATACAATTGAAGCACCTGTATAATAAGAAGCAAATTAGATTCGAATACGAAAACAGGCGAATTGAATTCGTGTAGTGACGCCGTCAACGTTTTAAAACATAGTTACTAAATGTATATAAGTTTAAAACGTATTTAAATAAAAAGTATGTTGCTAACTAAAAGTAGCACTTTCAATAGTTTTACCTTACTTTTCTCCAGTGGTCAGTATTTAAACATATTTTAATCACAATAAAATACAAATCAAATAAAAAGCTCAGAGACCTACAATAATAATTTAAAACATATCTAACGGTGTCATTTCAAGCGTACATGACATTTAAGTACATACTTTTAACTGTTATTCCCGTAGATTTGTATTGAGATGTTTTCATAGAAGAGCTTAGATATCAGTAAAGGAATAGATGTACAAAAAGAAGCATAGTAACATTTATTTTGGAATTTGAAATATTATCTCCCAATGGCTATAACAACTGTTAACTAATATAACTATAAATACTAAATGGTCAAGGTGTTCAGCATGCCTTATAGCATGTCAAGAGGTACGAAATGCCGTTCTAAAAAAAGTTTTTTATTAAGGTGGTATAATAGCAGAATATTATACACCTTTCGCCAAATAGCCGCAGAAGTGAGTATACATAGCTTTTTTAGGGGTAAGAGTATAATAACATACTTGTAGTCGACTATAGATAAGCGTTTATAGTTAAGCGGTTTACATGTAGTCGTATATACAACCTACTTGCGATTTGGCGAAAGTTGTACATAAAGAAGTATAACAATATTATAAAAAAGGTCCTTTTCAAGAGCCTGAAAAGTAGGCTATTAGAGGTGTTGTACATTTCTGCATCTGTTTTCCATTCATACACATGCGTATACAATTTATATAAGTAGAAAATAGATGAAATTAATAACAAAATGACACTTAAAATACATATGTTTGTGTGCGCAGAGTGAAAATTTGTGTAGTATACGTGAGTGTGTCAAAGTTGGTTATAGAGATGGATAAGTTCATGATTGTCATTTCATTTTGTACCCTTAAATATTTTGATTGAAATAGTGACCTCTTATTAAATTCGTTGAAAGTCAAATCTGAAGTTAATGAGTACCAACTAGCAAAAAGTAAACAACAGAGGTTATTTCAGTGTCATTAGTCTAAATTATTTTCTTTACAAAAATTCACACGTAGATCACCCATCAGACGGACCTATCCATCTCCATACAGTATAATGTTCACACATAGCTAGCCACAGTACAGTAGGAGGGTAACGTGCCACATACACACATACACAGAGCCCAAACCGGCCACTGACCTTGTCGATCCACGTGCTGTATTGGGCGCGCGACGATTCGCTGCGCCTCTACGTGCCGTTAGCGGGTTAGCATGAAAACGCATACGCATTCACACTCACGGACTACCGCATATTGTATTCTTACATGAATTCACACAGCTTTTTATATCAATACCATTGGATTTCTAGTTTATAAGAGCTTTTTACTTCTTATATTTATTTATTTATTTAGGCTGCCATTATACTTTACAAGTAACGTAATTTAAACAAAAACTACGAGTATTAAACCAATAAAGGATATATTTTTTAGGTTTAATCCAGTCATACTGAAATATATAAGATTTAAGCTGGAAAGCACACCTCTGTCGCGATGGCTCATAAAATTTGACAAGAAGTGCAACAATATACCTAGTTGAACCGATTGTATTTGAAAGATGGTAGTGAATATAAAAAGCCATGTTAAATGTAAATACAATGAATAAAGCATAATGTTAAGTTGTTATGATTAATATCGCATGAATTACATAACATATTATTATAATGGGAATTTCTGAATATTTTATAATGAAGATGCCATCACCTTTATCATTCCAATTGGATCACAATGTGCATAGTACAAATGGACCTTGTGTTCATGACTGTGCAGTCATTAATGACTAGTATAATTAGTTCTCCTGAACCAAATATTAAAATTATTGTACTAAATTATCTATTTAAATAATATATGGGGTAACAAAGTATACCTTTTCCATCCAAGTGGAACCTTGCTCGTCACCTTCGCCGCATACCAAAAATTCATCGGCGCAAACTGTTCTGATTTCATTCTTCAATCCTGTTGAACGACTCTTTTTAACCACTGTATAAGCTTGTACAGTTCGCGAGGAATAAGCGGAGCTTTGCATTTGTGTGACCTCGACCACGAAAAGTAAAGTAAAAACTCTTTTTGTATCTGTGTGTACAGACATGTGTGTGTAATAAAAGAGGTCACATATACTGCTCTCACACAAATGCCAAGTTCCGTTTATCCCTCGCGAACTGTACACATACATATATCTATGTCAGAGTAAAGAAGTACCGATAATGTTTTTTACAAGTTCCTAAACATGTAATAAGTACGCTATAAGGTTGCTAAAGAGACTACAAAATTTGTATAGATCCAGACATAATGGTAAAATGACTCTTCTACAGATTAAAAAAACAAAAATAAAAAACATATAGCGCAGAGATTGAACAGTTATCATAGGACATCTGGCTGGTGGCTCAATTGGTAAAGCGTTCTCCGTGTAAGAGACCTTACAATAGAGATCGGAAGAGCTTGTCGATGTCCAATGATATCCTAGGAAATTTCAAATTATGTGTTAACTGGGTCACGTGATCGACATTGTCTGCGATATCGTTGGTTACCGACAAACCCTTTAGATGCCATGTTCATAGAGCTGGTAATAGATGTCTTATTCTGATCATATAAATATTTAGATAGGTTTTACTCACCAGTCATTTCAGCTCTAGTATATCCAACATTGGGGAACACATCGTTGAGTAGTGAGAACAGCAGAGGTATATCTTCAGCGACTAGCTTGGGCACCATGGTTTCACACACAGACTGTATAAGAATGTCTTGTTCGGGGAGCGATTCGGCTATCGATGCTTCGTCTGGGGCTTCTGTACCGCGTTCGATGAGGTTCTCCTAAATAATATAAGATAGTGATGAATAATATTTTTTCTAAATAATGAAGTTAGCTGATTTTTCTCAAATAATTTTACAATATGAATCGCAAAAACGACGTCGAAGTCGCACAATGATAATTTTATTGATCGTGTGGCGCGTAGACAAGGCTACGAAGCACCACCTCTGACGTCATATATACGAGACGTCTATATCATACAAGTATAACCCCGGCTTGACACAAAAAAGTTTAAATGGGCGTGAATCTAAACAAAGGACGAGTCTATACCTATGCAATTTATCGCTTATACCTAATTGGCTAGTTCGATTATAAGGTGTGGCTTATGGCGTATGCGTAGATAGAAACTGGTAGAACCTTGTATAAGGGACTAGAACCGCCTTCTCGTATGATATAGACGTCTCGTATATTGACGTCAGAGTTGGTGCTTCGTTGCTTGCCTACACGCCACAATCGCAAGTTGCAAGGTCTTGGGCTAGACTAGTGTCTGCCCAGCCCAAGACTATCGTTTTTGCGATTCATATTTTAGAATTATTATATTATTATCTTGCTAGGTGTCCCAACAAGTTCAAGTGCATTCAAAGCAATTGCAGGTATATACATTATGGTTATCTAAATAGTAATCGAATCTACGTTTCGACGTTTCGTACGTACGTAGAGTTGGGTAATTAAAAATTTATAACGATAATACTTAGAGAAAAATACTTCTCTTCATATTAATTGTAGTTTGTCTGTTTGTTCGGGCCTCAATTAAAACATCTACTGGATCGGATGAATACAATTTGGAGATAGTTCGGATACGAAACAATAAAAAAAGGGTGGAGCCAGTTATTTTTCTTCGCCTTTTCCAGCTTTATTTGGGCTCGACTCGAGAACAGCGACGCGGATATCGGTAAGAGTTAATAACTACAACTACAACACTTATCAAAATTACCTTTATTTTTTGAATGCGGTCTCGTTTGACGTTACCCGCGGATACGAGTACGGATTTGAGGGCTCTCAGACCAAAGTCGTAGTGCGATTGATTTGATAGTTGTTCGTCGCATAGTCTGTAAGAAGGGATTATATTGTTATAAATTGTAATATGCCGTGGTATACACATACTTACCACAGTATTTCATTACATACATATAAGCCGCGCAAGATGACAATGGGATTGGCGGCCATGTTGGTAAAGTCATAATGACGTAGATTAACCTACAATACTGTTGTATTATCCGTACTTTTCAGCGATTGATGACGTCACGGAGCGGTTATGGTGACAAGGTTCTATCCCACTCACATCATGCACGGCTTATACTATGCTTGACAAAGATATTTTTATACTTACTTGAAGAAAGGCACAATTTTGCAAGCCAATTTCTCAGCGGTCCTGAACCCTTGGCTGAACAACATGACCTCAGCGATCAGTTGTCTGTCAGGAGTGGTCATGGCGAGAGATCGGAACAGTTTCTTCAAGTTGTCAGGCAGATTGGACCGACCGGCGTATCCGGGGTTCATGGTTATGAAGATCGCCATGTCTTGACTTACGCGAACTTGTTTGCCGACTAACTCAACGGTTATGGACTTGGCTAAAAAAATAATCATAATTAATTAGTACTTATAAAGTTGTAAACTTTTACGAAATTAATATGGGAGCATTTTAGACACAAGTTTTTTATAGAATCACAATTTTAACATTCAAATTGTAAACCTCATTTTTGTAATCTGTTAAAATAAAAAAAAAATTACCAGTGTTATCTCCTTCTTGGTGACTCTTAAGAGCTTCTTGAATGGTCTGCACTTGTTGTGACACGGCAGAGAGCATTCTTTCTTCCAACCGATTGAACTCGTCAAAGCAACCCCAAGCACCCACCTAAAACATACGCCATTTAATTAATTGTTATATGTTACACTATCGATATAATATACGTCAAACCATTCATAAATAATAACATACTGACCTGACATAGACCAACAAAGATACGGCCCATAGCTTGGAAGTCAAATGTTTCATCACAATTGAATACTAACACGAAACGGCCGAGTTGGTTTCCTAGGGCTTTCACAGATTCCGTTTTACCAGTACCGGCCGGACCTAAAATATACAACCTCCTTGATTACGTTACATTAAATAATTTTATTGTAACTAGTAGACTCAGTATAAGTATGATAGTTTATTAAAACGATAGAAAGTTTTATTAATAGAGATGCGGAAAAGAATTAGTGTTAACTGGCAAAGATAACAACGCACAATCGAACACAATCGGACATTATTGACGACTCTACACATTCGTGATCGCCTGCTATGGCCCATAATATTTATAATATGAACTCATACTAAGACTCAAATATTTTTGTAGTGGTGTGAAAACATACCGAATGGCGATCCTCCAAGCCTAGCTTCCAAAGCTTGTGTCATAGTAAGGTAGCATCGGTCAGTAAGCGGTGTCTGTACTAATCGATCTTGCACGCCTAGGTATTCGAATCCGTACAAAAATTTAGCGTTTGCCATGTGAATAGTCAGCTGTTGCAGTACCTATTGCAAAAAAACAAGTGTGCTTTAGACCACATAACTGAAGCAAAACACGCATTCACCAGCTTACTCCCCAAGTCGAGCGAAATAAGTTTTACTTCACACACACACACACACACACACACACACACACACACACAATACCACACCATATGTTAAGTCATAACGCAGATTTTAAATGTCAGTTATTACGAAGGTAACATATCTATATACAAAATCGTAGTTTTCAATTGATACTTACATCATTATTCCTAGGGTCGAAGTAGAATCTCATTTCACAGAGCCACTCAAACGAGCGCGGACTGTTGACACCGGAAGCTATCAGTCGCCTCGTTACTGTACGCTTGTGGACGAATTCGTTGATCTAAGCACCCAAATTACAAATAACTTAATAAAATTAGTTAATACCTCACCCATCTTTTGTATTATTCTGATCCTGTAAGAGAATAACCTGGCAATACAAACTCAGGGCCACTCTTTTCCAAACGCCAATAAAAATCACTAATTCCATCGATCATGCAAGTGTGATTACAATCTTACGGTTTTTACAATCCTCCGGTGACAAATGCTATACTTGCCACTGATTGTCGGCTAAATCTGACTTTTTATTAAAGTGCGGATACTTCATAAAACGAGTTATTAGCGATGTGGGCATGTCATATCGAATATTAATGGAAAATTATGGTTTTTGAGCAATAAGGCAAAAGGAGTTTTGCCTTATTGCTCAAAGACCCGGATATTCCCTTGAAGGGGAATTCCCAGAAATATTTTTTTACTACCTAATGTAATATAACTGACACAACATACCAAATGTTCAAGTTTCCTTCTCCTCAACGGTGGTTGTTCTTGTAACACCGAGTCAGCTAGAATGTTGAGCATATTCTCCACGTGAGCCAACACTCGCTTCAAGCCATCGCCGCCGCCACCTATTAAAGCGGCTTCTACGTCTTCAGACCATAGGATTTGAGCTGCCAGTACCACTATTTGTGCCTACAAATAATTCACTCAGTGGTTGAAAACATTTTACAAATCAACTATGAAATTCGAAAACTTATTTTTTTTACATATTATTTACTTATTTATTGACTTTAAACAATCAATATCATTATCGTGAAACTCGGGATCAATCTGACATTTTTCTTACAATAAAAAAAACGTTTACAGTCCTTTTTTAAGCTGCGCTTATGCATAATGCATATAAACTTACCTGGTATTTATCACACCAATCGATAAAGTTCTGCGGGTCAACGTTGCCATCCTTGAACTGTTTGACGTCACCCACGGCATCTTTGAGCCGACACGCCAACGTGACGCGCATCTCACGTTCTACCATCGATAGCCACGAGTTGATCTTAGGATTGTCTACTGTCGACACGGGCGATGTGAAATATACCTGCGAGAGATATATTATGTGACATCTATATAGCTTACTATAATAGACTTCGCCATTATGTGAACGTCGAGGCTATACAGCTGCTAGAGGTTAGTGAAAAAATACTTTTATATAAATACAATCCATATTTGCCAATTATGCTGTGTGAATTGATGTTTGGTTAGAGCCTCGTAGTAAGTCATTATTAAAAACTTTTCCAATCCGTTTTCTTTCAGTAAAAATGTTGGGAACGTAGTCTACTTTGATGATAAATATTAGTTGTGCTTTGGTTGCGGAAAATGTTGTCAACCACTGCTTTTAACCTCGTTCAAAAGTACCTACATACTACTCCATAACATTTGTACGCCCTCATACAAAATTAAAACATATCTGAAACTGCATAATTATTCTCATACTATCTTAAAACAGTAGTGTCCTTACCTCTTCACCTTCACGTGAAGCGATACCGTTAATAACATTGTTGTCATCATTGAGAATAATGGCCGCGACGCCAGCGAACATTTTCTTGAAGTGTTTCTGTAGACGAGCGATGTTCTTGCTGTTGCCAATGATCTCCAGGAGATCTTCGTCACCCACGAAGTAGAAGCTAAGTAGTAAAAGGTACCAAGTTATATAAATTTAGCAGAAAATATTATGTATAAGATACACAACGAATTAGTTGTTAGACTGCTTCGGTGGCGTGGTCGGTTGTGCATCGGCTTTCGACTCTGGAGTCTCGGGTTCGATCCCCGGGTCGAATCAAATATTTGTGTGATCCACAAATGTTTATTTTGGGTGTTTTCTATGTATATCATGTATGTATTTAGAAATATATAAGTATGTTTATCAGTCGTCTAGATCCCATAACACAAGCTTATAGCTTAGTTTGGGCTAGATGACGTTGTGTGAGAATGTCCAACAATATTTATTTATTTTATTTATTATATATTTAGTTATTTAGAGCATACTATCGCCTTATACGTAGGTATTTTAATGGGAATTAACACGGAACATGATAGATAATGTACAAGCTGGCTGCCACAGTCACTACGATTTGGTCGAAACGTCAGACAATAAAAAGGTACTAGGATACATAAATATCTATAATGTTTCTCGTTAATTCCCTTTATAATTTAAAAGCTAGTTATTCTAGTGGTGGGTAACCCCAAACAGAGATAGGCAGAGGTAATTATTTGGACAATCATTTTACTGAATCCAAGTAAAAGGTGGTCAAGCTTGCCATAATTTTTGTAACTAGTGTGGAATTATAATTTAAGATCATCTTACCGAGGGAAGCTGCTTCTCTCCCGTTCCAAATATTCTCCAAGAGCCTTCTGGATCTTGCCCAACAAGTCAGCGAGACGTTCCAACGAGCGTTGTACACCAGGTATGTTGAGAACGTCCATTACCATCGGGGATTTGCTTACTTTCTTCATCAGGCCCAGAAATTCAGAGCTACGTAATAAAAATAAATATATTATGATATCAACTATCGAAATGCTCAAACGAATAAGACTCAACCAAATATAAGAACAAACAGCAGTAGAACGATATTAGAAGCTACAATTTTATTTAACACGGTGATCTTCGTACCCACAACAGCGCCACCTATCGGGTGAAATAATGTTTATAGAACCTCCACACAAAGTTTCATTCAAATATAGGTCTAGTACTGATAAACAGGTATTTACAGGGAGTTCGATTTTTGCTGAGCGCGTGGCTTTTTTGGTTACCTGTGGCGCTCCGCAAAAATCGGGTTTCCAGACTCTCATACCGAACAACGTTTCTTGTCCTGCAACTGGAGCTAGTTAGGAATAACTAGTTCTTCTGTGCGGGACTATCAACTAATCAAGCATTACCTTGACATTGGCGAAATCATCGATGAATATAGATGGTGCCACGTTTTTAAAAAAAGAAGAAGAAGAAGGTATGTACAGACAGATACAGAAGAATTATACAAAGATTGTTGCGTGAGGTAATTTGTGTCACATTATTATGTAAACAAAGTCCCACTCCGCATAAGACCGTAAACGGATTTTAATGCGGTTTTCACAATAGATAAAGTGATAATGAAGAAGGTTTTGATGTATAATTCATTTCAAACAGAATTGGTGTAGTTAAATGTATTTTGTTGTTTATAAAAATAAAAGTGCCAGGATCGTGGCAGGTGGAATTTCGTGGTCTCTGCCTACCC
Organism: Nudaria mundana; assembly: GCA_963556515.1. NCBI lineage: Eukaryota > Metazoa > Arthropoda > Insecta > Lepidoptera > Erebidae > Nudaria > Nudaria mundana. Next base: position 9,208,136 of record OY748300.1, on the reverse strand, counting down.
CATTGGGAAAGAGGCGTGATTTAATTTGTATAAAAATAAAATACCTTTACCTACACTAATTCTGTTACATCCAAATGAAAATGGATTATCAGTTTCCGTTGGTTTACTTTATAATGGTTACCTGATACTTTGGAAACGGCTAGTCTCAACTGGCAACAAAGTCTTGATATCGGCGGAACCACTAAAGATACCCTCCAAGTACACCCAGCGGCGCTGTACGTCGATCCACACGTCGAATAACGCGTTGATACGGTTCAACTTCTCCTCCCAAGTTAGAGCTTCTTCTTCAAACACCTGTAGTTAATAAATAAATAAAAATAATTGTGAACATTCTCACACAACGTCATCTAGCCCAAATTAGGCTAATATAAGCTTGTGCTATGGGATCTAGACGACTGATAAACATATTATACATTTAAAATACCCAAACTCCGAAACAAACATTTGTGGATCGCACAAATATTTGATTCGACCCGGAATCGAACCTGGGACCTCGGGGACAGTAGTCACATACTCATACCACTGCACCACCGAGGCAGTCTAATATATCATCATTGTGGAAAAATATCTTACGAAGACTAGTTAAAAGTTTAGGTATGTGTAGTGATTAGCTTATGCCGGAAGCTCTACCTGCGTTGACTTTTCTAGTTCTGAACTCTTAGAGAAACACATTACCGGGAAAAGTAGCCCATGACAATCAGGAATAGTGAATCAGGAAGAGATAATCGAATCCGTACTAATTGTTTAATTTTCACTCATCAGGGTGTCTAGTACCAGTTCCTTACGTTAATTTGCTCGAAATACGTTTTCGTATTCCCCATAAATTTCACACAGTTCCCTGACGTTACCGCTAGGGGCGCTGGTGTGAAATGTATGGGGAATACGAAAACGTATTTCGAGCAAATTAACGTAAGGAACTGGTACTAGACACACTGTTAGTAGTACCAGCGGCGATTACAACCTTACATCCAAACTCACAAACATTACCTCTTTATAATTATAACATAGTATTAACCTTCTATCATGTTAGTTAGCATCCCAATAATAATTCATAATTTTTTAATTTGTTTTTCTTTTGACTAAATTATTTTCGTCAAAAGTATATTTTTTAGAAATTAATAGGGTTGCAGATCTTAGTCATGTTTTGTTTTTGGATATTCTCACACAACGTCATCTAGCCCAAGCTAAGCTATAAGCTTGTGCTATGGGATCTAGACAACTGATAAACATACTTATGTATTTCTATGTGAATTAATATGTACATAAAAAACACCGAAACTCCGAAACAAACATTTGTGGATCACACAAATATTTGATTCGACCCGGGACTCGAACCTGAGACTCCGGAGTCGAAAGCCGATGCACTACCAACCACGCTACCGAAGCAGTTAAAATGTCATCCATTACTGCAAGTAATATGTGGAGAAAGTAGTGTAAGCAATAAAGAAACCTTAATTTACCTTGTAGTAGGGCGAAAGTTTCATAGCAGCCACACTGTTGATGTGTTCTTTAACTTTGTTAAAAAGATCGTCCCAGCCGCGGATAATCTTGCATTTGTTCTGATAATTGATCAGATCCAGTTCGTAACTCTGCCACGACTCACGGACCTACGAGAAGTATAAAGTGGTATAAAGAACGAGCTGTCAGAATAGTTAGCATATAAATTGAGCATAATCTCTTAACAAATAAACTAGAGTGTGCGCTTAAGACCGCACGGCAGAAGTGAAAACTTCATATAGTTGAACTATTAATTTAATAAAGACAATTAAGACGTAAGAATTGATCATACGAAATACAGCGATACAACTGCGAAGAGTAGCTGACTGTATCTTTCTCGCTCGGGTACACTCGGTGGACCCGAGTTCACCCGATCGAGCGTTTCACCTCAGAGCATGACGGATCCAGCCTAACTTACTACCCACGAAAAATCTGTGTGCGGTGCGGTGCGTTTCACTTCAAAAAGAAGAACATATAGGAACAAAACGCCACTTTTTTTGAATAGAAGTGATGAAAATATTTTCACTAAGATCTTAGGGGTATTGGCAAACATATAAGCTACCGGTTAGTGACAATAGGCCTGCACCTTATTATTGACGAAATGTGCCGTATGTACTATGTATGGTTTATTCTTTTAATTAACAGCTGGTGCACCGCTTTTTGATGAGAAGGACTTGGGCTCAAGGGAACAAGACATTTCAAACTCTTCATCTTCAACCGATCTTGGGCAACTCGCCTATAGCCGCTAGACTTGCTACCCCACGAATATTGTCGCTCAAACGAACAAAAGTTTTAAATACCTATGAAAACTACCAGAATGACGTAATTACCTGTTTCAAGAACTCTTCCAAGGCCATTTCTCCCTGAGCTACAGACACTACGTCCTTAACGGTGTGCTCGTTGTGCAATAGATCAGCGTCCCACACCTGTCCCAGGGTCAGTTCCGACAACGCCCAGTCTACTTTCAGAGCGCGACATAATTGACGCCAATGACGTTCTTTTAACGCGTCAGATTTCAGTTCCACGATCAGCATGTTGACCTGGTATAGAAAGAAATACTAGTGTAAACTTACGTGACATATATGAGATATTTTGTATAACTCCAAAACGATTAATTAGAAAAAAAAAACATTTTAATTTTATAAAAATTTGTCAATCCAAGAGTTTCTTGTGCAATTTGACAAAATCTTTAAAATCTGAGGAAATCAACTATGAATGTCATTTATATAATTATTTTGATCTGACTCACCTTAGTGTAAGACTGCAATAGTTTGCGCACGTACTCGTAGCTGTCGTACATACGCAAGCGAGCGGGCAATTCCTTCAGTTCATTTAACATCGCCTCCAGTTGTTGCCTAAAATAAAAAAAAAGTAAGGATAACATTCAATTAAACGGAGTAAGATTTATCAATATATCCCAACTTCAGTTATTACGGAAGTCGTCTCACGGGACACCATTTTCGATATAAATAAGTATGAAATACATGTTAAAGCAAGTATGAAATACATGTTATTGAGTCGAGTGATGGCAACCCGTAGACGACTGCAGGCAGATCTATATTCGATCATTTGATCTCTTATTATAGGTACAAAAGGCGTAAGCTGAGCTTTGCATTTGTGTGAGTGATCACGAAAAGTAGAGTAAATAGGCTGTGTGTACAAAACACGTGGGTGTAAAACAGGTCACATTATAGGTTCACGTACATGAACTCTCACACAAATGCAAAGCTTAGCTTACGCCTTTTTACCTCTACAACATTAGAAAATTCCTGTTTAAAAAAATACTAACCTAAGTTTCCTAGGCTGTACAGAAAGCCAAGGTTTCTCCCTAATATCGTCTATCTGCGTCCATATCTTGCTGAGCGAAGACCACACACCGCGCAAGTCTTGTAACTCTTCTAGAGCTACCGTCATACGCTCGTTGTTTATTGAGCTGCCTAAAATAACAGAAAAAAGGGTATTTTATGTGTATGGTGTCACACTTTAAAAAAAAAAAAAAAACGCAACTCAATCATGGTGTCAATAAAAAAATAAAATGTGTTTTTTTTTATTAATTGTATTAATACCAAATCAAAACTTAAAGCATTTACATTACATACATATCAGATTTCGTTTTTAATTAAAAAAAAATAACCCGCTCAACATTTTCATCACAATTTTAGAGTTTTCGAAACGAAAATCTCTTATACAACAGTAATGTCCGTCCGTCCGTCCGTGAACTACTTTCAACTCGAGAACGGTAAGAGCTAGAGACTCAGTGTAAACGTCAATCGACTCAGCATGGTCATAGACCTCTAAAATGAACTTGACCTTTGACCTCTAATCTCTAGGTAAAGGTCAAAACGAGAACGGTAATAGTTAGACTCAAGACCAGCTGCAATCAACTCAGCATGGTCAAAGACCTCTAAAATGAACTTGACCTTTGACCTCTGATCTCAAGGTCAAGGTCAAGGTCAAAACGAGATCAAATCGAGAACGGTAATAGTTAGAGACTCAAGACCAGCGGCAAAACTCGGCATGGTCAAAGACCTCTAAAGTGATGTTGAACTTTTTTATTTTTTTTATTTAGATTTTATGAAAAATCTTTCGAAAATTCTAAAATATATGGCAAGTTTTTGCCATATTTTTAACTTGTTTTTTCTAGCCACACTAGAATTTTTAATCCAAACCTCAAAAAATCGATCTAACATACCTGTATCGTGCAACTCCAAAGCCTCCTTAGCTTTAGCTACATTGTCCCTCTCATCCTTGAGCCTCGTGTATCTAGCCTCCATAGCCTGGAGCCGGGTCAAGGCGTCCTCGGGTCTAGTGGAACCATCAGTGGGCTTGCCGCGTTCCCACTCGGTGAGGAACTCGAGGGTACGAGCTTCGACTGCCTTGTCTTCTGCCACGATCTTTTGTTGTAGGGAGGCCACCTATTTGGAAAATTTGGTTGTTTTGTAAAAAATTAATACGCCTAGCATTTCAAAAGCATAATATTGTACAGTATAGGAGAGATATTATCGAGATTAAAACATTACTAATTTGTGATTAGTTGGTTTGTGAAATAAACAACGACAGAATGAATTTGTTTTAAAGGAAGTCATGTGTGTTTATTGAAGATGTGTACCGAGGCGTTTTAATATGAACACCAGTATTTTCTTGGTTCTACATAATAATGGAGAAGAATAATGCCCGTTACCTTACGGTGACCTTTTAATATATTACGCCTGAAACTCAATCCTAAAGCGGGCGAACTTACTCAAATTATCGTATTTGCGCTTGCGGTTTTAAAAAAGTCGTCGAGCCATAAATAAGCGTATTTACTCGCACTATTTTTAGTCAGCATGTGGGAATCTGTAGTTTATACCTGTGTTTGAATAGAAGAGTCCTTTCTGCGCATTATCTCGTTAAACGCACTCCATTCGCCTTCGATATTATCGACATGCAACCATTGCGCTGGGAATTGGAATCTACAACAAATTGGTATTGTGAGTGGATGGTACTAGGTTCACATTAAAACACACAATGGTTTTGTGACCTTGGTTAACTTTATTTTGTAGTTACCTCTGACGTTCCAAAATACGCTGAGCTTCTCTATAAATATCAACTTGCTTCTCCCAAGCCAGCACCTCCCTTTTCAATTGTTGTACGTATGTTATGAGAGATACTGCGTCGCTGGTTGAGGCAGCCTCTGTAAAACAACGAAATTGCATTGCTATCAATGAGCGTGTCAATCTTAATTAGCGTGTGTCAGTGTCTAATTAATTACCCAATAATAGAGGTCTTGGGCTAGTGGTTTATTAGTCAGTTGGTAGACCGTTGCTTCTGGTAAGGTCAGTCGCTAGTTCAAGCCCAGCCCATGAGAAGCTTTTGAGATTCATATTTAAAAAATATTAGATTACGCAAGATTTTTAGCACAATAATTGTAAAAATATGTACATATTAAAACAAATTTTAGATAACTGTGGTAAACGAGAAAGGGAAAAACAACCAGTGCAGACAATCCGATAGTTCAACAATAAATTGCTAATATTCCAACATAAGAGTCAGTCACTCACCAATAGTTTGCTGTTCAAGTTGACTGCGCGACTTGGCGAGTTGTCCATGGAACTGTACCATCTCCCCTCCCAGTAGAGCACCGAACTTGCCAAGCACTTCCTTGTGCCACGCGTCGTATTTCAAAGCAACCTTGCTTTGTACGCGAGCAAAGTCGATCACTACCGGCCCGTATTCACGGCGAGTGTCCGATGTATCGAATGTTGTGCGAGATTTTCTGGTGATACATTTGTTTCAATAAACCATTATACCTACGTCTACTATTATAGACGGTGATGAACATGTTCGGCTACGTTTCACAACAACGCGAGAGGTTGTCAACATGAAGTAACATTTTATTTTATACTTGTTTGTATGAAATAAAATTCCAAAGAAGAAAGAAGGTTCCATGTTAACTTTCAATATATTGGTGTATACCATTTTGGTCAACATGTAGCGCGCGCCAAATGTTGCCTAGTGGATTATACATCACATCATTTTTATAGGGCAGGAATTAAGTTCTTTTGCCTGAAAGTAATTATCCCTATAGACCCCCAAAGAAACTTCAACACTTTTTTTTTTTGCAGTAAAACTATTCACCACACTTTCTATTCCATGCATGAAGATCGATAAAAACTTTATCGACCACAAAAACGAATCATCCAAATCCTACTAATATTATAAATGGATGGATGTTTGGATTCTTGTTACTCTTCTACACGAAAACTACAGCACGGATTTAAATGAGAATAATGTAGCTCATTCACCAGAATAACGCATAGCCATTTGCCGTAACCTACAACGCTTAACGACTTAACTATACAAGGACAATAACTATTCAGTAATCAGTCCGCTCCTACGTCCGTTGTCGGAGTCTCTGGTAAGCACCAGAAGGTATCCAGTGACGCCCGGCGGACTTTGGCCACCTGTGGTCTCTTCGGAGGTTTGGTCGGGATGAGAATTTCGCGTCGTTGGGGTAGGGTTTAATCCCGTGTCGGTGAGTGAATCTGGTTGCGTACTGCGGGGCTGAGGCGCGACCTATCTAGCCTGCTTCTGTAAGGACGGATCTGTACCTTAATTCCAACAGCCTGGACCGATATTACATAGCCTACCTATAATCTCAGATTATAATAGGCTACTATAAGAAGTAATCTTGTGCAGAAGTCGCGGGCGTCCATTAGTTTGTTGATAAATACTAGTTGTACAATTCTTATCTGTTAGTTACTTACTTGATATCATTCAAGCATTTGATCCAAAGCGTGATATCTTCGCCGAGACGTCCATACAAGCTCTCGGGCTGTAGGTCCCACAGCGCTTGGTACCGCAGCCACTCGTCAACGTATTCGCGCACTTGAGATATCTTCTGTTCTATCGCATCGTAAGCGTTCTCTACTGGCGATGAACTACCCGGTAGCTTGGTGAGCAAGTTGCGGTATGTCGCGGTTTGAGCGCGGGCTACACCCACTTGGTATCTAGAGGAACAATCATGCATATTAGTTTAGACATTGTGGGGAGGATCATCATTTACAGAGCCTTGTCCCAACACAGTTGGGGTCGCCTTTCCAGTCTAACAACGATGCGGCTGAACTTGTATGTTTTCCGTGGAGCGACTACCATCTGACCTCCACAACCCATGGGCGATATCGAAGTTCTGTAGTTAGACCACGAGAATATTTGTTTTAGGGCTCCAAATACCTGTAACGGCGGGTATAGATGTTCATATGACAACCGGGACCGATGGCTTAACTAGCTCTCTGAAGCAAGGAGGGGTCTCAATGTTTTAAGATATGGTCACCCATCCTGGTTAGATGTGCTTAACCTTGTGTTAACCTACTCGTTACCACTAAGCTACGGAGGAAGAATATGAACCTAATAAAACACACTTCAAATTGGTCTAACTGTTATGTTACCTTAGGCTTCAAATAATGTGCCATAAACATTACCTTACCGACCATCATCATCCATCATCCACCGAGCCTTTTCCCAAACCAGTTCTGGTCGACTTTCCAGTCTAACTGCGAAGCGACTGAACTTCGATATTTCTGTGAAGCGACTGCCATCTGACCACCAGACCAAAACCGTTCAATAGTTAGGCCAGTTGGCTCCAACTACCCATACCTGACTAACATTACCTTACTAGGAGTTAAGTAAAAATCGTCTCAAGTGCAAACTAGCTCTTGTGTTGTGTACTCACAGTTTTAGAGCAACAAACAAATATACGAAAATTAAAATATAATTGGATTAGAAAAGTGTCTCACCTAGTACTTTGCAGTCGATGTTGACTAGTAACGATGGCTTGCCACGCGAACATCTGTCGCATCAACTGGAAGCGGGCCTCCTCTAGCGAAGGGAACAAGTACATCTGCTGGTTCGTGATTCGCACTTCGTGTATCACTCTAGCGATCTGTTTGTAAACAACTTAGTACAGTGAAGGTTCAAAAGTGCATTCCCATTATTACAATACAATAACTTGACTGTATGCTGATGCTTAGACTGCAGATATTGCAACTTTATTAACATAGTGTATCTTAAGGCCAGTCTAGAAATTAATTATGACTCCTTTGTATTTATGCCCAAAGGTCTTCGAATAGCAATACTAAAAAGACAGAATGTTGCATTTTAACCCAGAAAATTTGGCATACTAATTTTTAAACAGTAAAAAGCGCAGTTCCTCTGGGTATTTTGGAGACATTGAATTTTATTAACAGTCACACATTGTCAGTGTTAACAGAACTTGGATTTTGATTTTAAACTTTTTATTTTTAAATATTGTATATCGGTACGATATGTAAACTATGAAATCATTACGAAATATGAAAATTACCTTAAGTATAAAAGAAGAATAATGATTATTTTTCAAGGTATATAAAATTAGAAGATTTCATTTACCTGTGGCTCACCACCTGGCTTATGCGTAGGCTCAGTGGGAGAATACGTGTCCATGGATAGATCAAGTTCATTCGCCTTCCCTAACAAGGCCATGGTCCAAGCTTCGATGCCGGCTTGCAGGCGGGCAGCGAGACTCTTCTCAACCTAAAACGAATTGGTATCCGATGTTTTAAAATGTTATTATTACCTAGAATGACCTATATAGTGCTAGCATTATTTAACCATTTCCGCGGTATACCGTAGACATGATGAATAAGGGACATGATTTTCCCTGTTTATGAACGAAACTCCCTTTAAAGACTCCCTTGCTTCAGTAATCATTGGGTAAATGTATGTAGTTCTACACTAATCCAAGTTGGTATTTAAGTGTGACTTACCTCTTCATCAAGTCGTTGTACCCACAAGTGTAGGTTGCTGTACTGGCGAAGCGACAGATCGTCGATAGCTCTCTGCAAACGACTCAGGATTTCGGCCAGGCTCTGGGCCGAGTACGGGCAAGTTTCCAGCGAACGAGCGTCTACTGATATCTGTTCTTCAACTGCCAAGAGATCTTCAACCTATTGTGGGATAGAATGTTGATTATAGTTTAAAGTCTTGGTAATTGGTTGTATATCAAAACTCGATACAAATATTGGATGCCATAATATATGTACCTCAATCTATTTCATAACATTAAGATCTAGATTTACAATGCAAAGACAAGATTAAAATTTTTCTAATTGAGCTGAGTTTACGAAGCTCTTTCTTAGGCGACTCGTGTATTTCGTTCGTGATCGAACTCCTCCTAAACGAACGATCTTTTCAAAAATTTGGCACAGTCATAGTGACCATCACCGTGAGTGCATATATCTGAATTCATAAAGATCGGTCCAGTCGTTTAGGAGTTCGACCCGGATCGACAAACTCAGCTCAATTATTGCAACAGCAGAATGTATTGCATACCTAGTTTAGAATATTACATAACACATTATGTACAAGTAAATATCGTGAATTTCAGAACAATAAAAAAAATCGAACCTTTTCTTGGAAAAGTAGTACCACTTCACTCAGTTTCTGCACATATGGGTCCAGTTTGTACGACTCCCACACTAGCGCCATGCCTTCAGACACTTGGTTCAGGACATCTCGCCGCAGACCCGCCACCAATGGGATGATAGACGCTTTGTCACGAATCTAGAGAACACAACGATTTAGAAGCTGGACAGATTTAATAATGCTCACTTCACCAATTAAATTGAAGCAAGAATAATATTAAGGTTGCTGTGTAAACCCTATTTTATATTATACCGGCCATACACGATATTCCGGAAAGATTACCTGTGCAGGTAAACCTGTACTGTGTGTGGTGGTCTCGGTGGACCAGTTTGGTCTTCCATTTCATCTGGATAAAACATATTCATTTTCAATTTTTCCCCAGTCGCCTGAACAGGTCGTAAAACCTTGCCACATATTGGAGTATACCTGTGCAAGTAGACCTGTCCGGTAAACCGTAGCGTGTATGGCCGGCATTAGGGCCGTTTACAGTGCTAGGATTTGCTTTATAGTCACTATGGAGCGACGGGAAACCTAAAGCCGAGCACGATGACAGTGGGATGGGATCTTGTGACAATAACCAGTTCGTGACGTCATCAATCGCTAAAAACTACGGATATCGTTTTTTTTATTAGTACTTTTAGCGATGGATGACGTCACAGACCGGTTATTGTGACAAGGTTCCATCCAACTCTGTGCGCAGCTTATAGAACTTAGTATAGACAAGTATCAACCAATTCATCAAAAAGAGCAGAGAAGATACATCCAATCTTATCAGTTTGACACAATTTACTAGTGACATTCTCCTTATTATACAACTATTTAGAAGCAATATCTATCTGTACATTGTAACGGTGAGAAAAAAAAGCAAATCCGGATATTTTCTACATCTTAAACCCAGAATGGGAGCACATAAGATGATGCTACTTTTTTATAAAAATAAATAACTAAAATAGTGATGGGTGTTTCTAGAAACATACGAACATAACCATGCACCCTATAAAGTTGACACTACCTTTGTATGATTCCTATTATTTAGCTGCACAAATGAGAAGGCACACGTGTTAGTGTTACACGGACGAGTTTATGTTTATAGCATTGATGTATTATAAAGAATATCATAAATACTGACTTATTTATCAGTAAAAGTGTTATTATACGACACAATTTTTCGAGAAAATAGTTTGAGTTTCAAATTGAACTCCTTTTTGAATAATTATTATTTAGAAAACTCTAATTACTCACAGAATATGAAGACGTATGTAACTATAATTTGTATGTAATCGCAGTCAGTGTCGGAGAAATACGACATAGGCGTTAGGACACGGAAACAATAGTCGCATAAAAGCGACACAAGTGGTCCAAAGATTAATAATGATGACTATCAGAGGTCACAGTAATTAGGTAAATACCAATCTTCTTTATACCACATCAACAATATACCGTCATAAATTGAGTGTCTGTGCTAATGTCTAGTGCTTGTAATGTAAGTTCACACAAGTGAAATAATAAATGTATACAGGGTGTCTAGTACCAGTTTCTTACGTTAATTTGCTCGAAATACGTTTTCGTATTCCCCATACATTTCACACCAGCGCCCCTAGCGGTAACGTCAGGGAACTGTGTGAAATGTATGGGGAATACGAAAACGTATTTCGAGCAAATTAACGTAAGGAACTGGTACTAGACACTCTGTTCTTAATTCAGAAACATTACCTTTTCGAGCGTGCGTTCGTAAGTTCGTACGCTTTCAATAAGAGAGATAGCGAAGGGATACAGTTGATTGGCTTGATGAGCCTTGTTCACTATGGCTAACGGCACCCTGAAATGATAAAAATGAGGTAAAACTCATACTCTCAACTTAAAATCACAAAATCATAACATAGTATAAAACAGTTGTTTCCGTTTCCTATGCTTAGATCTTTAAGACTACGCAACGGGTTTTGATGCTGTTTGCACCAATGGGTAGAGTGGTTCTCGAGGAAGGTTTTTGTGTATATGATTTATAAAACGGGAGAAGCTGCGGGCGTCCGTTAGTTTCTTTTTTTTTTTCGTATCAGGTTCGCCAAATTGACACCGTCCGCTTGATTGCGATGTCTGGCGATTGCAGTATAAAATAAATTAGAGTTGAAAATATAAGAAATATAATACCGGAATCCCAAGTTCTTCAGATTGCGAACTTCTTTGTAGAGTGTGATGATTTCGGGTAAGAAATTCACTTTTAGCTTCAGTATAGTGTTCGTTTTGCTGGAACGGGCACGAACAGATTCTATGGCGAATATACGTCCGGATACACCTAAGTTTCTTTGCTGTACCTAGTAGGAAGTACAAAAATAGATATTAGAACAGTATCTGCCACATCTGTTATTGTCTATTCCAAATAGATTGAGATAAAAGGCAGGCAAGCGCTCATTTCGTATGGCTATGGTTTTCGGTGTCAATGACTTTTTATCTTAATCTATTTGAAATGCGTTTTAGCTAAAACCAGTGCCATATATAAATGCGAAATAGCGTAAAATATATTACCTTTCGGGCCCATTCATCGAAAACCTCCTGTGTGTCCAACTTTAACCGGAAACTGTCTCCATCTGCCTTTAGTTTTTGACCCTCAATGTGGTTCTCCCATCCCTTTCCTGATAAGTTAATCATTCAATCATATTACTTTGTGTAAACATAGACATCAGAATGTCTAGTACCAGTTCCTTACGTTAATTTGGTCGAAATAACTTTTCGTATTCCCCATACATTTCACACCAGCGCACCTAGTGGTAACGTCAGGAATACGAAAACGTATTTCGAGTAAATTAACGTAAGGAACTGGTACTAGACACACTGATGGTAAATGGGGTGCCGTGAGGTATAAACGCTTGTAACACTGAAAGAATAACTCCCACATTACCACTCGTGGCGCTGAAGTGGTTAGGAAAATAAGGTAAATGGAGAACAACAAGGAATAATAAGAGCTTAAGTATAATTCTGATTCGTAAACTGATGAAGAACAAATCAATTATTTCATACCAAATTATTATTATCTTTTTTATATTTTTTTAATTCCGCACACCAAGGCTGCGGCCGCTCTAACGTCCGTTGTCGGGCGTCTCTGGTTACAAGCAGAACGTATTTCCAGTGGCGCCCGGCGGACTTTGACCACCTCTGTGGTCTCTGCGGGGGTTAGGTCGGGATGAGAATCCCGCGTCAGTGAGGGTTTTATCCCGCGTCAGTGAGTGAATCTGGTTGCGTGCTATGAGGCAAAGGCCCCGCAGCACGCAACCCTTCTAGCCTGCTTCTGTAAGGACGACGGGTGGCGATCCCGCCGTCCGTAGGCCCCGATCATGGAGGTCGATGGTCTTGGGCGTAGATGAGTCTGCGGCGCCCTCATCGCTGACTACGGAACTCGGCGGGGAGGGTACGCTCCCTCTCCCTCTCGGTCGCCTCCTTCGCGAGCATGTCTTGCTCGCAGAAGGACACGGCCGCGTTCCACCTACTGCTGCTGGAGACCATGGCTTGAAGCATGGTCTCCAGCGAGAGGGATTATTATTATCTAACGTAACATTCCTGGCAGTTGTTACCAATGCTTACCAAGTACATCCTCAACTCTCTTCAAATATGCGGTCAGTTGATGGTCGATCTGTTTCGCCCAAATGATGGAGCCAGCCACCGGCGGCAAGTCACGTACCAATGACAGACGACTGCACTTCGATTGAGGGTATTGCACCTAAAGATGTAAATACATATTAGCAAAATGTTGATACATTGGTTTGGTCAACAGTCCTTATGGCCTGATATTTGCAGTGCTGGAGCATCGGGTTTGATCCTCAGGATGGTACAAAATATGTATGATCCGTAGTAGTTAATGGACTTACTTTAAATAACGATAAAATGATGTGACCGAAATTAAATTTACAATATGAATCACAAAAGCGAGACTTCAACCAGCGAGTGTTCTCTTTCCAGGAGGAACGTTCTTCTAACTAAGCAAGACACCACTAGCCCAAGACCTCGAAATCTGCGATCTTAATTATTACAAGTGTGTGACTTACGGTGACGTCGCTTACAGAGCGCCACCTACCAGTAGTTAAGGAACTAACCAGTATGGTATAATCATAACATAGTATAAATCAAACTAGCTTCCGTGCCTATGTATGCCTAGATCTTTAAAACTACGCAACGGATTTTAATGCGGTTTTCACCAATGGATAGAGTGGTTCTCGAGGAAGGATTTTGTGTATTCATAAAATAATCAATAATGGCTACAATGAAGACAGATTGGTGTTTATGTTTACCTTAAACTTTTCATGCAAAGCTTCAATGTCATCCTTGACCCGCTGTATCAGTTGTGTCTGATACTCTCGTATAGCGCCACGGATGTGCGGACGTACGAAGAGCGCGTTGAACCGAGAGAATATACGGAACATCTCATTCGCATTCTTAGCTGTTCCCAACTGGTCGCGAAGGTGAGCCGTGATGCGGGTTTCCACACGATCTGAGTGTGATATTAATAGTTAAAATTATACTCAGTATAAAACAGTACGTACAATAAACACCGTTATTACAGTTGAATAAGTACTTTGACTGACTAATGAGTTAACCAAAAATAGCTATGTGATTAAACTTTATGCCGTAGAAGTAGGTGCAAGAGGAATTTCAGCTAAATCTCTTTACAACTTGCTTAAAGAGCTCGGATTGCCAAGAGCTTCAGTAAGCTCTTTAATACGACGAATATTCAAAGCGGCACTGTTAGGATCTTACCAAATTTGGCTAATAGAGGTGGGAACATGTCGCATGGTAAAGGTGAGCGCTGACTAGTCGCAAGATGACCACCCTATACCTACAACTGAGTCGCAAGTCTCACAAGCCTGGGATGTTTTCCCCCAATTGAATCCATGAATACATACATTGAATGCTTAGTATTAGATCTCCACGAGAAGGTTGTACTACTTGAAATAAACCACAACAACAGCATCCTGTCCTGGCACAGATGTTGCATACCACTAAACAGAATCTCTGCAGTCTAAGCATCAGCATACAGTCAACTTGTTAAATTGTAATAATGGGAATGCACTTTTGAACCTTGACTGTACATAACAAAAATAAATATGAATACTTACAAATGGCCTATCTATAAAAGCCATTTCTTATACACTGGTAATGAAAAATGAACTTACCGATTCTATCTTCATATCGGCGTACAGCGGCTTCCCAGGCATCGCAGCCTTCACGAGATATGTCCAAACAATCTACTTCTTTCACATTCTCGTAAGCGAGGTTAACCTGTGAGTGATTGATTGTGAAAATCTTCATATTATATGACTGTATGTTGGACTTGGAACGAAGTTAGAAACTAGGTAATGTATTTTGTGGTAAAAAACATTCCTTTTATTTTTTCAATGTCAAATGTTGCAATGTTGGGCGCTGAATTATAAATATACAAGAATATAATATCAAAAAGAGAAGATTTTAGTGACATATTTACCTCGGCAATAGCATTGGCATCAGCAGCATCCATAGGCAAAGAGTGCGGCTGAGTAGGTTCGCCACCCGCGCCGGCTTCAGCTGCTACTGTTGCTCGTGGACGAAGGACCTACATTAACAAACACATTATGTACTATCTATGACCAATACTTACTTATAATAGAATACAAATAGAACTAGAATAGGTCAGATGGCAGTCGCTTCACGGAAAATATCGAAGTTCAGCTGAATCGCAGTTAGACTGGAAAGCCGACTCCTACTGCGGCGTTGGGAAAACGTACATTAGATGATGAATAGAATAGAATTATATTCAATTTACATGAAAAAACTTACCTATACCACTAGGGTATCTATCAACAATACATTAATATTGCCAAATAATTACACCCTATTAAGTACCCGTAATGTATGTACCGATTTGTATCTTATAAAAGCTGGCTCGAAAGACCATTAATCTGTATCTGTTGGTAACTTAACGTAATAACAGTCACTAGGGAAGTAGCGTTAAATATAAGTCTGTGTAAGATCAAACCCATTTCTTTGTATGGGATAGGGTATCTACTAGTATAGTATTCTTATATACTAGGTATATTTTTTCCTTTTACTCCTGGCTGAAGGGATAAGAACTTGGTTTTATGTCTAAAAGCGAAGTTTCGGACATAAACAGATAGATCAATATGAAGTAATAAACACGTGAATGTTTGTATGTTAGTAGCTCCATAACTAAATGTATTCTTACCCTGAGCATAACAGTCCGTAGTTGTTCATGGTGACGACGGAAACGCCTCATGTGTTCCATACGGGACTGCAACCGCTTGTGAGAGGGCGAGACACGCCATACCATCTTTATATGTTCGTCACGCTTCTTCTTTACTATATCCCTATCATAACACATCAATAATAAGACCAGATTCTAAAAATGCCAACTACGCAATGTACAGTCAAGTTCTAGTACATACTATTAAATAGAATCTCTGCAGCGTTAACATCAGCATACAGTCATTGCATTAGTCAAGTTATTGCATTGTAATAATGGGAATGCACTTTTGAACCTTGACTGTTCATTGAGCTGCTCTGATTATTATGTAAAAGGTGAACTTTAATTGGAGATGTCCTGTCGGAAGAGTACCCGTAACCGAGAAAATGCATGAAAATAATTAAGAAAGTTGAAGAGAATGAAGTACTGCAAGATAAAGGAGAAAATCCATGGGCTCACCGCAGCAGAAAAGCGGCGCGTATGTATGTAAATTGAAAAACAAACTGAGCTATTTATAATGTTTGCCCCAAACTTTCGATAGAACTGTAAAAAAATTAAATTTAAAGAAGAAAGCAAATATACAAATTAAAATTATATGTTTTTTGTTGGTGTTAGAGTAAACATGCACTTTAAGTTCATTTTTTATATTGAAAAATATTCATCCTTCAATAAACTTACCGCAGCAAACCTTGCAACTTCTCGTACTCATCGTCCCAACAGGAGAACACCTCAAAGCATTGAGTCATCACACGCTCGAAGTCTTCGAATGGTATATGCATCAAACGGCGAGTGCCCAACACCTATAGAAGAAAAAAATATACTCTACTAGTTCCATAGGTATATTTATATCGTAAATAACTCAATAAATGTTATTCGTATTTAGAACTACTCATGATTTTTTAGTTGATTGTGAAAATTTTTAACTTACCTTTAAAAGTTGTTGTCCCAAATCTCGTGAAATAGCCTCGACCAACCTCAATCCACGCTGAATAGGGTATTTAGTGGAACGGATTTTGCGGAGATGTGAAAAAATTTGTTGGACTGCCAGTCTGTAATATGAACTTAAATGAAAAAGTGATCGGTAGATTGTCGATGTAAACAGGAAAAAAAGATTTGATTGTTTGAATTAAATAGGCTTCGATACTAATAAACCGATTTTGAATATTCTTTCACTTACTTATTATGTATATAGCTACATTATCCCTGAGTGCTATAATGTAGACTCAATACCGGTAATGTGTTCCCGTGGGAACTGGGAACAACTAAATCACGCATACGGAGCCGCGGTAATCAACTACAAACCAATATAACTCACCTGATTCTCTCTAGTTCAGTGGCGCTCAACAAGTCATTGATAGGAAAGTCTTTCATCAGAGGGTTGTAATCAGACACTGTCGCTAAAGCCTGCTTCAGTCCTGTGTCGGTGTCGAACGAGACCGTCGCGTGAAATCTCTTACCGTACTTTAGAATCTCTAATGTTAGTGCAACCTAGACAACAACAAAAAAAAGTTATAAAGTTTCCGATTCCAAAGTTTTCGGCGCAGGAAAAGATATTTGTCGTATGCGAAAAAACATGAGATGTTCACCAGAGACTAGACTTACATCAAAAAAACCTCTCGGCATTGCTCAAAAAACAAGCGGCGTAAGCGATTTTTTTTCACCGTAGAAATTTGAGATCGAGACCAATCTACGCAGAATTTTTTTTTGAATAAGATGATGTAAAAACCTATTTTTGATTTTTTTGGCGCCAACACTAAATATATTTTGCTTCATCGCTATATTCAATACAGTGGGTTAGTAAAATGTCTAACAGAAAACTCACCTCAACACTCTCTCTCTTCTCCTGAATACGATGAAGGGCTCTTTCTAAGTTCAACCAGAAAGAGATTTCTTGGAGAGCCGTGCCATTTGAGGGGTCGCGGTCCAACTTTGTTACCTACAATAAAATAATAATATTAACATAGTATAAAACAAAGTCACTTTCTACTGTCTGTGTGTCTTTATGTATGCTTAGATAATTAAAACTTCACAATGGATTTCATGGGGTTTTCGCCAATAGATAGAGTGGTTCTCAAGAAAGGTTATTAGTATATAATTTAAAGCGGAAGAAGCCGCGAGCTGCTAGTTAAACCTACATAAAAGCCTAGCACTTAAAGTTAAGGAAGCTATATACAGGATGTCCCAGAAGTCGACGTCAAGCCGGAATCGGGTAACAGGCTAGGTCATAACAGTTGTCAGAAAAATATTAAAAAAATCTAGGTCTTGTATTTTAAAAATTATAGACGTTCAAAAAAAGTAGAGAAAATCTACGCCTTGTGAATGTTTTTTCATTCCTGTTGCTACAGATATGTACCTTTTTGTTTTGTTTTTTTTTTCTCTAATGTAACGCTGAATACTTTTTCTTTAAAGTCTAAACTGAAATTTAAAGTCAATTTCTCTAGCTCGGAAGTAAAATGTCACCATTTGCCCAAACAAAAATTCAAAATAAATACTTAGCTCAGTTTTAACTGGCCACACTGAAAAAAAAATGTACTAGGTGAGTTAGGCAAGTAACTTTAAAAGTTAGCGCGTTTAATAAGAATTCTAAAACTGTAAAACAATCGTAATGCAAGCTCGCAATGCTCTTCTTAAAGATCGCGACATCTGACGGGCGAATCTTCCGTTCTTAACAAATTCAGCTGCTTCCGTTAATCGTTGCCGCAACTCGTCAAATCAGTCTATTGGTACTCTTCTAGCTATAATATTAAGAGTTACGGCCTTGTGGAAAGCCACAGGTACATCAGAATAACTTGTAAGTAAAGTAATAAAACACTTAAAAAACTGTTTTTTTTCGAAAATTCAAAAAATGGCCGCAATGCGAGAAATAAACTAGTGAGTATTTTACAGTTTTAGAATCCTTATTAAACGCGCTAACTTTTAAAGTTACTTGCCTAACTCACCTAGTACATTTTTTTTTCAGTGTGGCCAGTTAAAACTAAGCTAAGTATTTATTTTGAATTTTTGTTTGGGCAAATGGTGACATTTTACTTCCGAGCTAGAGAAATTGACTTTAAATTTCAGTTTAGACTTTAAAGAAAAGTATTCAGCGTTACATTAGAGAAAAAACAAAACAAAAAGGTACATATCTGTAGCAACAGGAATGATAAAACATTCACAAGGCGTAGATTTTCTCTACTTTTTTTGAACGTCTATAATTTTTAAAATACAAGACCTAGATTTTTTTTTATATTTTTCTGACAACTGTTATGACCTAGCCTGTTACCCGATTCCGGCTTGACGTCGACCTCTGGGACACCCTGTATATCAAGAACTCCTCTTCCTTATATAGTTGATGGTTTCGATTGTCGGCACTTGGTGAAACCTCTTCCTTAGCCTTCTTCATTTGCATGTGATGCAGTTACTGCCCAGACTTAGATAAAATTATATTCCATTTCCCGATCTACCCCATCTTTGCTTGTGAATAGAGTATTGGAACAAGTTATCTAACATAACTATCATTATGTTATTTGCTAACTTATGTTACATGACTGTTAATACCTGTACTTAATGAAGAATATAAAAACAAAATAAATATTTTTGGACATTCTCACACTACGTCATCTAGCCCAAAACTAAACTATAAGCTGGTGCTATGGGATCTAGACGACTAGTAAAAATACATTTGCATTTCTAAATACATATATACTACATATATAACACCTAGAAAACACCCAAACTCCGAAACAAAAATTTGAGGCTGTCACCAATGTATCGAAATGAAATAAAGTTTTATATACTATTGACTTGTACACCATTTATGTTCAACAAACCTTTTGAATTTCCTTGATCCAGCGGTTGACACCATTTTGAAGTTGGTTCAAGAATGAAGAGTCTTCGACTTTGTCACCGAAATCGGCAACACGAGGTTTACGACCTTCATCTGCAGCTCTATAAGTAAAATAGACTATTTATAAACATATAATTTTACAATATAGATCGTAAAAACTATAGTCTTGGGCCGGACTTGAACCAGTGACTCCTTTCCGGGAGGAATGTTTTACCAACTGAGCAAGACACCACTAGCCTAAGACCTCTAAATATCCGTATTGTGTAAATGTCGCGAATTACGATGGTGACGTCGCCATTTCACGGCGTTTTATTTAAGTAAAAGTTGGGATACTTTATTGCTTAGAAAAATATCTATTCATTAACTGTATCTATAATAAACAAATTAAGAATTGATGCTGTAGGAAAAAAATCTTGATTATCTTATTAGAATAGGATTTTATAATTACCCGTACGACATTATCAAAAACATTAAGTTTGTGACTGAAAATTACTGTATTTTATTAAGTAAGAGAAAAATAAATTCAAATAAATAATACAATAGATCACAAAAAAAATAAACAAACTTTTTTATGACAGCAGCAACAAGTGGGTGAACTGGAAGGGTGATCTCAGGGATGTCGATGTTCTGTTGAAGGTGGAGCAGACCCATTTCAAGCTCCGCTATCTTCTTTTCCACTGACGGAGCCATTTTGTCACCGTCTCTGAAAGTGTTTGAAGTTATTAGGTGCACCGTGCAGAAGAAGCTGACCAATTTTCAATAATATCAACCTCTCAATGCTATACGGAATAAACACAGTAATACATAATTTTAAAGTTTCTAATGTTTCTACATTTGTTTCTCGTTTAGGCATAAAGTAGTTTTCACCCAGGATTAACACATAAATGCCACTTTATATCCACTTAACATGCGTCTGTGGAAATTCGGAAAGATAACACTACCATGTTGGTGGAGTTGCAGGCTAGTGATTATAATAAAATATACCAATTAATATCTTATTACAATTTTAAATCCTATTAGAGTTGAAATGGAATTCTTTAATAAGAAAAATTCAGTAATTAAAGACATTAATATAATTCATTCTAGACTGCATTATTAAGTTTTTATCATGGACAAAACCTGTGAAATTATATTTGACCTCACCTATCAGCCCTTCCACTTTCTTTAACATAACTCTTGAAAAAAGGTGCCATGGTCTTGCTGATGAAAGCATGTAAGGTTTCATATGGAGAGCCATCAGATAAGTTAATGAGGCGGAGCTGACTGTGGATGGATTTGTCAGCTTCGATGACTGCTCCACGTTTGATACACACAAACGCTGCCACACGTGGTGATGTGAAGTGAACCTAGAGTAAAAAAAATGTTGATAAAGCGGATACCACCTTTTCATTATTGATAATAAAAAATTACAAGTATGGACTTAGTTGGGATTCTCATTAGCTTATGGGTATATTTTTCAAACCCTACGGAAAAATAAATTTCAACGAGTTCTGTAGGTACCTGCAACAATTTTTTTTCGGTTGGCTATCTGGGTAACATACCAAGTACCTACCTAAGAACAATTTTTATAACAGAGTAGTTTATTACTTTCTACTAATTTTAATCAATTCAGTCCTTACCTCTGTGCTGATTTGATAAGTGACAGCTTCTTTCTCTTCTTCACCTTCAGTTGGTTGCTCATTATCATCTTCTGCACATAAAATGAGTCATGTAAAATAACTTATTCACCAAAATATTCATGTATTGTAAAAGTAAAAATGTATATCAATTAGCTAGTCATACTAATGATATAAAAAAGCACTGTTGCATGACCTATTCAGCAATGCAGTGCACACATTTAATGAAGTAAGCAATAAAATGTAATTTAGAAATGCATAATTTAAGAACTCACCTTTGGAAGAAAATCTCTGCACGTACAAGGAAGACACTTGAGTATCACAAATGAACTTCCTAATACAATCTTGGTTCACTTTATCGTCGAGTGCAGTGTTTAATGCCGGTGGAACGATGTCATCTTCTGGTAACAGTACCGTTGCGGCCCTGCGCAAGTAGTTTGCAAAGTCTTGAAAGTCTACAGCGACAAGATTTTGAGTATCGGCAGCATTTTCACTGCCATCTAAAGAATCACCCATGTTGTTTTCGGGCGATCCGATATTTTCTAATAAGAATCAGTATGTCTTCACTCACATAAATAAAATTTCTAAAAAATGAGATCAGCGACTGCAGTGCCCTGCTGCAGTCCAATCGAAGTTGACGTTTTTGTAGAACTGTCACCTGTTGGGCTGTCACTAGTGTCAGTTGTGTCTGTCAAAGCAGCTCGATGACGCATCAATTCCATCTCAAGTGTTACTAGAGCAAAATTGGACTTGGGTTTTTGCGGAGCGCGTGGCTGGGGACCTTTTAGGTTAGGAAAAAATCAAGCATTACCTTGACATTGGCGAAATCATCAATGAGCCACATTTTTAAAAAGAAGAAGAATACAAGTGTTTTGTGATTACACGGTTGATGACGATTGTCACTTACTAGCCAGGCTGGTCTTAGAATAATTGACCTATTCTTAAGACATTGAGGCCCCTCCGTGCCTCGAAGAGCACGTTAAGCCGTGGGTCTCGGTTGTTATACAAACATCTACTTATGATAGTCGCTACGTAGTAGTAGGTAGGTAGTTGGGGTCTTATAAAACAAAATCCAACTGTCTAACTACAGACTTTCGGCCATACATTTGGGGGCTTTAATTTACTGCACCAGGAAAGTAGGTATAGGCTCTCCTATACCCTAATTTCCTGCCCGGAAGACATCGACCAGTAAGTAAAACTTAGAATGATAATGTTTAAAAAAAACCGCCCAAGTGCGTGTCAGGCCACGCATAAGATAGGGTTCCGTAGTTACCCATAAAGACCTCTATAACTACTGAACTATAACGGATGGTATGACTCTGTTAGTCATACCCTCCGTTATAGTTTTCCTTTAAAGTTCATTACATGGACGACCATCATGGCATTTTTTCAGTTTTTCACGTCAGCCGTTTAGATTTTAGAGGGGGGGGGGGGGGGGGGGGGGGTTCCCCTCCGTCGGACGGACATAAACTCGTGCCCACTGTTGGTGCAATCCAACCGAACAGTCCTTATATCACGTACATACCTAAGTAGGCATGAGTGAACATTATGAAATAAGTAGGTACCTTAGGTTTATGCAAGAAATAGATGATAGGATGAACTTCTACGGCACCTCAGAACCTCAGTGACATTGGTACCCTACACTGGTAAAGCATTTACGCAGTGGAGGCTAACTTAATTTGATACAAAATTATTATTTTTATGCCTACTTATGATTATTTTGGTAACTATTTACCTACTGTAAACTGTGAACCTTTTTTTTTTTTTTTTTTAGTTCCGCGGCCGCTCTAACGTCCGTTAATTTTAAACTGTGAACCTTAAAACAAAGTGAACACCATAAGAAAAGAAGTTTTCTTAACAGTTATACCATCCCCGCTTTACCTAACTTTTCAAAGAAAGGCTTAAACCGTTTTCGTATGCCAATTTGTCGCTAAAATCCTTATTTATGGCAATAAGTGAAGTTGAGACGGCCCCGGGGAGAAATTCGCAAAGTTTGCCGCTTTTACTTCGCTTCAGTGAGTAGTGGCGCCTTGAACACATCTTCTGAGCGAATCCTCATGGGCTTGTTCCAATAAAGTTATAGTCATGTTTAGTAATAAATACTTTTTTACGAATTTTAAAATGCGTACGGTCTAACTCTAACGTCACACTACCTAGGTAGGTACATGATAGACGAGAAATGTGCATAGTTACTTTTTCAAATACCTACTTCTGAAAGTAATATTATCTTGTGTTCTGGTGCAGCTATTTTGTTGAAATTTATAGCCAGTTTATACACCATTACATTCCGTAATTTCTGTTATAATTACTTTGGTCAATGGTCCCATAGCGCTAACATAATGTAGGTACCTATATTTGTTATGTAACTGCAATACAGCTAAGTTGAGTGTTTGGTTATTGCACTCATCCTAGTGCAATAACCAAACACTCAAAGTCACGACTCACGGTATCTTGGCTGAGTCTTGTATTTTTGTATGTTTGTAACGAATAAGCGTAAACATTTTTCACCTTTTAGAATGCTACATTATCTCTGAGTAATATAAGCACCGATAGAGGCTGTATTTAATATTGGAAATGTATTTAATATTGGCGGTTTTCAATGATTTCTGGTATTCTCAGTGTAATTCGCACATTTTTGTATTTTTGGTCAATAACTTTTTTTGAGGGTCCTAAATCAAAATTCGGTCTCGAACAAAACCTGCTCCTGAGAATGTTTGATTTTTGAGTGAAAAAGTCATGAAAATCGGTTGGGTAGTTGTCGAGAAACAATTTCACATCGAGTTGCATTTGAGTCACCTGATAAGGAGCTACGCTCGCTACGCTCGCTTCGCTCAATAAATTTAAATATACCCAGTCAAGTTTGTCTTACGTGATGGGAGTAGAGATAGGGTAGGTAGGTAGAGAATGTAAGACTTTCCTGCCCCAGCAGAGGTATGTCCATGAGTTAGATGTCGGCGTTATTGGTACCATTTTTAGTTCTCTTTTGTTCAATTCAATAATTTAATCAAGTAATGAAAAAATATCAAAAACTACAATTTTGTATAATATAAGCGGTTGTATTTTAATGACAAAAGACTCGAGTCACGCAACTCATTATCTGTGTATAAACTTTTCTATTCAATTCCAAAATTATAATTTGTGACGTGGCATTTTAAATTTTCCGTTTTCAAATATTGTAAGATGGCCAGAAAATTGGAACAATTTGAGATTGCCGTGCCCGCAACTGAGAAATGGGCCAATGGAATTGGAAAAGTTAAGAGCCATTTCACAAAATGCGCCGCCTTAGTACGGTGCCCACTTGTGTACCTATCGTAATTTATTGTAATTTCGATATATCAATATTTAATTAAATGTAAAAAGACAAAGTATATGCAAGAATGTCCTATACGTAGGTAACACTATAAGTTTTGCGTAACTTGAAGTTAATACTAAAATATTATATTTATTGCTTTTCAAAATACTCTCCTTAACATTTTTAACATTTTTTCATGCAATCGAACCATTTTTTAAAACAGGAGGACCACAGATCTGAAGGCATGTTTTCTACGTGCTGATTGAACGCTATCACTGCCTCTTCGGAGTTGGTAAAAGTGAAACCTCTCATCAAATCTTAGATTTTGGGGAATATACAGAAATCACAGCGTGCTAGCTTCCGAAAAAGTACAACTCGTCACCCATCCTGCGCATAGCCTCGACTATGCGCAGGATGGGTGACGAGTTGTACTTTTTCGGAAGCTAAATATGACTTTGTTTATAATAGAATTGGTCGATGACACTGTCTTTCTGGGCATAACGTTAGACTCCAAATTGCAATGGGGGCCTCATATCGGGAAAATTTCGGCCAGGCTTAGTTCAGCAGCCTATGCTGTCAAAAAGATCCGACAACTTACAGACATTAAAACGGCGCGTCTTGTCTACTTCAGCTACTTCCACAGTATCATGACATATGGCATACTACTGTGGGGTAACGCTGCCGATATTGAATGCATCTTTGTGTTGCAGAAGAGGGCTGTCCGGACTATCTATGGAATGGGGTCTCGGGAGTCATTAAGAGATAAGTTTAAGCATATTAACATCCTTACAGTGTATTCACAGTATATTTCTGAAATTGTATTGTATACCCACAAGAACAAAAGTAAATTTGTGAAAAATAGTGATAATCATAATCTGAACTTAAGAAATAAGGATAAACTGGTTGTTCCTAAATTTAGGCTTCATAAAGTGAGTAATTCTTTTGCGGGGAACTTTATTCGAATGTACAATACAGTGACAACCGAAATAGCAAATTTATCTGTTAATAAATTTAAAAAACTAATAAAACGTTAATTGTGCCATAAAGCTTATTATAGTATTAATGATTTCTTAGATGACAAGGCTGCCTGGTTGTAACACGAATTGCTCCTTTCTAAATAACTCTGTATTAGATTTAAGATGAAATATTTTGGAAAAAAGCCGAACTGAGTTTCTTGAGGGCTCTTCTCAGTCTCGTTGCATTTTGGAACCCTCGGTAGAGTCACACCAACTTTTGACGAATCTAAATAATTTTCTAAAAATTTCAAAGATAATAAACGTTATTTTATTTTTTATTTTGGGCGTGTGTGAAGATGCGTTGTCATGATGTAGGAGAACTCGGCTTTTGGGTCGTCTTTCGCGAACTTTTTCTAACACCTTGGGTAAACAAATGGTAGAATACCACTCGGCATTAACACTCTTTTGATCTTCAAGTGAAATTGTACAGATGGGACCCGTAGCTGAGAAAAAAAAACGCGATCATTTTTTTACCAACGTTTCTCGCCTGCCTCACTTTTGTTGGCTTGTTCTCATTTTTAAACACCCATTCACAAGATTGCTGTTTTTTTTCGGGTTCAAAACAATAAATCCACGTTTCGTCTCCTGTGACAATGCCATAAACAGCATTAGAATGTCCGTCGTCGTACCTACTTCAGTAGCATCTGTGAGCACCATTCCACGCGCGTCCGCTTCTGCTCCGCTGTTAGTTCATGAGGATCCAACGACAACAAAGATTCCGAACTTTTAATTCTTCGTGTAAAATTTTCTGGATTTGACTCATACGAATCCCCAATAGTCCTCGAATTATCTCATAGGTAATCCGCGGGGTTTCTTCAATTAACCGCTTTAACAGTAGCCACATTATTTTCGTTGACGGCAGTTGAAGGCCGCCCTTCACGAAATTCGTCATGTAAAGAAACTCGACTACTCTCAAATTCAGCAAACCATCGCCTCACGGTGCTCAAACAAGGTGCTTCTCTCCCAAAAGCATTTGAAGACGAGCGGAACAGTCTTGCGGAGAGAGAGAACTTTTAAAATCATAAATAGATCATCGCTCTAAAATCTTTTCGAGTTAATTCCATTTTCGTTGCATACGTAGAACTTTGATGTGTGATAAAAAACAATTGACAAATGATTTCCCGCCAATGTTTTTTTTTATCACTAAGAAGGTTGCAACGTTTAAAAAAATATAACATTCGAAATTCAAATAGTTCCGATTAGCTAGAAGTGCAAAATTTTTAGTGTGCCCCATGTATTACTGCAGAAATCGGTTCTCTAATGAACGTAGTTTATTTTGGAATAATTTTATTTTTGTAATTACTGTGTATTTAAACCAAAAATCACGATCAAATTGCGATGTTAAACTCAAAAATTGGCCGAATGCTTTATTTTTTGACTAAATAATTGTAATACAATTCAATCATCTTTTACATTAAATGACGATTAAAATATACCTATATCCAATGCTTTATGTATTTTTTTAAACTCAATTTATAAGTATTTTTGATTGAAATACGACTCTGAAATCAACTCTACGCCCGTTTTTTCAATAAAATGCTGGTGGGAAATTGATTACTATAGATCAAATAAGTTATTTTTAGTAAATGTGTTACATTAAACGTCAACACGAGAGCTTGGCCCATTTTTTGCGCATATTCAATAACTTCTATTTATTACAGTCTATGGTAATTTAGGAGCTCAAAATATTAGAAATTCGTGCGAAAACGTGAAATGGTAGGGTAACTGAGGTTTGATATAAATGACTATTAAAGTATATCATGACCAAATGGGTCACTGCAACATTTTTTTTTCTGGAAAATACATAGGCTGAAAATGCAAGTGTTTATTAACATGATTCTTAGTTTTAAGGCCTAATCTATGGGCCGTAAAATAAGTTTATACAACCTATAACTTTTCTGTTTTATGCCTTAAAAAAATAATTAAAGATAAATTACTTCGCATTTTAGGGGTCCGTACCTTAAAAGGAAAAACCGACCAAGTTCTCAGGAACGCGTGACGATGACGGTATCAAGTTGATATTCATATCAAACACTTAGGTCTAGGTGTAACTGTTCCTTAGAGCTGTGAAAAAATTAAACTTCTACGCCAACGCAATTAAAAGATACAGCCGTTTGCTGCAAATTTCTAAACGACACTTGTAAGGGATTTAAAACCTACAGGCTTAGGTACTTCCCGTGAACTCAGAATCTTGAAATTTGGTATGAAGCAACGTCTAATAGCACAGCTAAAGGCATACATTTTTAGGTTTATATAAAACGTTTTGGCATGGACGAAGAAAGTGCCATACTCTTTTTACCTACGTATTATGGCCAAAGTGACTCAGATTGAATCTTCAAGTTTACTAAACTCACATAAATATTTGACTTACGTTGTTCCCACTTTTTTCTTTCTGTGGAAACAATCTTTAGTTTCTTGGTATCGATTCCATGCATTATTTACATTACTTTGCCATGCTTTTCAGCACAATTCCTCTTAAAAACTTCCACCAGGCCTGTTATCTAAATTTAGTTTTGATATAACTACCTACATTATACTACCTAGATCTTATAATCTTGGACCACGTTAGTGGTCCCGCCATATTATTTAGGTACTACCAGTGTTGGGCACTCCCGAACTCTTATCATATTGTATGTAGTTCTTTGTGAATAACTTATTTAATATTAGATTGATAAAATTATTAGCTGGGTAATCCAGAAATCTGATAGACAGTAGGTACCTATGATAATTTCTTTTTGCGGAACAGTTGTTACCTACCTGTCCGAACCATATCGACTAAACCACACAGTTTCTAGTTGTCTGCTTCGTTGCTTAAATACCCGGGTATTTCGGGTAATGGTAGTTACGTAGATATCACTAGAAGTTTTGGTCGTTCCACCGTCATTTTATCTCATGAAACTACTGAGTGAGAAGTTTTTATCTCATTAGCTCCTTTGGTTTTTGATAATGGTGCAGCAGTGTCTAATAATGGGAGCCTCAACAAAGCTTCTATAGCCATACTATTAGAAATATTTTGGTAAAGAAGAATAGCGCTATTGTGAGCTCGAATATCATTACAATAGGAAAATGATTAAGGCAACAAAGGCAACCAATATCGGGTACATATCTCCGACCCTTATGTATAATATGCACTTCGCTGGTTCACTATGAATCTCTCAGTCTATTTGCAAAAACTGTTTTAATAGGTAGACTCAGCGGCAACGGTCAGATTTTATTGACATCCCGTAAAATAGTCTGCTGAAGTAAGAATGGCAATTACAGGTGACCTAGGGTGATTTTGTTGATTTACGCACTTCGTCATACCGGCAGTGGGGTTAGCAGGATGCTTTTGCTCTCCCAAGGGCTGAACTACCTACCCACTAAACCGTTCTGACCGAGGTTGATTTAAAGATGGAATTTAAAGAAAAATACCGAAAGCGTTCCAAAATCTAATTATAAGCTCGAGTAAAATGCTCACTCTACAAATAACTGACGAAATTTTGGCGAAAACTTCATGTTATGTATTTTTAAGGTAACTTTTTGAATGAGTGCGCTACTCTGATAATAAAAAAAAATCTGGTGTTTAAACGTCCGATACATAAATATTCATGAGCTCTTAAAGCAATTTCTGAACCAACATCGACTCATATTTCATGGTTCATTTTTCAATACACACTCGCTCAAACACGTCTACTTTACTAAGCGATATTACATGAATATGAAAATTCAATTAAAATATGAATGATCGATTTTACCAATTCAACTAACGTGATGGATGTTGGCGGCCACGTCACACACCTATTTTTTACATAGCTGTTTTAAATATATCTATATCTAACTATAGGTACCTACAAGTGTAGGTTATGTATTTACCTACAATAAATAAAAATGCAAATTCTAACACTGCACAAGTGCTTCAATTTTTGCGCTGCTGATTTTTGTGTCTAGGTAGGTACTTACACAAAAAATCAGCATAGCATAAGAATTCAAGATGGACTTGGATTGTTGAGGAGCGCGTAGCTGGTGGCAGCCTTTTTAGGTTACCTCTGGCGCTGGGCATAAATCCAGGCTCCAAACATTCAACCGCCCGCGAACTAGTAGAGTAACTAGTTCTTCTGTGCGGGAAATATCAAGCATTACCCTGAAATTGGCGAAATCATCGATGAACATCAATGTAGCGACGCTTTTAAAAAAGAAGAAGAAGAGTATTAAAGATTCGTAATTAGGTAACCTACGCCTGGTTTCCAGACTTTTCTGCTAAGAATACTCATAATAGTTAGGTATATATGGATGTTGTACAGAGTGTAGGTACATACATCATCCGTGTACTACGTATAGGTATTCGTATTCAAATAGCAGATAATAATATTCCAACTCAGAAGACATTATTGAAATTGTAGGTAGGTTACATTGTTAAATGTTATTGAAGACAGTTTTAGAATAAGTACATACTTATATCAATGACAATATCACACTTATGGGTACCTAAAATGTCAGGTGAAAGAACTTATTTATATTGTAATATGATTGTAATGTGATAAAATGTTGTTACGATCTTTTCAGCAATTGAGTTTTTATTGTGTCGGAGAAATTTGTTATTATATGAATTGTTTGTTTTTGTGTTTCGTCTTTATACATTTATGGAGACATCGGCTCTATTAGGATATTAGTTTTATTAAAGTCTTAAAAATAAACAGCATGGTTGCACTGAAATATACCGTGTTGGTTGATGGAAACCTTTTTTTTATTTTTATTACTCTAAGTATCTAATTTGTGCAGATCAAGTAACAATTCAGGTACCTACCGAAAGACGTGGCGTGGGTTTTATAATGCATACGCAGTGATAGCACAGATTATATAGTCGTTTTGTAATAGTATTATCAATAATAATCTTAAAACATATTACTAAAATTATTTCTTAACAAATTAACAGCTTATAAATTCTTAACAGCTATTTATACTTGTATATTTACTTATACTGAATTTTTAATAAGTACATACCTATTACCATGTTTTAGTTCAACTGATTTATTTAGCTAGGTGAAATATTTGAAGACAAAGCTATTTGCATCGCTTACAATTCTTCTGTGTAAATCCGACGTTTTGTGAGAGAAATGGGCCACCACCACGCGATGCACCGCCATTAATTAGAAGGTACGCGTTGTAGACCAGCCGATGGCTATCTATCAGTGAACATGCAAATGTCCACACAGTTATCGGTGGCAACTGCTAATGCTCTTTATTTACGAAACACCAGAACCAGGCAAGTGCTTCTGCTTTAGATCGAGAATCAGGAAGGAAGCTTGGTTGGACCATTCAATTGATTTGTACCACAAGTGTTAGCTTAGAGATAGATTATTTCCTGACTTCACACATAAGAATGTTTGTATCCTGGAGGGTGCCTACTATGCGGTCCTATCAACATCTTCACAGCCGAAGTCATCCTTACATGGACGTGGTGGATCTGCTCACAAATGGACGACAATCTGTCAAGTCTGTCCAAACTGCCCAGTGACAAGCAAACAGGCAAAAAGTTCGCCGATATTAAGTGGGATCAGCAAAGTATAATAACTGGCGCAATGAGGGCGTATTAATCTTCTGTCTATCCCTTCGAAGAAGAAAAACACGTGATTTTGTGTGTCTGTGTGATGGTGCACCAGTAAGGAACGGGGAACGAGGAAATTAATCCACGAAATCTTATCTAAATAGCTAACACACAGTAGATACTTCCCTCTTATTATGAAGTACGTTGTAGGAAATGAAATTAAATGATTTATTTATTTGCTTAGGACATTAAATGGCTCTTACAAACGTCAGTAAGTGGGTACTTAAAATAAAAAATATTATTGCTTCTATATTTACCTGTTGTTGGATGTTTATTTGTGGCGTTTCAACGCTTATTACATGGTATATTGTGATTAGTTGTAATAAGTTCCGTGGCTATGCATAATTATTTTCACTGCTGAATACTCTATATTGTATGATGCCCAATACACGCCTGCCGGTAGCACGAACTCACTTCAGCGTGAGTGAAGCGATGTGGGTGCGAATGGATCATTGTAAAACCAACAACGTCTAGTCATCTAGTTGTTTACCTGTTCCCTCTGGGCACTCTCTAGAAATCAACGCTGTTTTACAATGGCATTAAGCTGAAAGGGGGCCTAATTTATGCATTGGGATGACACTTGATGGGTTTACCAGCGCTGGCGTATGGGTATTGGGTGCCTAATTCCCACTATTTTATATTATATCTTTCGTTTTGGGTTTGCCGTAGGCCTACAGTATCTCCATGTAACTATTACAAGCAACCTATATTACTTAATATCTTATAATTATATACTATTTATATTATATACTATATATACAATATTACTAATATTATTATCATAAATAATCAGACAGAAATCTACGTAATAAAAATAAACTACTCCCTCCGTGTTATCGGCTTAGCAAGGTTAGTCATTCTTTCAAGGGGGAAGGTATACGCTTTTATAATAAATTGCCTGAATCGGTCCTTTGTATGCCCGACAGTAAATTTAAAACCTTTATTAAGACCACTTTATGTCAAAAAGCATATTATAAGACAGTTGATTACCTTAATGATAAAAGTGTCTGGCTTGAGCATGGTGCAGCCGCCTCCTAAAATGCCGTAATTGTAGCATATTTTGTACTTAGGTGACAAGCATTTTTTTTTGCATTATACACGCTTTTAGATTCTGACACGAGACCAATGTACATTCGTCCACATTTTAGTCTTAAGAAAATATGTAAATGAGTAAATTATTGAAAAAGAGTGACAAGAGTGAGTTTTATTGCCAGGTTATTTCTCTCGGTTCTACTTATTGCTTTGGGAATCTGGCATTACATGTAAATATAGAAGCAATGACATTTTTTATTTTAAGTACTTACTGACGTTTGTAAGAGCCATTTAGTGACCTATACAAATAAATAAATCATTTCATTTCATTTCATTTCATTTCATTTCATAACATACTTGTATAAAACAAAATCGCCAGTTCTGTATGTATGCTTAGATCTTTAAAACTACGCAATGGATTTTGATGCAGATTTCACCAATGGATAGAGTGGTTCTCGAGGAAGGTTTTCTGTATTTTTTGTCAAGCGGGAGTTGCCGCAGGCGTCCGCTAGTTGCTTATAAAAATAGATGTACTTATATTCATATTTGTTAACGGCTGAAAGGATTGGAACTTGGAATTCCCCTTTGACAATATTTGTTTTCTTTTTCAATTAACTGTTATTATGTATCTTTCTTTTACATACATACATACGTAAGCTGTTTTATATTATACAGTCTATCTGACAGTATGATTTTTTTTCCAGTTAGCACGTCAAAAAGTCTTCACCGAACTGAAAACTTGCCATAGCTAAAAATAAAAACGAGACACATTCGTATTATTCCTATTTGTATCATACAAAGAGGGGTGATGCACATTTCTTTGCATATCGACGTCAGAAGTACTATAACTGAAATGTATGTAATCTCTTAAGAGCTCACCCGACATCGCTACGAGTATAGCGCTGAATAAAAACCGTCAAGACAAAGTGAAATTGTAATACTTTCCTGTATCGTAGTACGATGATACCATTCCTTTATTTTTTATTTTTTTTAATCCGCAAGACGCATAGCTATTATCGATAACCGTATAGGTACTGTTACAAACATCTATGTAGGTACTAGCTGTATGAGCAAACATTTTTCTGTGATCGATTTTTTCAAAGAAATAGCTACTTTTGTTTATAATTTTACTCATACTTACCAAACATTTCCTGAGTTGACAGTATTTTTTTCCCCCCTCCCCTACCCACTCTTCAGAATGCAATATTACCAATGAAGGACAATCTAGACATCCTTGGCATAGACGTTCGTCGAGAGCTCAATAACACAAAATACATTGAGAGATGTATTGGGCTAGCTTCGCGGAAACTAGGAATACTGAACAAGGTAAAGCGATTCTTTACACCGCACCAGAGGTGTCTGCTGTACAAAACGCAGATTAGACCCTGCGTTGAATACTGCTCTCACCTCTGGGACGGCTCCGCGAAGTATTTGCTGGACGCACTCGACGCTATGCAGCGACGCGCTGTTCGCATTATAGACTGTCCGGAGGTAACGGGAAGCCTTGACCCGCTAGCCCAGAGCCGAACAATTGCTTCCTTGGCCGCGTTCTACCGTATTTACCACGGTGAGTGTTCTGAAGAGCTCTTCAACCTGATCCCACCCTCTCCCTTCCGATCCCGAACAACGCGTGCCGGCCAGAGATGTCACCCTCATACCGTGGAAACCGTCTTCGCGAGAACCGAGCGTTTTAAACGATCGTTTCTCTGCCGAACGATGGTGGCTTGGAACGCCCTGCCTGCGCACGTGTTTCCTCCAACATATAACCCTGGGCTCTTTAAGCGAAGCGTGAAGAGGCACATTACTGGGTCGTCAAGTTGAGGGCCACTCTCTATAGTATTCCTGTGTACTGTGAGAGTCGCCCTCAATTGCCAGACGTCGCCTCAGCTTACCATCAGGCGGGTGGCGTCAATTTGTCGACCTAAATATAAAAAAAAAAATTTTTTTGAATTATCACCTAACGTTCATTACCAGATGCTCCGGGTACGTCCTCAGAAGAACACCAGGGTGAATTTATACATAATACTTTGGGAATCGGGAACGCAACAAATAATCTTTTTTAACAGCATTAACAGTTTTTTTTCTTAAACTAAGCGCACTGTATTTTGCCTTTGTTTAATTTTGATGAGAAAGGTTCAACTCAACCGAGAAGTTGATTTGAATATAAACACAGCGATGCGCGCTTCTCAAATACATTTAATTTAATACGTTGCCCAAGGCAAATTACAATAATAATATCCGCATTATAAACCACAATTATTTTATATAAGAGTCCTACCTGATCCTAAGGAACGAAACGAAAGAAAGACCTTATTCCCTTTAATTCTCATTTTAATAAACATTTTTAAGCAAATCCAATGGAATGAAATGAAATTATTTATTTATTTGTATAGGTCACTAAATGGCTCTTACAAACGTCAGTAAGTACTTAAAATAAAAAAAATGTCATTGCTTCTATATTTACATGTACTGCCAGATTCGCAAAGCAATAAGTAGAACCGAGAGAAAGAACCTGGCAATAAAACTCGGTCACACTTTTTCAATAATTAACTCATTTATACATTTTCTTAAGTAAAGACTATGTGGACGAATGTACATTGGTCCCGTGTCAAAAGCAAAAAGGGCGTGTATAATGCACCAAAAAAAAAAAAGTAGAT
The DNA here is from genome assembly GCA_963556515.1 of Nudaria mundana. Classification (NCBI taxonomy): domain Eukaryota; kingdom Metazoa; phylum Arthropoda; class Insecta; order Lepidoptera; family Erebidae; genus Nudaria; species Nudaria mundana. The sequence goes on along the minus strand of OY748300.1, from coordinate 9,173,449 downwards.
ATATATAGTCACGAAAGTACAAAATATGCTACAATTACGGTATTTTGACATGACATTACTACTGTCGATTAGGAAAGAGTGACCGTCAGTTTTTATTACCACTTTTCTCATAGTGCCTCTACTTTATGCTTTAAAATATGGCACTAAAAGTAAATGTACCTAAACGCAATAATATTGACTGTGTTATGTGCTATTTTATGACTTACCTACATGAATATAACGTACGAGTATTTGACTTTTTAACTGGCGAAATATAGGTGATACCTTTGCCTATACTTTGGGAGAAAGAGGCGTGATTATATATGGGAGTAGGTATTCTAAGTTCAGATTACTTTTAGAAAAAAAATGCAAGTTCAATTAATAATGTACCTACTGTTGCTAATATACTCGAATATTCTTGGTGGCTACTGATTCTTTTTCTTACTTTAGTACTTTGTGTCCGAGTTGAACTTACAACATAAAATAAATAATGTAGGAATACTAAAAGAAACCGCCACTAGCAATACTAGTTCTCTTTCTTCTACGTCTTCGGTACTACTGCGTTAGTACCGAAGACGTAAGTAGATGGCGCTACGTTGTAAAATTATTTGCTACGAGTAGGGCTAGGAGAGTGTGCTGGATACCTCAACTACTGCTTGTGTGTCCATGTGTGCCTGCTAGGACTGACTCAAGAACGGTATACCGCCATCCACCCCTACTGGGTACCATATACCTACTTAATCGCTCGTAGGAAAGCCGGATTGTAAGAGGCTGTTTTTTTAATAGGTATATTTCTTAAAACTCATCTACGAGTACTTTTTTGTACCCCGTTCCGCGACCCCGTTCTACAGTACTTTATAATAACTCTATGCTTCAATTTCCGAGTAGACAATAAATTTATCAAATCCTAACTACGTATTTTAATGATATATATATATATATATATATATTAATGTGGAAAGAAAAATACTTACATATATATAAATTTATAAATTTACCATAAAGATATGTTAAAAAAAAACCGGCCAAGTGTGAGTCGGATTCGCGCACAAAGGGTTTCGTACCAAAACGGCAAGAAAATCACGTTTTTTTTCTATCTAAGCCCCCTTAAATATTTATTATATTCTGTTTTTTAGTATTACAATTTGTTTGTTCTGGCAACAGAAATACATCATCTGTGAAAATTTCAACTTTCTAACTATCACGGTTCATGAGATACGTCTCAGTAATAGGGTTCCCGTTTTACACTTTGGGTACGGAACCCCAAAAAGAGAGAAGAACAGATTGCCCTTTGTCTAAGACTACTATTTAATAAGAAACGTTTACTTATATAGATAATTGAGGTCGAGAGTGTGTTACACGATCGGCCACAGCTGTCATGGTAAGTCCCACGTTCGAGATAATTCCAAGGGTAAAAAGTTCTGACAGTTACGTTAATATCAGGCTACACTGATATCCTCATTAACTTGTTCCTCATTAAATTGATGGGTCCTGGCTCACCTAAAGTTCTTTACCCGAAATTGTTCTTCCTGATGATTTGTAATCCGAATGATCACTCTTCCTAAAATTTTTCAACCTAAAGTTTTCATTCATACTATTTGTAGCGCTACCGGCGATGTTCATAACACTCATGTTTCCGAAAATTGTAATTAATAATATCATTAATGTCAATATATTTAAACTCCTACAGTTTTTTATCATAACGCTTTTATCCCTAAACATAATAATTAGGACCGATTCGGTTCTGGCACTGGCATTGTGGTCACAGTTCTAACCTAACCTAAACCAAAGAAATCTAAACAAAAAAGATATGACTTTGAATAATAGTGTAAAAGATGGTTAGGTAGGTATATTGAAAAAATATAGGAAAACAAATATAAGTATAGGTTATAGATGTTTATTGCTACTGACATTATGAAGTTGAATGCTTCGAAATTATGAACATTAGAGACAGAGTAGTTAGGAATTGCGATTGTTAGGATGAAAAATGTTAGGAAGAACATTTTCGGATTTCCAATTATCAGAGTTGAAAATTTAGGTGAACTTAGGCGCACCAGGTATAGGTACATGTTTTATTATATCTCTACATTATACATTTATTTATAAAAAAATACATTATTATATACTAGGTACAATAGAAAATGAAATTAATACTAAATTTAATTATTACTATTTTAAAAAAAATGTAAAAAGTTTGGGCCCCGCGGTAGGGTGCCCATCATGGCGGCGGCATTCCCGCGCTGTATGGCGATGCTTATCCTCTGCGCGAGAAATCCGCCGGCTCGTAAGTCTCCCGTTACCTCCCTGAGCCGTTTGCTGAGCTCCTTGAAAAGCGAGTGGGCGCCCGGGCCCCACGGGCCCAGTGTCTCGACACCAAATGCGACAAAGTCGTATTGAGTGCCGAGACAACTGTACTTGCCCACCTTCGAGCGCTCACGTACCTCGGCCGCCGCGCCGGCACGTTTGGCAGTTGCCGGAAGATAGGACGCAGCTAGTGTGTCGGCACACGTGGCGTCCCACACTAGAGGGCGACCCATCCTCCATGGTATCATTGACATCCCGTCAGGTCTCTTACCATCGTCCCGTGCAATGTGCTGGGGCTCCAGAATCGCAGGGACGTTTACACTGACGAGACACCGTCGCAGGATATCGTTGATCGCGGCATGGCGGGATAGGCGGCCAGCACTCGAAGAGCAGGCAAGCCCATGGTGACCTAGGCGATCCACACTCGCTCCACAAGAAGCACAACTATGTTCTACACAAACCTCGGCCCCCAGCCGGAGACCGATGGCGAGTCGGAGAGTGTTGTGTTCAATGAAAGTACCAGTGTTGGGGGATGGGTAGGCATGGAGCCAGTGTCCGGATTCCTGTCTTGACACTGCTTCCAGCCTGGCGCGATTTTTTAAAGATGACGAGGTATCAATGAGGGTTTGTAAAATATGTTGGCATGAAATGTTATCCCAGGCCTTCTGATTTTTGAGAGTGGGAGGGAAATTTGGACTCGGTCCAGCTAGCCAGGCAGTTTCAGCCTCGACCAAGCTCGCGATCTCACAGTTTGTAGCCGCGGGGGCTTTAAGGATTTTTCCTGCGAGGTCAGACGAGCTATGGATTGAGGACAGAAATGCTGGCAGTGCTACAGTAGAGATTTTTCGGGTTCCCAGGCCACCATACCTAATTGGTAGGGAGGCTTGGGTCCATGCCTGCTCGCTTAGTCTGATATTTATGATAGCTTCAATTTGGAATTTTATTGTATTGTCCAAGTCTTGGGTTAGATGGGGAAATTTCCACACTGGGCAGCAGCGGAGCAGGTACGTAAATTTAGGAACAAATAGACAAAACTTAATGATGAAAAGAGCGGAATGGCTGCTAATTTTAAGGAGGCGGTCCGAAAATTCATTAAATTTAGAAACCGAATTTGTTAGAAGTGGTGGAATGGCCTCATCAAAAATAGGTGAACCAAGGAGGCTTAGACTGTTCTTTGTTACTATATTGATATTTGGGGCTACGCTATTAAAATTATTAACTATGGATTGAGCAGAGGTTGTGTTTATTTTGTCGTTAATGAAGAGTTCAGACTTATTAAAATTTAAATGTAAGCCAATGAGATCAAAATTTTGTTTTATCATTACTAAGTCAGTTAGAACAGTCTGAGCGTCCCCGGCTATGGTACCGTCATCTAGGTACCATATATTCAACTTTGAATTTACTTTGTGGATTATCGAATTAATGGCCAAACTGAAGATTGCTGGACCGAGGGGATCACCCTGCTGACATCCCACAGCCGAAATAATTTCATTATTTTTGTGTAATAATTTAGAAGGACAGTGATAACACTGTAACATAAAATTGTAGATCTCCGGAACGTATAATTTAATTTCATTCAGGAGGATGTCCCTGTTGACCGAATTAAAAGCATTTTTTACGTCTAACTTAAGGATCACTTCACATTGATCATCTTGAGCAAAGGTGCGTACGGAATGTACCGTCGCTTCGCAACCTCCACGGGTTCCGAAGCCAACTTGTACGGGTTCGAAAAGGGACTGAAATTTTGACCGTGTTAGCCGAACACAAATTTTGGCAGCCAATCGCCGCAGAGTGGACCCTACAGCGATCGGTCGTACACCACCATCTTTTTTAATTAAAGCTATTAAATTTGCTCCGTATAGGATAGGCGTAACTTCCTGGCACACAGCCCCCTCCAACATGATGTTGACTAGTCAGGTTAGGGCCGAGATGACGTGGTCGCCACCTGCGCCCACACCGTGGCTGGTGAGGTCTTTGAGATGCTGGGGGGAGATGCCATCCAGTCCAGACGCCGAACCTATAGGGAAAGAAGCAATGGCAGCAACAACATCTTCTTCTTTGGCGTGGAGACATGTTGCAACCTCAGATGGTGGGTCTACAAAAGGTGGACAGGTAGGGCCTGGGGGGTGTTTCGATTGTAATGCTAAGGCGGTCTCCGGTGTATCAGGTGCTATGGTGTCATTTGAAAAAAGAAGCCGAGCGGCACCCTTTAGGTCTCCGTCTTGCACTTTCTCTTCAACTTTAGAGAACAAGTCTTTAGGTTTGCTATGCGGAGGCCTTGGAGGTGCCACTGGGGGTAATTGAGTGTTAGGGGCAGTGTTATTTTTAATTTGTTGAGTTAGTGAGGTTTTAGTTTCGGGGGTGGCGTGTAGAGTTCTGTAAGCGAATGTTAGGAGGTCATGCCAAGAAGCGGGGTTGTTGTCGCGAGTACATTTTCGAATGGTATCTGCTAGAGCCGAGGCTACGCAGGATCAGGCACCCCGGGTTTCAGTTGGCTAAGGTGTGAGTGTAGGGGTATGGAGGATAGTGGTGAGTTGTTGAAAGTCAGGGGGTCGAGGTTTTGGCTACATGGAGGTGAATTAATGATACGAGCGTGATGAATACGTGATTGATGTACATGAAGTCCTTTTGTGCTATGAAAAGATCGTGAACACACTTCACAGATGTGCATACGGCTCGAGGAAAAGGAACACTTACTTACAGTAAAATATTTAAAAAGTACTTAAACTATTAGAAAAAATATAACTAAGGAAAATAATTGTTCAGGGCTAGTAGTAAAAAAAAAACGAAGAAATTCAAAGGGTAGTAGTGTTTGCTTGCAAAGCTTGATTCATTTATAGAATTTTAAATTTTTCAATTTTCAAAGCTCCCATCCAAACATATCATAGACTTATTACAACACTGTGCGCACATAACAGCGGCTGGTTGCCACGCAACCGTTACTATGGTTTCGTATATTGTTACACTTTCTTTTGCACATACATATCAATTATAATGGATTCTGATTCTGTAATTAGTACTTTAATATCATTCATAACACGTCTATCACTGATTTAGGCTATAAACTCAACATTTTGGTATATTTTATTTATGTAGGAACGGTATTATATTTTAGATGTTAAAAAATACGGAGCAACTATATTGACAGCTTTTGACGTTTTTTTGATGAGTTATTATTATAAAATCGTAAAAAGAAAATTGACGACATTGCATATAATCCCAAACGGTTTTTTTAAGTAAGGGATCGTTAGAGGTGTATTGCCACATACAGGATTCAATTGTTAATCTAAACTATTCGGGAATCCACCCAAACACACTATATAATTTTCATCAATATCGATCCTGCCGTTTAGGTGGAATTAAGTGACATGCACACGCACAGAAATAAATTTTTGGTGTGTTACCATATTTACAATTGGACTGAAGTTCAGTACATATAAAATTCGTAACCGAGCCTTTTTGCAACCAAACCTAAATTTCATAATTATAAGATAACTAAAGAACTAACTCAGTAAGTACCTACTACAAATTAAGTGATCCTGAGTTCGCTGTGTTTTTTTGTCTGGACATCTACTAAAACTGCCTGGACCGATTTTAATACGATTTCGTAACGGGCGTCTTTATAATTCAATACCTAGTAAGATCTTAATATTTTCCTACACCATAACTTGACAATGATTATTTCTGATTTTATTTGATTTAAAGTTTCTGCCTCTCATGGAAAGGAGTTCCTTCTTATTTATAAATTGAATAAAGTCAGATCATAAGTGAGATTATGCAGCGCTGGCGATGACACCGTCTTTAATAATTGAGTTTAGAGAATTTAGAAAAAAAATCGAAAGCAGTGAATAAAAAAAGTTTTAATCAAGACCAAGGGAAAGTTACGCCGCCGTTGTACGAACCTTGTGCGAAAAATTTAACTTAGAAGGAGCAACTTTTGTTAAAAAGTGGACCCATTCTGGCTAGTTCTTAAGTTTTTGAATTAAGAGTGAAATGTCTCTTGTGGTAATTTGTTGGTAAAATTCTCATTTATCGGTACAGAGAAGTTGGATCCGCCTGCGGGTAAATTCCCAAGCTTTTTATTTGGGGAGCTTACGGATATAGTACACATTAGTTATGAATATTATGCCAACAAATGCTAATCACAAGCTTCCACATATGGTTTATAAACAATGTAGGCAACATTAAATAGTCGTCCACTCAGCGGGCCGCAGTGTGCGGCATACAATTTACACAACTATATACAATTTATAATGGAATAGGTAGGTACACTCAGACATGTTCACCCGAGCGAGCATACAAATATTACACAGGTTATAAGAAATACCTACCTACAAACACAACCATAATTATAGTAGTAACCGGACTGGTTTACACTCCGTTAAAATGCTAATCGCGAGTGCAACTGATTTTACTAATCACTTAGTCACAAATAAGAAATGTATGAACTCGCACTCAACACCAAGCAAATTGCAAACGGCGTGTTGCATTAGAGATAACAAGTACATAAGATATTGCGCTTTAGTGAGATGATCTTGGATATTAAATGAGGGTGGGTTCTACTTCTTACTTGGCAGTTTCTTTGTCTGGACAGCATATTTCTAGCACTGGGCTGATCAGGCTGTAATTTTGAACATATGCAAGGTACTGATGCTGGATTTGTCTACATCCATATCATAAATTTGTTGTACCTTTAACTTTAACTTTAAAACTATTTTTTAACAGAAAAAATCTTTGCACGTGCAAAACATGTATTTGATAAATTAGGATCGTATTCCCCAAAAAAAAAAGCTCAGTGACTCCCCGGACACATCCCGTCTCATGCTCGTCTATGCTAATATCGAATAGGTAGGTACCAAGTTTTCTAAAAAGAAAAAAAGATGTCCTTATAAAGCGCTGATTACGAGATCTATTTCACTTTGATGGTCACAATCTAGGTGTTACGGCTCTGTCTACCGCTTCGGAGAAAAGACGTGATTTAGTGTATGACAGACAGACACAGACACATATCACGCCTATATCCCCGAAAGGTTTTTTTTTAATTTTTTTTTTATTTGCGCACCTTTGCCAATGGCAAAGCCTATTCGAACACTTATTCCTAATCTAGTCTGCCTATAGTAACGACAGCCCTCTCAGGGCTCATTCTTGGTTTTAAGCTAAACTTACACCCGTATTCGCTGACCACGCCACGGGGCGCATGGACGCCATGCACTGGGAAATGGTGATTAACCAGTGCATGCGTCGCACACCCCGTCGCGCAGCCCGCGAATACGTCGTTTTATACAATCATCTTTCATACCAGTTCTCTTGTATCATTCCATTTCTTCTTTTATTCTTCTCGCACTTTCATCCCCGAAAGGTTAGGCAGAGGTCCATTGCACACCCACAACTTTCCAGTATTTTTAGTCCCACGTAATAGGGAGCAAGCCTATTGCCGTTACCGGGCACACATATAATGGGTTAGGTCCAAAATGGCCGAATGAATTTAATAAAAAGTAGCAGCTATATTTTAATTTTGAAAAAAAAAAACTTGAAACCCGTTGCCTTGCGATGAAATGTTGATGAAAGGCAACTAAATCTTACGTGCCAGCCGCTATGTCACAGCCAATTAAAGTCCTGGGCGTCTCAGACTATGTCACACTCAAATTAGAATTTGATAAAGTTAAGTTTGTTACATTTATTAGGTAGTAGCCTAAATATTTATGTGAAAGAATTATTTGTTTGATGGCTGAATTTGAACAAAAGCTTTGTTTTCGGAAAATTTTCACAAAAGTACTTAAACAAGAACTCTTCATAAGATTACAAAAGTTACTGAAGAGGCGATAATAAGGGCTGAGCGAAACATTTCAAATGATTTCTGTCTACGTTTTCATTTCAAAGAGAAAATTCAATTCAGCACAGTGTTAAATGTGATGTGGTATGGTAGATGATATATTGGACTTTTTGATGTAGGAGAACGTTAGTGCAAGCAAAAATTACGTACGCGACAGATAATCTTTTTATAGCATTAAAAATTTATATTCTAAAGAGCAGTAGTGCCTTGGACATAGAAAAGTAGCTTATAAATACTGAAAAAAAAATTATTTATTTATTTATTTATTTCAGGCAACAAATAGAAAAGTTACAGGTGGTATAAACTTATTCTACGGCCCATAGATGACAACCTTAAAACTAAGAATACATTATAGATATTATATTATACCGATAGCTATGTAGGGTCGTCCGTAGCGTAGTTGGTAGAGCGTTAACCTTGTCAGAGAAAGACGCAGCCTGGTTCGATTCCATCCCGCCACCATTAGTTTTTAAAAATATTTTGACAGAAAAGTTTAAGTAACGAAGATCTAGCTTGTCTAGATTGCCTACTATAGTGTTTCTATGAAATGCGATAAGTACTTCTTCGATTTATATCTGTAAAACCTTCCTCGAGACAACTCTATCCGTTGGTGAAAACCGCAAAATCCATTGCGTAGTTTTAAACGTCTAAGCATACATATGGACGGACAGACAGCGGAAGCGACTTCGTTTCATACCTATTATGTTATGATTAATACCTAATACAGATACCCTTTTTTTTTAATCCGCTTCCCTGGGCCGCGGTCGAACCTACATGCATTGCCGAGCGCCTCCGGTGGACACTAAAAGAATTCCCAGTGGCGCCTGGCGGACCTTGGCCGCTGCGTGGTTGTCAGGTGTTACCACGCATCTTTGGGGTCGTGTTTCATCCCACGTCGGAGACCCACCCAAGCCTTCTTTTTTTTTTTTAATACAGATACCCTGCAAGATAAAAGTATTTATAATGCAATTTTATTTTCAGCAATGGATTGGAAAGTGTGTTTACCATTCTGCTAAAGTTTCATTGTATAGCTTGTTTTGATTTGATTACAAGTCGGTAACTTATACTCGTATGTGTAACTTTCAGAAAAGGTTTGTGATTGTTTATATTAAATTACAAATACATATGCAACATAAATTTCCCTTATGTTCACGTTTATTTTTAAGGATTTTCTAAGTTTTCTTGCCCAATTGGCCGGTAATATATAGCTGTATGTCTTTCTATCCATCTGTCTGTATGTACCTACAGGTTAATTCTGCAGTTATTGTGCGAATTTTCATGCGGTTTTCAACGATAGAATAAACACCACTCAGAGCAACATTAGATATACTTACATTTTTGAAAAACTCACTTGTACACAATTTTTTTTTTGTTTTTTGTTCTAGCGATTGTGGGCTACTCTCACAGCACACAATACTATAGAGTGGCCCTCAACTTGACGACCTACTGATGTGCCTCTTCACGCTCCGCTTAAAGAACCCAGGATTATATGTGGGAGGAAACACGTGCACAGGCAGGGCGTTCCAGGCCACTATCGTTCGGCAGAAAAACGAACGTTTAAAACGCTCAGTTCTCGCGAACATGCTATCCACTGTGTGGGAGTGGCATCTCTGCCCGGCACGCGTTGTTCGGGATCGGAAGGAAGAGGGTGGGATCAGATTGAAGAGCTCTTCAGAACACTCGCCTTGGTAAATACGGTAGAATGCGGCCAGGGAAGCTATTGTTCGGCGCTGAGCTAGCGGCTCAAGGCTTCCCGTTACCTCCGGACAATCTATAATACGGATAGCCCGTCGCTGCATAGCGTCGAGAGCGTCCAGCAGATACTTCGCGGAGCCGTCCCAGAGGTGAGAGCAGTATTCGACGCAGGGTCTAATCTGCGTCTTGTACAGCAGACACCTCTGGTCCGGTGTAAAGAATCTCTTTACCTTATTCAGTATTCCTAGTTTCCGCGAAGCTAGCCCTATACATCTTTCGATGTAGTTTTTATTATTGAGCTCTCGACGAACGTCTATGCCAAGGATGTCAAGGTTGTCCTTCATTGGTAATAATGCATTCTGAAGAGAGGGTAGGGGAAGGAAAGGGGATTTCTTCGCTGTAAATGCACACGCCTGTGTTTTGCGGGCATTGAACTCGACCAGGTTCTCGGTACCCCATTGAGAGATACATTCGAGGTTCCTGTCGAGATCAGCCACGAGATGTAGTCTATCCTCCTCAATCTCCAACCGCCCTGCCGCTGCCTGCACTATTCCACAAATAGTTTTATTTTTGGTAAACCCTGACCGGTTTCGCCTTATGGCATCATCAGAGGTGTTTATTCACTTTTGTAACGCATTTTACTTACATATAATTTACTTTTAAGAACACATTTCGCTAATATTATTTTATAAAAACTCATCTTCTCAAGATGAGTAGTGGAATAGTGAACAAGTGAGTTTTACAAAAATGTATTACTATAAGTTCCACCAAGTGCCGACAATCGAAAGCATAAATTAGATATACTTACCTTTAGGATTTGTTTCATCTAAATCGGATGGCAATCATATTAGCTATACCACGTACCTAGGTGAAGCTGCGAGCATGATTGTGCTAGATTCAAATACGACTAACATAACCTAAAATTTACTGCTTCGGTGCCGTGGTCGGTAGTACTAGTACATCGGCTTTCCACTCCGGAGTCTCGGGTTCGATTCCCGGGTCGAATCCAATATTTGTGTGATCCACAAATGTTTGTTTCGGAGTTTGGGTGTTTTCTATGTATATTATGTATGTATTTAGAAATATATAAGTATGTTTATCAGTTGTCTAGATTCCATAGCACAAGCTTGTAGCTTAGTTTGGGCTAGTTGACCTTGTGTGAGGATGTCTAAAATATTTATATTTAAGGTGGGTGAACCATGGAAGATCTTGCTCCTTTCAAGGGCGTTTATAAGCGCTTCTTAAAAGTTAAGATTTATAAATATTGACATTTGACTTGGTTACACAATAAAACAAACTGTTTATTAATTATTTATTTCTTTCGTGTTTATTCGTTACTGTGGCCTTCCATAGTCCACCCACCTCACGTCCTGGTCAATTTTGTAGGGTACATAGACGCAATGATGATAATTATCATGAAGTATTTTTATTTTTATTTGAAGTCTGGTCTGGTCTGGTCTGGTCTGGTCTGAAGAGACCCAAGTCATCAAAGTTAAGTTTAAAGATAAGCGGTTACACTCGTAGGATTATTAAGACCATTGTTGAAAATCCTACTAATATTATAAACGCGAAAGTTTGTGAGTATGTATGTATGTATGTATGGATGGATGGATGTTTGTTACTCTTTCACGTAACAACTACTGAATGGACTACAATTTATAAAGATATTGTGCGAATTGTTCAAAATAAGACGCGGCGCGACGGGAACGGTAAAAAATCCAAATTACCACACGGACGAAGTCGCGGGCGACCACTAGTTAATAAATATTTTTGGACATTCCCACACAATGTCATCTAGCCCAAATTAAGCCAATATAAACTTGTGTTATGGAATCTAGACGACTGATAAACATACTTATGATAAACATATTTCTAAATACATACATATTATACTTAGAAAACACCCATACTCCGAAACAAACATTTGTGGATCACACATCTAATTTGATTCGACCCGGAATCGAACCTGGGAACTCAGGGCCGTCAGTCGCATACTCATACCACTGCGCCACCAAGGCAGTCACTTGGGCAGTCAAATTTGGGCATATAATAGATAGTCTAGCCTTTCCCCTTTGGGGAAACAGGCGTGTTTGTATTTTTTTTTTTTTTTTTTTTTTTTAGTTCCGCGACGTAGGCCGCGGCCGCTTTAACGTCCGTTGCCGGGCGTCTCTGGTTACAAGCAGAACGTATTTCCAGTGGCGCCCGGCGGACTTTGACCACCTCTGTGGTCTCTGCGGGGGGTTGGGTCGGGATGAGAATCCCGCGTCGTTGGGGTAGGGTTTTATCCCGCGTCAATGAGTGAATCTGGTTGCGTGCTATGGGGCAAAGGCCCCGCAGCACGCAACCCTTCTAGCCTGCTTCTGTAAGGACGACGGGTGGCGATCCCGCCGTCCTCAGGCCCCGATCATGGAGGTCGATGGTCTTGGGCGTAGATGAGTCTGCGGCGGCCTCGCCGCTGACTACGGAACTCGGCGAGGAGGGCACGCTCCCTCTCCCTCTCGGCCGCCTCCTTCGCGAGCACGACTTGCTCGCAGAAGGACACGGCCGCGTTCCACCTACTCCCGCTGGAGACCATGGCTTGAAGCATGGTCTCCAGCGAGAGGGTATCCACGCCCAGACCCACTACGAGGTCCCGGCGCTGACTCGCCCACGCTGAGCACTCCACCAACGTGTGGAGTGCGGTGTCGTCGTCGGAAACCTTGCAGTGTTGACACCGGGGTGTGACCTCACGATGGATGCGAAACAGATAGCTACCGAAGCATCCATGCCCGGTAACGATCTGCGTCGCACGATACGTGAGGTCACCATGCTGCCTCTGCAGCCAATCGTCCATGATCGGTCTCACCGCCGCGATGATGGTGGCACCCCACTTGGGTTGCTCAAGTCGCACCCTCCATGACTCCATGAGATCCTGTCGGAGTTGGGACCGCCGGTCATCGATTTCTCGAGACGCAGGCCTGTGGTCCCGCTCCAGCGCCTCCTTGCGCCATTGGAACAATGACGCAAGGGCTCTCGCTTCCAGGTCCCATGGAGGGGTCCCGGCTAGGAGACATGCAGCCTCTCCGGAGATCGTGCGGTAGCCCCTTATTGTTTTGACGGCCAAGGTCCTCAACGGTCTGTTAAGGAGCGTTGAGTTATTGGCCGTCAACCGCGCCGCCCATACGGGAGCCCCGTATAGGGCCATACTCCGCACGATCCCCAGGTACAGTCTCCTGCAGGAAGCGTTGGGTCCCTTTAGGTTGGGCATCAGTCGCGAAAGCGCGACCGATGCGTGTGTCACCTTGGGGACCAAACTTCGGAAATGTGGTCCGAAGTTCCATCGGCTATCAAGTACGATCCCTAGATACTTCATCGAGGGCTTGATGCCGATGCTAACGCCTCCCACATTTATGCTGGAACCTTCAGGTGGACCGTTCCGAGGTCTGTGAAAACACAGAACCTCGGACTTGTGCAAGGCCACCTCCAGTCCCAGCCGCCGTATCCGACCCACGACTTGAGCAACACCCGTCGTGACCTTGAGTGCTGCCTCCTGGTACGTTGCACCCCGCGCCGTGACGAGGGTATCGTCGGCGTAGCACGTTACGCCGACACCCTCAGGCAACGCACCCCGCAGCACCCAGTCGTAGCCGATGTTCCACAGAAGCGGCCCCAGGACCGACCCCTGTGGAACACCGCACGACACATCCCGCCGAGCTGGCCCGAGCCAGCTGGGGAAAGCTATGGCCCTCTCCGAGAGATAGGCCCCGACAATACGACGGAGGTAGAGAGGCGTTTCGTGATACACGAGCGCCTCCCTAACGCAGCTCCATGGCAAGGTGTTGAACGCGTTGGCGATGTCAAGAGACACCGCCACCACCACCTTGCCCTGCGAGACTGCTTCCTCCGTCAGGCTCTTGACGCGCATGATCGCGCTCACGGTGGAGCGTCCCCGACGGAAACCGTACTGGTTGTCCGCCAGGTCTGGCCCCACCGTCGAGAGATGCTCGACGAGGCGTTCCGCGATAATTCGCTCAAAGAGCTTACACACCTCGTCGAGCAACACGATCGGCCGGTATCCGGACGGTGAGTCCACCGGCCGCCCCGCCTTACGGATCAGGACCAGCTTCCCCGTCCTCCACACCTTGGGAAACTGGCCCCTTTCGAGGCATGCGCTAAAGAGCCCCATCAGTCGAGGCCCGAGTTCTTCGAGGGCCAGGACCCATGCACGGCCAGGAATGCCGTCGGGTCCGGGGGCAGTGATTTTCCGGCGTTTAAGCCGGAGTACTGCCGCCCCTAGCTCCCCCACCCTGACTTCGGGTACGTCGTCTTCGCCGGTGCTATCCGCGTCGGGCAGAGACGGAGCCATGCGCGGAGGGACGTGCTCCTCCGCGCTCGTCGGAAACAGGGAGCCCATGACCCGCTCCAGCTGCTGCGGCTGGAGACTCTGGGTCAGTGGGGGCGCCCTAGGTCGGAGTTTCTCCCTGACCTGTAGGTACGGGCGCCCCTATGGGTTCTGCTGCAGGGTCTCCAGGAGCTCCTCGCGGGCCGCCGTCTTGGCCCGCTTTATTGTCTCCTGGAGATTACCTTTAGCCTCCCTGTAAGCCTGATAAAGCTCCGCCTCTCGGGTTGCCGCGTCGTCTGGGCGGCGATGCCTCCGGCGAAACCTGGTGTACTGGCGGCGGGCGGAGATGCATGCTGCGCGCAGCTGTGCAATCTCCGGCGACCACCAGTACACCTGCTTCCTTGCCGGTCTGGGTGTAACCCTAGGCATCGCCGCATCACAGATTTGCGACATGGCTCTCCTGAACCACTCCGCCTCGGCATCCACATCGGCAGGCCGGTCCGGTGCCGGAATCCAGGCCTGCACGATGGAAGCCTCCCGATCCAGATGGTGAAGTGCCCAACGCGGATCCGGGGGATTTTCTACCGGCTGTGGGAGGTCAGGTGGGGGGACGACATCGAATCGGATGTACCGATGGTCTGAGTGCGTCTCCTCACCCTCCTCCACGTGCCAGCCAGTAATACGGGCGGCGAGGGCAGAGGTCGCGAACGATACGTCCACGACCGAGCTGGTCCCCCGCCGCCAGAAGGTGGCGACATTCCCCCGGTTGAGGACCTCCAGACCTCGTGTTCTGGTCCAGTCCTCAAGAAGCCTCCCCTTGTCCCTGGTTTCCCGGGAGCCCCACGCCTCACTCCAGGCGTTGAAGTCTCCCAGGAGCAGGACAGGGCGAGGACGGCACGCAGCGAAGACGACGTCGAGCTCAGTGAGCCATAGCTCAAACTGAGTCTCGTCCAGTGTCGGCGAGATGTAGGTGGCCACGACTGCCAACCCATCATATTCCGCCGCAACACACCCGCGGCCCCTTGCAATGATAGCAAGGCGCGAGTTGTCTGCGGCGGACCCCCCGAAGATAAAACAGGCCGAGCCGTCCTCCTCCACCGGGCTTCCCGGGTGGACGTAGTACTTTAGGGCCGCTGGAGGCGCCGGAGACCTCGAAGAGGCGAGCCCCGGTGCGTGTCGTCTTGCACCGGAGACCCCCCTGGATATCGAGGGCTGAGAGGTTGACTGAGGACTTCACGGTCCTCAGGACATCAGCGTACCCCACACCCCTCTCCACACCCTCCGTCGTCACCGTAAGGACGACGGCTGTGGAGCGAGGAGCGCGGGGCCTCTTCGGCGCCTTCGCCGCGGCGGCTTTGGCCACTTTCTTGGCCGCTTTCTTGGCGGCCTTCGTCTTCCTCTTCTTGGCGCCCACTACCTCCCATCCCTCCCGTCCGGAGGGATGTAAAGGAGCAGCGGGAGCGTTAGAGGAAGAGGAGGCGGCAGGGGTGCCGCTCTTCTTGCCGCGCCCCTTCGCCTTCCGCGCCTGGGCCGCGGTCTCGGCCGGCAACCGGTACGCTGGAGCGGACTGGGGCGGAGCGGGGCGGCGGACAGCGGGTGTGCCGCTTGGTCCTGGAGCGGGAGAACCGCTAACAGCCGCCGCGTATGAGAACGCGGGACGTGCTAGCGGAGGGCGGTACGCCCGGTCCTCCAGGACCGCGAGGCGCCTCTCGATCGCCGTCAGGACCTGTACCATAGTCGGCACAGGCTGTGGCGGCGATCCGGATGCCGTGTTGGGCACCGTGGTGGGCGCCGTGGTGGGCGCCTTTTTGGACGCCGTGGTTGGCGCCGTCGTGGGCGCCTTGGTGGGCGCCGTGGTGGGCGCCGTGGGTGGCGTCGTCTTCGGCGCTGGTCCAGCCGTCGGAGGAGGAGGCGGCAGCATGGGACCGGGAGGCGCCTTGACCACCTTGGTCAAGTCAGCGACCTCCCGCCACAGGTCATCCATCTGCTTCCTGGAAGCAGCGAGCTCCGCCTCCAGGCTCGTCACCTGCTTCCGGAGCCTCGCCTCCTCCTTAGTGACGCTCCGCGCGAGGAGCTTGTTGAGGGAAGATTGGGCTTCATCCACCAATGAAGCCACAATCTTCTTCCTCCCCGCCACGTTTCTGTTGCCCCGCATGGCCGCGTTCATGCGGGCAAAAACGCTCATCAGCTCACGCGCGGGCGGCCCACCGATTTCCCGGCGACTTCGCTGGGACAGTTGGACCGAGGACGGAGGAGGAGTTGGCGGCCGCCTTCTGTACGCGTCGAGACGCGTACGCACCGTCTTGACCGGCACCTCCTCCTCCGAATCGGTGGAGAGGAGGGACCCCCACCCGGAGCAGCTGGTGCTACGGTCGCGCGGCGGCCCCCCCTTCTCCTCGAGGGTCCTCTTCTTTGTCGCAGAAGAGCGGCCCTTCTTCTTCACACTGCTGGGAGCTGACCCATCGTCAGTCCCAGCAGCATCAGTTCCTTGGGGCGTCGACATCGCGCTGCGACTAGGCAGCGCGGCGCGAGCCCCCAAATCGATAGGCATCGGAATCAGTATTTCATGCATAGTTTCGTCGGTTGACACTGCCCGGGAAAGGGCAGTGTCGGGACCGGAGGTCTCTTCGAGGTTATTCATAATCGCAAAAATTGGCCAATCGCAAGTTCAGACTAAATACGTTCGGTCACCCAACTTGCCACTGCGTTACCGTGGTCAAGTTGGGGTCCAGGGCGGACGGCGAGGACGTAGTATTTAATCACTTGGGGCCCCGCCCCAGGCGTGTTTGTATAAATGAAACTTTTTTGGAAATTATAGAAGTATCTATTTAATTAACTTTGATTAACTAGTTCTACATCTTAATTAAATCAGTGCAATAAACAAGGGATTAATTTAGTTGGAATCCACGGTCTGTGAATGTTTATTTCTTCATGTTGCTCATAACCGCGAAAGCTTTGTACGCCCAGTTAATAAGCTGAAATTAATAAACAAATACGTCAGTTACATTTACCCACAACACCATCTAGTTTTAAAGTAAACAGAACTTGTATTATGATAACTAAATAACTCATTTAAATACTGGTAATCATACTACTCGTATTATAATTCATTATCCACTGAACCTTTTCGCTACACAGTACGCCTATTCCTGTTAGTGAAGCGACTGAACTTCGATATTTTTCATAAGGCGACTGCAATTTGACCGTTTGTTTATAACCCATTGGTGATATCGAAGTACTGTAGTTAGAACAGTCAGATTTAGGCCCATCTCACTTGCAACTGGTGCACATGCCGATCATCGGCTGAGACTCTAACAAACATAGAAGTTCCCGGCTAAAATGACAATAGATTTGCCCCCTATTGAAAGAGGTGTGCATGTATGTACCCATACTTGTTACAATTTTATCATCATCATCATTCAACTGCCTTTATCCCAATTATACGGGTTCGGCGCAACATGTCTTCCTCCTCCATATATACCTATCTCCTCAGTCACTCCCTTCCTTATCATATCCTCATTCACGCATTCCAATTAAAACCATCTATTCTTCCTCTTCCTGTACAAATCCCTCTACATTCAAATTATGATGTTAAAAACATTTTCCGACGCCGTAATGTTGTATGTAACGTACAATTGTATAAGTTTCCAGAGACAGCTCAAATATTTTGCCAGCCGTGACACTCAGGGGACGTTTGCACCTCTCCATAAATATAAGGATGTACATATTGGCACTTCGGTCGTTGGTTATCCAAGGACCATCGAAAGCCGCCTGGCGAAGGTCCATACTCTGAAAAGGTATGCATGAATTAAATAAGCACAAGTAGTAGGTACACTTATCAATGCGGCCAATATTTTTTTGTTTATTAGGCATTCACAGTGGTACTTACTGTTACTGAATAAATTTAATATACTATGAAAGACTGTCTACTTTTATTAAAAGTCTGGCGGGGAGGGAAAAAAGTAGCCTGGAATCTGCCCGAAGTATCAATCTATTGTCGTAGCAAATTCTATAAAGATCAGCCCTGCAAAATTCATATGTGATGCTTGAACAAATAAATAAACTAAAATAATAGCTGACCGCCTTTACCTTCATGTTTGGACATTCCGGGTTTTCACATTTTGGACATTCATAGTAAATAAACTTGTAAGCAGAAAAAACTAAATCAAATTCATAAACTACTTACCTAAATAGCAACACTAACCTTCCATATCAATTCGTTCCCGTACCAACACAGTATGAATACTTCTACCAGCATACACGTTAGATAAATCAGCATCCACGCCATCTGCATTGGATGGCTTGCTGGGTTTTCAATCTATAACAAAATAGTTACTTTTCACTCGCATTCAATATTAACACACTCACTATATTACTTTACTGGGCTATAAAGTAACGTATATTTTGTGGCATTTTAATATTAATTTTAACTGAAGCTGAAATTGAATATTGGTAAAGTTTTTCACAATTTTCATTTACAACTGGATTAACCGGGACTCAACCGGGGGTCAAAGGTTTAACTACCTAAGTAACAATTAACTCGTGTCCACGATTGGTACAATGTAACCAAAACATCGGGAACTATATTATGGTAGGTACCCTGATTTTTTCAAGATTAAGTTCCGTTTAGAATACTTTAGATATATTATCAAGAGAAGATTGGGAAAGTTTAAAGAAGAAATATACTAAGATGACAGACAGACCCAAAGGAGTAGGAAGAAGTACATTACACATCCACATTTCGCCAGAGAGCCATTGCGTCATTGTTTCAATGGCTCAAGGAGGCGCTGGAGCGGGACCACCTGCGTCTTGGGAAATCGAGACACAGCGGTCCCAACTCCGCCAGGATCTCATGGAGACATGTAAGGTGCGACTTGAGCAGCCAAAGTAGGGAACCGCCACCAAGGTGGCGGTAAGACCGATCATGGACGACTGGCTGCAGAGGTGGCATGGGGATCTTACGTATCGTGCGACTCAGATCATCACCGGGCACGGATGCTTCGGTGGGTATCGTGAGGTCACACCCTAGTGACAACACTGAGAGGCCTCCGACGAAGACACTGCACACACTGTCCACACGTTGGTGGAGTCCTCAGCGTGGGCAAGTCAGCGCCGGGACCTCGTAGTGAGTCTGGGCGTCAATACCCTCTCGCTGGAGACCATGCTTCAAGCCATGATCTCCAACGGGAGTACGTGGAACGCGGCCGTGGCCTTCTGTGAGCAGATTATGCTGGCGAAGGAGGCGGCTGAGAGGGAGAGGGAACGTACCATCCCTGCTGAGTTCCGCTGTCAGCGGCCAGGGCGCCGCAGACTTACTTACACCCAGGACCATCGACTTCCGTGATCGGGGCCTGAGGACGACGGCAAAAATTAAAACAGGCAGGACAGATGTTACATACTTACCACTAAATAGAATCTCAGCAGTTCGAGCGAGAAATATAGATTTGGGACACTACATCTCTTTTGCACCTTATTGCCATTTCAGTGAGTGAGGGTGAGGGCGGAAATGATTATTGCAAGTACATAATTTTTGTTTAACACTTAAATAAACTGATAATATTTACAAAAATTATGTTAATGGATCATAATGGAGATAGAAATTTGCAAAGAAAATAAAGAGAAAACCACTAAGAGCCATTGTCAAATGAGAAATGGATGAAAATCATAGTCGCGACCGCGTCAAGCGTAACATTATGATAAATGAATCTTACTTGAGTAAAGTCGATCGCGCCTAGCCGCGGTTATTCGCTTAGTGAAAAATTGCTCTAAGGGGTGTTTTGTTCCGGAAATAGAATCTATACGAGTATAGGACCTACTATAACTAACGGTTCTGTGAACCGTAGACTTCGGGAGCGGCTTTGTTTAGAAAATTTCTTCTTCAATTTTCTTTATTACTCTTTCATTTGTCATCCAATCCAAAAAATATCATTCAAATGTTATTCATTGTAAACAAGGAGTGTGTGTGTAAAGTTTCATGCAAATCTGTTGATATATACGGCCTCAAACATGATCTGACAGAACCCGTAGATGTAGAGGTACGACGAAAGAAATTCTCCCCAGTCTGCAAGTTGAAACGGAAATTTCGGTCGCTTCGCTCCCTCAGTCAATAAATTATAATAACCCAGTAGAAATTGTATGTCTGTACATAAAATTAAATCATGTTAAATGACTAATCATATTTGTATACTTATCATAGCTATATAACCATATCTCCATCTTGTCATCAAAATCGGTTAGCAGGAAAACGTTATTATAAGCTAGGTATTCCATGCGAGCGGAGCCACGGTGATCAGTTAGTTAAGTAATAATTTTGTACATACCGATAGAAATTGTACGCCAATCAAGCACAGCACCATGACACTCAACATGAACTGTAGAGCTGACGCAAGACTAAAAGCGCTCTTGATCATTGACACGTATCTGAAAAGTCAATCATTAATGCCTGTTACCAACTACCAATGAATATAATCACATCCACCGAGATGAATAATATGCGACCACTTCTTGTCACAAACTTAGTTGTCAATTTGTGATCACAATCTCCGTATATAAAATGTGCTACTCTTTGGATCACGGCCAGTGCAACCCTGTCGTGGAAACGTCATCTAAAAAAGTGTACATACCTATAATTATTTTTCGTGTCACTGTCCATTAAAATGTATGAAATTGGTGGTAACTTTCTTGCTCTAACGCAATAGGAACCTGAAGTAAGTACTATTTCTTATTCAGTGCCTGAAGTTTGAAGATAAACCACACACACACGCACATATTTAAACTCACGTCTTTATCCTTGAAGTGGTAGACACAGGTGTAATACACCACTTACTCTGTTATTCCTATGTAATACGAGGCAAGCCTATTTTATAAGTGTCTATGCAGTACACGTAGGTACTACGTAGACGAGATCTCATTCGGAATACTGATGTCATTAAATATTTTTTGCGAGACCGTAATAGCTGACTCCTAGATAGGTACTACGAGTTTATACTCGTCTATGTCGATAGACGAAATTCGCCAAAATGAGCAAATCGTGTTCAACTTTATTTAAGGAATATCCTCGTAATAGTGCCTACGTTCCTGAGATTTAGGTAATTGTTCTTTGCCTATCTACTTCGACATGTGTGTTGGGTGCAGTGTAACCTACCTATAAAGTTTGACCAAAACCCCAGAGGTATTGGGTATATTGTTTAGGAATAGGTGAAAACGCCAAAACCGGTACAAACATGCAATGTCGTTTTGCATAGTTTTATTTCAGTACCACCATGCATTTATCTATTACTATAAAACACAAAAAAAAATGCGCTTTGCAAACCGCGTACCAAATGTAGCAAGTTACTCTTCTAAAATTAGTCACTGATAAAAGTAGCTAACGTGTGTGCTTGTTAGAAAGCAGTGTATTGCATTTTTTGTGGTTTCAAAATTGCAGTTTAAAGGCGTTAACAATTACTTGTTTGAATATATTTGATAGGTTACCGTATAATACTATTATGATGGACAATGCATTCCTTTAGTAAACAACGCACGTAGTACTGCTGGGTGTTTTCGTTGATGAGGTGGTTTTCTATTCTGTCTCTTTTATACCGACGCTCGGCAATAATGTCATAGTTTCGCAGATTGAACGCTAAGATTTCTATTTGTCCAACTAGAAGAACACACATATGTTTCGTACATTAAATAATATTAGGTGCATAGTAGATAATGTGATTTCGTGACTTCGGAAGTGGTATATATTTTAATATTCCCGTGATTTAGGTTGAGCTGAGGACTGGGTTCAAATCAGAATTGTGTAATAAGTTGTTCAGCTTCTAGTAGAGTTGACGCTGTTTAAAAAAGATTACCAGAAACCAAGGCCTCGATAAACCCTTCACACGAAAAAATCCGTCATTGAAATCACTCATAGTGAATATAGATCTTTATAATAGGAAATTGGGTATATTACTTGCAGAGGCAATAAAGGCAGCTAATATTGTGTCCATAGCTCCGTCTATTATGCACGTCGCTGGTTTGTAATATATCTGTGGGAGCAGACATTACTTCATTATTCCACACGTTACACACATCAGGGAAGGTTCAATAAATCTAAGGTCCATTGTTGGCCTATGATTTGCCGATGACTAATATATTGATTCTAGTTTGTTGTCGAAGTTTTGATTTATAGGTATATAATTACGTGTCCATTATGCCCACTCATTGCAATTGAAATGCAAAATTCAATAGATGAGTAACATTTGGGTGAATTGTGGGAATGCAATGTGTTCGAGCATCAGATATTTGTTACATTACATCTATACTACTTCTAATATAAAAAAATCTCGTATCACAGTGTTTGTTGCCAATCTTCCGAAACGGCTTGACCGATTTTTAGTGCATATTCGGTAGGTCTGTGAATCGGTCGTATAGCGCCTCTCATTTGATGTCTAGAGACTACATAAATTGAGACCAAAAAATTACTAGTAAAGAGTGGGTATATAATGCACGTCTGCCTACTATAGACGTGATATATGTATGAACTCACGTGATGTAAGTAGGCAACCGCGTATATTGGTGTTTTGTATACATCAAAGTTTGGATATTCCACGTTCGTTGGTAAAATCGTGAAATGTTCAGTTAAGGGTGATATGATTCCAACTGAAAACTATCAAAGCTTGATAAACCCGCTTTTTCCTCAGATCGACTCTTATTCTCTAATTACACTTGAATAGGTTATAAAGTGATGTCTCAAGTCCATTTTGAAGCTAAATCCTTGTAACTGCAGCAGCCAGTCCCTTACTCGGTATATCTTGCATGTTTATAGGCTGCATTGAGGTTTTCTATTAGAACAATGATGTACTTATTGCATGAGCCTTGCGAAGAGATACACAAATACCTATATTTAGATTTCATAATACTTTATGAAATGACTCGCATGTACAGATATTCCATTTTTGTGGAAAAAGTGAGTCATTTCATAATGTATTACAATATGTTCCACCAAGTGCCGGCAATCGAAAGCATAAATTATTATTTATATCTTATCATCATACTTATTGCCTTTGTAAGATCTTACCCGATACAGCTCCGACGCACATCGTGGAATAAAACGTCATGACGAAACGGGACGTTTTTATACTTTTCCGTATAATATCGCGATGTTCCGGTTCTTGCGGTTTAAATTCATCGCAATGTAAATATTTTAGAAGTTCTTCCACTCGATGTTTGTTCAGCCAGAATACTGTTATCTTGAAGTACGTGTACATTTCACTCAAGAACAAGTACAATCTACAAAGCATTTAATTTTAAGTAAAATAATTATACTCGTAAGAATATGTTCATCAAAGTCCCGCTTGGACACCATCGCGTGCTATAGCCATAGTGGGTAAGTCGGTCTTGCACCGACTAAACCGCACGGTTTTTCCTTTTGTCTACCTTATTGCTTGACGACGCATTTAGCCCTTTGAAAAAGGTCTTCAAGATCAACATCAACTGTGACAGAAATGGCCGCAATTTTGCTTCAACTACTCAACTCTCTTTACAACTGGCTGTAACTATCAGTTTCTCGTACAACAGCAAATTTTACATCAATAAACAATAAGTTACCCTTCAGCAACATCTCCAATATTATCTCTTCGCCTCAGCAGATAGACAACTTCACCGATTCCCGGCAGAAAACACACAAGAATTAATACAACCAACGTGTATATCATTTGAACCCAATACTTGAGACATTTAGGTGAGAAATTGTTGAACCACATGCCGTAAAACTTTAGCCAATAAATATGCACGGCGTGGTATAGTCGAGGATTAAGATCATCCCACGATTCCATAACGCCATACGGTAAAATAGGTTGCAAAAATTTGAACATATTCTTATTATCACTTAGAAACATTTTGAAATAAAATAGAGCGAAGTTTTTGAAGAGACTTTTCAGTATGCTCCGTATGTTTCATCACTTGAAACTCGAATCGAGACAGGAAACCTTAAGTGGGTATCCTATATAAGGTATAAATATTATGTTAAGTGGAAGTGCTTTCTAATTTAATTTCCATCTTGTATTCTAATAGTGTTTTATATTATTTTCGTGTCCAATATGCTACCGAAAGTCTTCACATAGTAAACCTGTTGGTTTTTTTGTCTACTTAAGTGTGGTGAGAAAAAAAGAGTGAAGGAAACATCTTAGTATAACCAGTATAACATATCAATCTACTGCCGTTGGAACCCTTTCAGTTATGCTATATCATTGATACAAAAACTGCCAAAAATTACCGAAATGGGACCAAAGAAAACACAGTTGAATTGAGAACCTCCTCCTTTTTGGAATCGGTTTTACTCATAGTGTGATAGTAATAGTAATTGTTTATTGATTTCTCTTTTCCAAAGGTAAAAAGAGAAATAAATCTTATGTTCTAGCATTAATTTCAAACAATGTGAGAGACTGGTATCTGAACTAGGAAGATCCTGACAGACAGATTACTAGGTCTCAGATAGTGCGGACAAAGTGGTTTACGGGTATTTAAGCACTATAGATAGAAGAAATAACTCGCATCGTTTGACTCCCAAATCGGACGGATACTTAATATTATATCTTATCATACGAGTAGGATACCATTTTAAAACTAAACAAATATAATTAATTTTTTTTTCGCTAAAATAACAGGCATAACACACCCCTTAAAAGAGTTAATTTAATATGTCGACAAAGGCAATTATAATAATTACAACAGCAATGTAATTACCGCCATAAGAAAATTCATCGCTGTCTTAAGTACCTACATATAATTGTGTTTTGAAAGAGGCTTCTTGATATTCGTAATTTTCGAATAGAACACAAAGGAAATTTCTAAGCAAATTAGCTAGTTATTAAGGAAATGTACCTAGTTCAGTTTTCAAAGGAAATGCAACTTCAATTTCTTATTTTAATTTCTATTATGATTGGGCTGCAGTAGAATTCAAGTTACCATCACGGCATCGGGAACCTTAGTCAATGTATCTAAATGGAATGAGGTATTTCAAAACTGCTTCTAAAGGACTCCAAATTCTGGAAAAAAACACGAGCAAAGCCAGAGAGAACTTGAAATCACTCGGTTCTGGATCAGAAGTGATTTGAATGCAAAAACTCTTCACTCTCAATCAGGTAATCCAGAGTCATACAACTTTAAAGTGACGGGGGCGACAGCCGCGCTTTCGCGACTGAAGCCCAACTTATAGGGACCCAACGCTTTCTGCAGGAGACTGTACCTGGGGATCGTGCCGAGCATGGCCGTGTACGGGGATCCCGTATGGAGCGGCGAGACTGACGGCCAACAACGCTTCTATACGACATAGATTCTTAAGGACCTTGGCCGTCAGGACAATAAGAGGGTACCGCACGATCTCCCTAGAGGCTGCGGGTCTTCAGACCCGCGACCCTTCCATGGGACCTGAAAGGAAGATCCCGGATCAAGAAGGCGCTGGAGCGGGACCACAGGCCCGCGTCTCGAGAAATTTCCTTCTGCGAACAGGTTATGCTCGTGAAGGAGGCGGTCGGTAGGGTGGGGGAGCGTATCCTCTAAGGTCCACTGGGCGGCACTGGGAATTCCTGAGAGAATTCCCAGCTTCAGTGCTTACCGGAGGCACTAGGCAATGAACGTAGGCACAGGTCAAGGATTAAAAATAAAGAGAGCTATACAACAGGTAACCATGCGCATCTGCTGTCCCACACCCAAGGCCTTCCCATCTTCCACGGTAGCAACGACATATCATCCGGTCTCTTTCCATCGCTTGGTGCTAACCCATTTGGCTCACGTATGGCTGGAAGACCTGCGGTCGAAAGAGCCCTACGAATTATGTCGTTTAGAATAGCGTGCCGAGGTATACGACCTGCGCTTCTGCTACAAGAAAGGACATGGTGTCCCAGAATATCGACGGCTACTCTACAGGTGTAATGATGCGGAGACATAAGGTGTACCCAGCCGAAGGCAAGTAGCAATGCGGAAGGATGTGTCGTCCAACACTGTACCGATATTGGGCGATGAGAGCGCCTGAATCCATAACCTTGACTCCCATTCTCCAACAGCTAGTAGGCGCGCACGCTCTTAAATATTGACAGAAGTGTCAATTAGTGTATTAATTCTCAATTTACAGAGCGGCGAATCCCACAGTCGCTGTGAGCCTAGGCGTGAGGGCAGGTCAGTGTCGGGGCAAGACATCCTCCAAGCATTTAAGGCATCGGTCTTGCATCGCACCTCGGAATCAATCAGTGTGTTTGACAAAATTTTCCCGAGTAATATTGGATGGAACCAGGCGTTACTCGGCGAAAATCCATGACAAAGTAATGGTAAGTAAAATATTAAAAAAAAAACACTTTAAACTTATTTTAAATTTCTTAATAGCACTATTTTTCGCAGGATTAAAAAAGACAACAAAACGTCGACAATTGTTTCGCCTCTAAACGAAGCATTATCAAGACTGTCTCAGAGAGAACAGCCTTCATGAACAGCCAACATGGCATTTAATCCTGCGAAAAATAGTGCTATTAAGAAATTTAAAATAAGTTTAAAGTGTTTTTTTTTTAAATATTTTACTTACCATTGCTTTTTCCCGAGTAATTCCACGGTGCTATAGACCGTCGACAGAAATGCTGGCAGACTGACATCTGTGACTCTACGAATACCTAGCCAGTCCAAGCGTACTGGAAGAGACGCTTGAGACCCAGGCTCGGTCATTACTCGTTATATTTACATTTAAAATTTGACATAAAACATTAAGTATTATAAGTATTGTGTCATTGTTTATTTACCTAAAAAAAATTATAAAAAAAATACTGGCTGTGTTAGTTAGGTAGTTGTAAGTAGATAAACCCTGTATTTTCTAAATATCAAAGAAGACAAGCCAGATAGAGTAATGTGCATCCAAATATTGTAAATTGTGGCATCATCTTTGTGAAGTAAACTGATTGATTGTCGGCTTACATAAAATATATTATGCAAAAAAGTGATAAAATTTGAATCGATTTATGCGAATCGCTGAATTGCCGTCAAATTTACATAATCACCGTTCGCTCACGCTTCACACAAAAATGAAATACGTGATCTCACAAACAGAAAAAAATATTTATGGACTTTAAAACAAATTTTAAACAATCTCGTAGGATAGCTTCAATACTGATTTTAAATTTCGTTTTATAAATTATTAGCTGCTCACCACATAATTTTCGAGATAAAAAGTAGCCTATGAATTTAATAAGTGAAATTTTTTTAAATCGGTTCAGTACTTACGGAGCTGAGAGTGAATTGAATATTCAAACAAACAATCAAATATTTCCTCTTTATAATATTATTGTATGTAGGTGGTTCTGAATTTTGTGTAATTGTTTATATTTAAATACTTAGTTTATTATTATCCAAAAGCTCCACGCAAAACTGACTTGCAAGTAGTGTACCACAGTTAGACTTCAAATTAATAAACACTTTGTTGTAATTTCAGTTACCATCAATGCTAACACTAAAGCTAGACGTCAGTTTAGTTGGAAGCAAAGTTCGAGACTTGACTGTCCTCACGGTCTCGAGAGCTTTGCATTCACCATTCCATACAGTTACTGATATTTGAATGCAATGTAAACCCGTACAGTCCCGGCTATGTTATCGCAACTTGGGTCTGGTCTGTTATCGCAATTAGATATAAGCGAGATAATTATAAATATAGGTACATTATACTCGTTCAATTGTTTAGATCCACGCCCATTTAAACCTGTTTGTGTCAATCCGGGGATATACTTGTATGATATAAATACATACATACATAGCATCACGCCTTTTTCCCCGAAGGGGTAGGCAGAGGTGTGCAAACACACCCACATCTCGCCAACTATGTTAGGTCCCGAAAAAAGAGGATTATTGATTACATAATGCATCTCTAATGTTTCAGCCAATTAAACTGATAGGTCAGAGTAGGTTAATCAGAGACCTCTACATAAGTGCATCCGACTATTAGCGCGCAAACTTCAGAAGATGTCGTGAGTGAACTATAAGAAGAGAAAGAAAGAGAAAGAGATTCTTTACACCGGACCAGAGGTGTCTGTTGTACAAGACGCAGATTAGACCCTGCGTCGAATACTGCTCTCACCTCTGGGACGGCTCCGCGAAGTATCTGCTGGACGCTCTCGACGCTATGCAGCGACGGGCTATCCGTATTATAGATTGTCCGGAGGTAACGGGAAGCCTTGAGCCGCTAGTTCAGCGCCGAACAATAGCTTCCTTGGCCGCATTCTACCGTATTTACCACGGCGAGTGTTCTGAAGAGCTCTTCAATCTGATCCCACCCTCTTCCTTCCGATCCCGAACGACTCGTGCCGGGCAGAGATTTGCCACCCCCACACAGTGGATAGCATGTTCGCGAGAACCGAACGTTTTAAACGTTCGTTTCTCTGCCGAACGATAGTGGCCTGGAACGCCCTGCCTGTGCACGTGTTTCCTCCCACATATAATCCTGGGTTCTTTAAGCGGAGCGTGAAGAGGCACATCAGTAGGTCGTCAAGTTGTTGAGGGCCACTCTCAATAGTAATGTGTGCTGTGAGAGTGGCCCACAATCGCTAGACGTCGTCACGACTTACCACCAGGCGGGCGGCGTCAATTTGGCGAACCAAATATAAAAAAAAATAAAAAATAAATACCTATATTAGTTGTAGTTGGGAATAATTTCGAATACAATTCACAGAGATTCTCAGTTTTTGTCCATAAATTCTACAATCAATTTGAACTATTTATTCGTATCTAAATTTCATTTATAATCATAATATAAGATTGCTATGTACATTTAATGAATAGTATTTTCAACTGACTTCCAAAAAAAGGAGTTCTCAATTGGACTGTATGTTTTTTCGCCATTCCAACAATTGTTTGGTCCGATTTCGGTAGTTTGAAGTCCATTTTTGTGTTAATTTCTGAAGTATTTTGTTCAGTTCGACGATGTGGTGAGTGAAAGCTATTTAAGCAATAGCCATGAAACTGTTTAAACTTTCCTTAGCCTTTTCCTGCTTAGGAATAGTGTCGCCACCTCGTGCCACCTTCGTGTACTTAATCAACAAAGTTACTGGCGTTGTAATAAATAGGTATTAACGCTTAAAAAAGGTTAGCATATACTCATGGTTTAAAAAAAACGGGTCTCCCTTGTTTACCAAGGAATTTGACAAATGTTCACTACCCAAATTTTTTTTTTTTTTTTATATTGGGTTCGCCAAATTGACGCCGCCCGCACGGTGGTAAGTCTTGACGACGTCTAGCGAGTGTGGGCCACTCTCACAGCACACAATACTATAGAGAGTGGCCCTCAACTTGACGACATACTGATGTGCCTCTTCACGCTCCGCTTAAAGAACCCAGGATTATATGTGGGAGGAAACACGTGCACAGGCAGGGCGTTCCAGGCCACTATCGTTCGGCAGAAAAACGAACGTTTAAAACGCTCGGTTCTCGCGAACATTCTATCCACTGTGTGGGAGTGGCATCTCTGCCCGGCACGCGTTGTTCGGGATCGGAAGGAAGAGGGTGGGATCAGATTGAAGAGCTCTTCAGAACACTCGCCGTGGTAAATACGGTAGAATGCGGCCAAGGAAGCTATTGTTCGGCGCTGAGCTAGCGGCTCAAGGCTTCCCGTTACCTCCGGACAACCTATAATACGGATAGCCCGTCGCTGCATAGCGTCGAGAGCGTCCAGCAGATACTTCGCGGAGCCGTCCCAGAGGTGAGAGCAGTATTCGACGCAGGGTCTAATCTGCGTCTTGTACAGCAGACACCTCTGGTCCGGTGTAAAGAATCTCTTTACCTTATTCAGTATTCCTAGTTTCCGCGAAGCTAGCCCTATACATCTTTCGATGTAGTTTTTATTATTGAGCTCTCGACGAACGTCTATGCCAAGGATGTCAAGGTTGTCCTTCATTGGTAATAATGCATTCTGAAGAGAGGGTAGGGGAAGGAAAGGGGATTTCTTCGCTGTAAATGCACACGCCTGTGTTTTGCGGGCATTGAACTCGACCAGGTTCTCGG